>QYAI01000103.1:0-118685 GCA_003988855.1 Arachnopeziza araneosa
ACGAATAGATTAGCTAGAGAAAAGAGCTATTAAATAAATACTTACGAGAAGAATTAATGTAATAGTTTCCCGGCAGAAGTAAAGAGTTATCCTTCTTTATTGTAATATTACTTTCATTCCGTAGAATATATTCGCCACGAAAAATAACGAAAATCTCGATCATAGCATATAGGTTAGCATTTGTAACACCAGCTGTAAGCATCAGGCCACCAATTGGAGTACTTCGATCGCTTGTACCGAAAATATGAACGTCGCGATCTACGGAGCGATTTCGAGAAGGCATATGTAACTGAGTGTTTTCGTGTAACGGAGAAGATGGAGCGTCTACGAGGTGTAGTAGAGTGCCTGCGAGGTGTGGTAGAGCGTCTACGGAGTGTGGGGGACTGTCTTTAGGATGCTCTTCGATCTGTAGGAGGTTGTCGGAGTGTAGGAGACTGTCTGCAGAGTGTGGGAAGTCGGTGTATGAGGAGCTGGAGCTAGAGTGAGCAGAAGAAGACGACATCGTGAAGATTTATGGATAGCATGTAGCGTGTTAGAGACGGCAGGTGCGTTTGAAGGTAGAAAGTGTTTTGATTGAAGAAATGACGATAGGATAGGTGGTTACCTAAGGCAGGTAAGGCGAGCCGAGATAGTTAGCGCCTGAGTACCCAGGTCCTTGGGATATGGAAGAGTGTAAAGAGTGATGGGACAAGCGAGCTGGGCAGTATCATCAGCCTAAAGCTTCATCAGATAGAGCCTACTAGCATCGATGGGTATTGTTGAGATTTTTTTTTATCCACATGTGATCTCGAAATAGGTACCCTTCTCTCAACACGTGACCAGAACCTGCTCACAGCACATGACTAGAACTTGCTCCTGACATCATTCCCAATGTTAGATAGAGGTGGATCTTGATATTCGCGATTTTGGAAAGAAGCAAGATGATATCTGGCAAGAATTCTTTCTCTAACCCACCTGCACCTCTCTCAGCACGTGACCCGTATTATCGCCAACCTCGCGGTCCAGACCTCCTGCACCTGCACCTGCACCTGTACATACATGTACATCATCGCTCACCATCTGCCACATCGCCCACCATCGCCCACCATCTCATACCACCTCCCACCATTCCATCCCATCCCATCCAGTCTCCGGCAGCATCGACAGCCTCCAACCGCACATCAGACGGCCTGCAGTCCGTCCTGTCTCACGTCACTGAGTAGTGGAACTCTCGGCCCGCTTCCGACAAGCAAGGAGTACAAACTGGAGAGTCTCCCCCCTCCCCCTTTCCCCCCAACACAATATATCCTCCTTGCTGCACTGAGTCGTGCGTCGATGATGAGTGTTGCTTTTGAGTTGACTATACCAGGGCAGTTCGCCAGTGCAGGCCCGGTCTCTCGCGGAGAGAGACGGCGTGGAGAGTTGATGACGCTCTACATGTTTTTTGTTCCTCCTGTAGATGCTGCTCTCTCCTCAACCACCACGCGCTGTACCGATCCGGATGAGAACCCCTTCGGATCGGTCTGTTATTGCAGCGCAGCCCTCGCATTCATTTCCTCACATTTGCTCGATCCTGATTCCGACAAAAGATGTAAAGCTGGCGAGCACTGCCCTCGGCGGCCCCAAAAGAAAGCCAGTGGCTTGCTGCTGAGGTTGGTTTGGGAGCGGATCGCCCAATTGACAGCGACAATCGCCCTAGCCGATCAGGGTCCTTGAGCTTTGTGGGGTAGACTCGGTGCACATCTCTGCATTATCTGACAGGAGGTGCAGCAGCGGAATGCGTGCAGGCATGATTGATCTAAGTATCACTCTCGATAACTTATGAAATCCCGAGTTGGAGCGGAGATCAACAACACCTTTTGTTTTGTTGTGTGTCGGTCCATATTTTGCTGCCTTTCCTCACTCCCCCTCCTGACTCTCCTGATCCTCCGAGTCATTCTATCCTTATAAGTTATTGTTCCTGTCCTGACCACCTCCTTCAAGCATCCCGTTGCCACAGAAATCCATCTCAGATTGCAACATTCCTCCCTTAGATCATGGGGGATACTCGGTCTCGTTTGTTATCTGAATTCCTCGGAAAGATGTGCCCCAGGAAAATCATAACAGGACGACATCCCATCCATGCCGGCTCCTCTCCTTCATCGACAGAAACAACAACACACGACAACATGTACGCCCGCAAACCTCTCGTCATCTCGGAGAAGGTCCAGGTGGAGAGAACGGCGAGGACCTACAAACGACGAGAAGCATGCCTAGTTCAATCCCTGGATCGCCGTGATGCTTCATCCGTGTCATCTGATAGTACAGTCCCCTCGATGCTGGATGACCCTTTTGCATCCTCTGCTTCCGAGACGTCTGAAGATACACAGACGTGGTATTGGGAGTCGTGGGTGAGAGGTGAAGAACTATCCATCTCGCCAGACTCCAGCCATCGTTCGGACGCCTCTCCCGTGTCGAGGTACTATCGAGATGAACTCTCTATTCCGACACCAGACGAAGGACCCGCCCTCTCATTATGCAACCGTAACTTTGCCTCTGATAACCTCTCCAACCTCGCTTTATCAGCAACTCCAAGAACACCAACATTAACACCAATACCCACACCAGACCTCCACCGTTCAGATGCGCTCCGCTACTCATCTCGCCTCACCACCCCAAAACAAAACGCCAACTACATCATACCAATAGTGACCTACTCTCCCTTCCCGCCACCAAGCACCTCCCTCCCGATTCACAAACCGCACAAATCCTGGCCCGACCGCACCGCCCCATCCACCCTCCGAAGTCCGCCATCGCCACAAACACCTCATCCAACCCGCCCAAGAGCCAACACCACCCCACTCCCCCACCGCTCAAAGCACACCCAATACATCCCTCACCCACCCTCAAACCTCAGCACCTGCACGACGTTCACGCACGTTTCATCCGCCTCCTCTCACTCCTCATCACCATCCAGTTCACCCCTCTACATGAGCATCCGATCCGTGCCGGCCAGTCCCGGCCCCCCTCGTTCACAGATCAGATTTCCCGGCATCGAAAGCCTGGACGAGAGCGAGAAGAGCGCGTTTGAATCCGATGATGAGGATGAGGATGAGGAAAGAAGTCCGTTTGGGAGTCTGCGGAGGAGGTTGTGCTTGATGAGGGGAGACGGAGATAGAGAGAGGGAGGGTGAGAGGTTGGGGGCGGCGGGGAGAGACAACGAGAAAGAGAAACAGAAGAATAGCACCAGGATCAGGAGGGTGAGTGATGTTCTGAGAGGCGTCTTTGGGATCAAGAAATGTCTTTAATTCATCTCCTATCCTTACTCTCCTATCATTTTTAGCACGAATCAATGTCCTCTTATTTTTCCTTTCCTCTTCTCCTTGCTCTGAAGCACACCCTTGAACGGGATGTCCGGTTATGATTTCATGACCTGTGTTGGTTATCTGCCATCTGCGCTGGAGTCGGTGGTAATCTGTTGGGATCCAGGTCTGCGTCTTTGTTGCGTTGAAGCTGACGGCGTTTCTCTTTGTTTGTTTTGGAGTTTTTGTTCGGTCTGCGTATTTCCTGGATCTGACGAGGTTCGAATCGCGTTATGTTGGGATCGGTGGGGGCTAGGAATGGTCGGTATCAGTCGGTCTGTTTCGGCGTTGATAAGTCTGCGTTCGTTTGCCTTTATGAGGAATCAAAATAAGACAGGATAGGAGACCTTTGGCAAGGATGTCGAACGTGCTGAAAAGTTTTGTATTATGACTACCTAATAAACGAACCATTGTTGTTCCTTCCGATTCCTGCATATCCCCTGTACGATTCATTGATCCCATCAGACCTCATCCCCGTCATCATGTTCTGAATCCGAAGAATCGGACCCGCACTCATCGACATCCAACTCTTCCACCTCTGAGAAGTCTCCCGATCGATGCAAGGTACACAACCACTCGTCCGAATAATCCGCCACGACGCCATCATCCACATCAAACCCCTCTCTGCGATCCCAGTCGGCGAACCCATCCCCCATCTCGCCGACGACGCTCGTCACGGTCCCCAGGAACAAGGCATACCACGCCCTGAGGCGGTTGGTGATCCAGTCGTGGAACAAGACGCGCTCCTCGCGGGCCCAGTCCCGCACCTGCCACCTCCTGATGCCGAACTGCCGGCACCCGGTCTCGAGCCACCAGTGCGGGTCCGAGGGGACGAGGGACCGCGGCGGGTAGTGCGAGGCGCCGAAGACGAGGATGCCGCGCTTCCAGTCCGCGGGCGGGAACTGCACCGGGTGCGGCGGGGCGGCGGCGGCGGCGGCGGCGGCGGGGTGGCGGCCGTCTCGCAGCCAGAGGGTCCGCGTGCACTGGGCGCGGCTGCAGCTGATGCCAGTCGGGGTGCGGACGAATCCTCTGTAGGTTGCCGGTCCTGGTGGTGGTGGAGGCTGGAGGTTGTATGTGGGAGTGGTAGGGGAGTCGGGCTGCGGAGCTGTGCCAGTTCCTGGACGGAAGAAGTCAGAGGGGAGAGGATGGGGTCGGTCAACCTGGAGCCTTATAGGTTCATGGTCGTCTGACCGTTCCAGAGTCGTAGCAGTGCTTGTGAATCCCATGGGTCCCGGGTCGGTGAAGGTAGTATCCCAATTAGGATCATCATTTTTGGTGCCGTCGACAGTACCTCCATCGTCACCCTCCGAATGTGAATCGTCTGGTTCACTCTCATCCTCGGTATATGCTTCAGCCTCAGGGCTCGGTGCTTCATCCCTGGGATATGTTGTCTTGTGTTCTGGGAGCTTGACCCACCTCGAGCGATGATCCGGAAACTGCGTAGGCAACTCGAACATGTCATAGTTGCCTGCCTGAATCCCCCCGTGGGTCAACTCAAAGGCAACCCGAGGACGCTTGAGAACATCGAGATCGGATTCCTCGTAGGATAGGAGGTTGAATCCAAAGCCGAGGCAGAAAGCACTCGTGATCACGAACGTGGCGCAGTTGTACATGTCATTTTGCTGAGGGCCATCGGGACTGCCGTCTTGTGTGCGACTGCGTGTCGGCCACTGAGAGTAGAGTGGCCAGTCGTGATCGGCTAATGAATCGTCATCCTTATGAAGACGAAGCTGATGAAGGAGAATTGCTTCCAATCCCCACGCGATGCGCTGATGCGACATGACCCAATCAGACTCGATTGTGTCTAATATGAAGACGAATTTCTGCTTTGGTGCGATTCCAGGTAGCAACCAGTGTGTGCGATCTCGTTTCAGATAGGGAATGAGAATGTAGTCCAATTCCATGAACTTCCTTCCATGATTGTATTGTGGATGGAAAATCTTGTTGATTGCGGAAGCTTTGCTCTCGTAGTAGAAGGGTCGATGTCGGATCTGTTCAGATCTTCGATCGTGCTTGATTGTCCGAAATGTGAGCCTATTGATGCTCATGCATCCTTTGTCATGTTCTCCGCCGTTGATCGTATGGAGAAATCTGACGGGCGCGATATTCCGGTATCCATAGCGAGGCACTTGCTGGAATACTGTCGTTGGTGTCGAGGATCGAACCATGTTGACATACCGGCAGACTTCACTCACATAGGTATCTACCACGTCTTCGGATAAAGTCTGGTATTCCTTCGCATTGATATCTAGAGGCTGGGCCATGATGGTGCAGAGACTGCCGTTGTTAAGTTTCGCATTTGGAATACCTGTGTAGATGGGTTGTGCGAGAAACAATTTTTTCTGTCGCCTTTCTTCTGGGTAGTTATTGTATCCGTTATACCAAACGTCGAGATCCTGTTTCGTTTTTTGGAACCATTTACTCTCCTCCGGGTTCAAGTCATTGAATTGCTGTCTTTCCAACTCCCTCTGCTGCTCGTCAGTCAAGTCGTTACGCCTGTAAATGGAAGGCATCGTCGCTTGAAGGCTGTATAAATTGGCCTCAATTGCGCAGAATGTATGAGAAGGTTTGATTTAACCAAGTGGGCAACTCAAGGTATCGCGAAAAGAGAATTCGCACAGTATCTTGATCGGAAGTAATACTTTAGACACGGAATTGCAGACATCTGATAAAGATATAAGGGCTGGCTTTGTTTGTTTACTGAAACAAACAAGTTCTGCATAGAATGTAAGCTGCATCAGGAAAGCTCGAAATGAGGATAGAAGGAAACCTCATCACAAAGAAAGTAAATTCGCTATTGCAAATCAGGCCAATCTTCAGGTTTGCTCTTTGTAGAGGTCCTTCGTTGAAATATGTGGGTACAAGTGACTGGCTTTCGATATACAGAAGGTAAAACCACAAAAATACAACAAGGGAACAAGGAATGAGGTCGCAAAACTACTCGGCGCCTCAACTTTGAAGAAGCGATTTCATTCTCCTGTTCGGTATTGTACTACCATAACCCCAGAACAGGTAACGTTATACAATAATCCTACATTCCACCTTCTTCTTCCCTTCTTACGCTATCTCTTCTTCCAATCACCAACATGCCCTAAGATACACTCCGCTGCCCGTTCCGGACTCATCTGTCGTCCAATGGCCTCGACAAAATCTCCCTCGGGATCCATAAGATAAAAGTAGATGCTATGATCCACAAGATAATCCTGTCCTTGTTGAACACCCTCTGGCGTGCTGAAATAAACCCTGTATTTCTTGCACACCCCTTTGATTTGTTCCCACGTCCCGGTGAGGCCGATGATCGCGGGGTGGAATTCAGCAAGGTAGGTCTTGAGCACACCCGGCGTGTCGCGTGCTGGGTCACAGGTGATGAAGAGAGGCAGGAGGGGCCCGGTGGGAGAGGAGGCGGAGAGGAGGGGTGAAGCGTTTGCGAGGTCGATCATTCGAGCCATTTTATCGAGTTCTTCCGGGCAGATGTCTGGACAGTGGGAGAATCCAAAATAAACCTTCATGTCATCAGCTCGTGCAATCTTCCGTTGGAACTTGACAACTCACCAGTGAATATTTCCCTTTCATATCCCGTTCCCCGAAAGGTTTCCCATCCTGATCCACGAGCTCAAAAGCTCCGCCAACCTTCGGCCGCCCTACACCTTTCGCAGCTTCGGCCACTCTCTTCCTCTCCATACGCTCCTTCTCATATCGGAAGTAGAAGATCAAGCCTGCACCTGAGGCGAGGAATAGCAGACCGGCTGTCCAGGAGAACGGCCCTGAGCGATAACGTGATCGTTGCTCTTGTACTGTTTTATAGGGTTTGGAGGGGGTGGAGGAGAATTGTCGGACTGGGATGGAAGTACGGTGGAGGCATTGAACTGTACGTCGTGGTGCGGCGGGGCAGAGAGAGCGTGCGAAGCTTGAGAGAAGCATTCTGCTTGGGATGAGTGATTTGGACATATTGGGACTGAAAGTCATTCAGTGAGCCCGTGTGGTGAGGTGAGTGAGCTTCAATATTTTGACCAGGATCGGTTAAAATTCGGAACACGCCACTCTGTTCAGCCTCATGTGCCAGGGGACGACGAAGAATGAAGGACGTTATGGAGAGTAAACATTTATGAAATTGTTTGCTTTAATCTACTGGAGTAGAAGCAATTGATGATATCTTCGATCAATGCATCTCTCAAGAACATAATCCTACAGAATACATGCCACCATCCCGCTCATTTCTTCCAACTCCACCACCGACAAATTCATGCCAATACACCTCTACGCCATAGATATGCACGCTCGTCTTGCAATCATACTTTATCATAACAGTTCCAACTCCAACACGATACTTTTCAGATTGCTCAGCTCTAAACTCCGCATAAGATCAATTCCATCTCCAATTATAAGGCTCTAGTCTCGTCGACTGACTTGACTGACACTTGTTCTACTTCTCTCATCCTCCTCCATCACGTCGCTCAATCGAGTAGGATGATGGTGTCTTGGAACACCAGCCCATTCTGGTGTATCTCCGTATACAGTACCAGAATAGTTGACTTGCTCACCTGCAGCAGTGCTAGTTGGCGCTGATCGTCCACCTGTAGTAGTGGTTGCTCCTCGGCCGTACTCTGCTAACGAAACCCCTCCATAATGCGCTTGGTGAGCTAGTTCACGCTGTCTCTCCGCAGACGCGTCTGCATCATCTGAACCGTCGTCAGATGGCGGCCCTTGATATCGGACTTTGTTTCCACGAGAATCTCGGATGAATTGGCCTTGGGAATCAATCTCATACTCCTCCTCACTGAACGCTGCTTCAGAGCCTTGAGAACCTGTAGGATGCAAGGACGTGCCTTGGTTCTGTTGGTAAAATGCAGATGTTGATGCGGGCTGAACGGCAGGTGCGTGCAGCGGCGAATGAGAATTTGAGAAAGCTGGATGCTCTTGAATGCTGGGATTGGAGAATGGAGTGGTTCTTGTAACAGGCGTACGACGAGCGTTCTCGACGAAAGGATCAGCGGGCTCTCGTTGCGCTCTGGCATACGATTGGTATGCGGAATCACTGTCATCGACCGGGCCTTCGGGTTCTTGAGCCTGGGAAGCTGATGCACCTGTGGAATATGGCTCAGAGGGAGGAGCACGAGCAGAACCATGTCTACTCGGAACACCCGCCATCATAGGAACAACCTGAACGCCACTAATAAGTGTTGGTTGACCATCTCGTAGAGATGCCGTCCGTTCTCGTTCCTCTTGTTCTCTTCTCCCAAGTTCTTCCCAAGCTCGCCTTGCTTCCTCCTTCGAAATTTGCAATTCGCGCCTCATCTCTGCCAGCTGCTTGTCTACACTCACCTTGTCATGCTCATTAGAAACGGCCTCTGCAATTGCAGCCGCCCGCTCTTGTCTTTCTCGTTCCAAGGTTGCTTCGGTCATTGCTTGGATTTCTTGTGCACGTTCTTGTTCCGCCCTAGTCTCAAAAAACCATCGTTGGAACTTTCGTTCGCTAGATGCACGCAGACGCTGCAACTCTACAACAGCGTGGAAAAGGTTCGCGCCGGCAGCAGAGAGGTCTGTAACTTGACGTGATAGTTGTTGGGATAAAGGATCGCGATTGATATCGTTACTATTTTCTTCAAGTTTGCGGATCCAGAATGAAGTCAGACCTTCCCAATGAGCGGATAAAGTCTCCCATCGCTCGAAAGCATGAGGAAATGATGATCGAGTTGCGCCGGTAGAAGATCCTGCGGGTTGAGCGGAAGGACCTGCGGGTGCAGATGCACCAGCTTCGGCCTGAGCAGGTCGACGTGCGCTTTCGTTTTGCACAGGTCTCGCCTGAGGATTTCTTGTCCGTCGGCCAGAAACTCCAGGGTCGTCACCACCAATTGCATTGCCTCCACTTCCCACTCCTTGCAAGGTGAGGCCCTGAGGACGTGTTTCTCCGCCAGAAACTCTATCACCTGATCTTCGATTTCGATCTGACTGCTGAGAATTGTCAGATACTCTTTGGGGATTGCCACCAGATGTTCTTTGTTGTGCTCCTTCTCCGCTTCCTCTCTGTTGTGATGCAGCGCCAGCAGCAGCAGCAGCCCTCCGCTCTGCACTTTTTCTTCTCTCTACTTCAATTAATTTAGCTTCCTCCTGAGCCCTTGCTCTTTCTAAAGCTTCCCTCTGTTCTTGTTCTGCTCGCCGTCTCTCTTCCCGAGCTTGACGTTGACGCATCACCTCTCTTGGACCCTTGATACCACTCGGCGAACCAGTGGCAGCTGGGGGTATCTGTGGTCCAGAGTTTCCATTATTCCCAGATCGACCACCGCCTGCAGAGGCAGAGGTCCGACCGCCAGTAAGATCTGACATTGATGCGTTCTCTTCCACGAGGTCTGGGGTGAATGGGTTTGGATGTCGTAAAGCTTCTTCGAGAGCGTAGAGGATAGCACTAGCAGAATTCCTTGAGATTCGTAACGCTCGATGTGGTTGTCGTTGGGAATCAACACGATTCTGGGGAGGACTTGAGGCTACCGGAGTTGAAGTAGCAAGGTCCTCGTCGAAATCATGGGTAAGCTGAACGCTTCCTGGTCTCTGCTCTGCAAATCGAACACGCGGAGGTGGAGAGATACCAGCAGATGCTGCTTCGATATGTGTTCTTCGTGGAGGACGCTGCTGCTGGCGCTGCGCTGGGGATTGTGTTTCGGGGTCGTTGATGTCGTAAAGGTCGTAAGGTTGGTTTGAAGTTGGATTCGTCAACTTTGCTGCTTCCAAAGGGTTTGGAGGCGAGGTAGACAAGGTGAATTTGGGTTTGGTTTACTCTCGAAGGAGAGAGCCGAGAAGCAATGGGGTGTCGATGGTACCACCGACCCGTTTCGGTGTGCGTTCTGGATTCGGACTTGAGGAATGCCTTTCCAGCTTTTTGCAGGGAATTGGAAAAAGTGTGTGTGTAAAAAAGAGGTGTAGTAAGTGAAAAGGCCGAGGATCAAGGAGTCTTTGGGAGGGTTTGCGCTGGTGGAATATGGGGAGGCTGGTGGGTGCAAAAAGAAGATGGCCAGGCGAGAAGTTGCGCTGTGCTGGATGTGATGAGAGAATACGAAGATAAAGAAGCTATGACTCCGGAAGCTGAAGGCCCTTCCGCTCACCAATATTTGCGCTGCAAATAGTGAATCGGCGCACAATTTGTCGTTCAACGCTTGGTGTTGTTGCAGTTTTCCTGAGGCGCATCACCAGGCGCGACCTCCTCCCACTCCACCACTGGTCAGCGCATGCAATTGAAAGGTCGGAACCTATCCGAATTGGGTTGCGATGGGCGATTGAAATGCAGAAATGATGGCAATGGGTTTGTCGAGGTCATGCTCGCACAATGGGGACTTCAATTGCTGATTTCACGGATTTCAGGCGTGGTGGATGGGTGACGCTTCGCGCTTTTTACTCGACTCGGGATGTGCGACAGCGAAATTCGGGGGGGTCGCCAGGTTACTCAAAGAGAAATTCGCTGGCCTCACGCATCTTGTCGCATTTTGTTTGCACGGTGCAGACACTCCAATATCGCGGCGACTGGTCATATCATGACTGTGGGTGGAAAGGATTTTTGCAAAATTAAATGGAGAGGCTGGGGATACAGAAGTTGCCTTGGACCACACAGCGGCAGCCACGACTGCTGCGTTCGCTCGGTTCCAAAGCCTTGGAAGAGCAGGCGCACCGTCAGGGATGAGGAAGCGGACCACATTGGATGATTAAAAGCCGCCGCCGCCGTTCTCTCGATGTTGTGCATCTTTGTCTCGCCGTCTCTTCTTCATGCTTCACCTCCATGATTCTCCCTCTCCACCACAGTGCCCGCCTGGGTGAACTTCTCGTCGGCCTCCACCCTCTCACCACGCATCGCTATGACATCTGGTTGAAGGGACAAACGGGCGGACACCAAGGACGGAAATCCCGCATTGTTTCAGGTACAGGCGGCCAATGGCAGGCCCAAGATGACCAGGCAAAACAATAAGCATCGACTCCCTGCGAGAAGGGCTTGCATCAGGTGATCCGTGGGTTGAAAGAGAATGTCTCATTCCCTTCTCCTGCATTAAGACGATGATGGTTTGAGATTCGAGAATAGGGGGGAAAAACGTGTCAAAATGCATTCTAAACCCCCCCCAAGCTGGCTCGGGTAAAACAAAACCTTTGGAGTGTCCAGGCAGCCTTGGATGGATATATCGGTCAAACGGTTTTCAAGTATCTTATTGTCTCACGATGATTCATTACAACGGCCCTCGATAGCACCATTTCCATTTCGGCAACGCTCTCCTGGTAGAGATTATCAAAATTACCAGATCACGTGATCGAACCGATATTGTCCTACCTTCCCTTACCCATCTGGTTACTCCAAGGGTTATGCCTTGTACTAGGGAAATGTTTCGGATAACGCATCGAACTAGGAGCTACAAACTACGTGCTACACGAAGCCGTGGGTCAATGAGCACTAGGCGTCTTTCTGGTTTATCTCTTTTGGTAGAATTTCTTTTAGTATAACGTGGGAAAACCTCATCTTATTCTTTTCATTTGTAATTTTACGTCATCTACCAATATCTTGGGACACACTCTACTTGAATATCAGGGTTTGTTTTGTGAATTGATTGGCGGAATGTGGTACGTTGAGCTGCACTTTCCTGACGCATGAGTCAGGATGCGCTGTATGACAAAATGGAGAATTCTATTGCGGTGCCGCAGATTTATGTAAATGACTTGGGACCCTAATTCCTTCGGATATCTTTTCCTGCAATACTTTGCTGTATCATTGCTTTGTTGTCACCAACTACAATTTATAATGGAGACACGGTGATGAAAGTCCATGCTGCAACACCCAAGCTGGTGCCAGCAAGTTCTGGCATCTTTAACAACGCATCTGGGAAGATTCCGGCTCCGATTTCGAGCTGTTCTTCCACAATACTAGGAATCTGGTGGAGGCTGAAGACCTGAATAATACAAGCACGGATTATATTTCTGTTGAAAGTCTGATACAGTGACGGACATTTACAATATCACCAAAACCTACACAAGGCAAAACGAATTTGTGACGTGTATTAAAATCCCTCTCGTCCGGGTGGAAGTACATGCTGGTGAGAAAACTCGCCCTCTTTCCAGATCGATAAGTGAAATCATGACAACAAATCCGATGGTCCTAAATAATCATATGCTGCTACTTAGTTAATACAAGATTCCATGAATAGTTTTGTCTCTTGAAAAAAAAAAAAGTTAATAAATCTCTGGCCTTTCAGTTGCTACGAGTTTGACGAAGTGATGTTAGCAACATGGTTTGTCCTGACGTTGAAATCCCAAATCGAGATTGACATCGTACCATGCCGAGTTTTGGAATAGTAGCTCAAAGGTTTGTACAGGAGTATCTTGTCCCAATGACACGATTCCCCGTGCTGAGCCCCTCGCACCGAGATCAATAAACCGGGTGCTCATGTGACGCCCGCCGCTTAAGCCCCTGAATTGGTCTGTTGACAAACTCGAACAGGAGGCGGGATCCTAGCACGGAACCGACCTGAGATCACTTTCCGTCAGCCACCTGAGGAGACGCCGGACTTGGAAGATAGCCAAATGTAAACTACATCGGCCAGGTACTGAACTTAGAGGATGGTCAATATTTAAAAAAGAGATATAATTTGATGGTTTAGAAAATTAGCTCAGAGACAGACAACCTTGAAATGAAAGTTTCTCCGTCCTATGAAAGGAATGATTGAAAAAGCATCATGTAAGAAGAACTAGTATTAAATTATTTCATTCCAGATTCACAGCCTCGATTTATATACAATCTATTCCACAGCTCTCATTGATGTTCGATCCATAAACCATGATCCATCTCCGTAAACCGTGAGCGCCATTAGCCGTTACCATGATCCATTAACCGTAACCATAAATCATATCCAAACACCAAACGCATTTCGCTAATGCAGCAATCTCAACCAAATGCAAGCGAAACAAATGCACACCAAAACAAACCTCTCATCTGCCACCATCAAACACCATACCTCCACCCCCACCCAGCTTTCTCCCCAACCTATCAACTCCTAAAAATTCCCTCCCATCCCTCCCTCTATAAACCCTAAATGCATATCTATTCACACCCCCCTTTGTCTTAACCGCCATCAACCTCGTACTCAAATCTGCCTTTGTTCTCGGCACGCTGAAACTCGCATCATCTAAGACTTCAGAATTACTGACCCAGCTGATAATTTCCGCAAGACAGGTAGCACCATGAGGAAGATGCATATCGTAGCGGTTTGGAATGAGGGAGATGAGAGCGATAAGGTAGAGAACCAAGAGGCTGAGGATGATGTAGTAGGCTGGGAGGTTGGGGATCATGCGAACCGATCCCGAAGGAGTGGTGAGTGGGAAGAGAAACCCGCCTGCCAGGATAGGGAGGAGAATGAAGAGGGACGACAGGGAGCTGGTGAGTGCTAGGTGATAGTGGGTGTTGGTGATGGCTTTGAGTGTGCTGGAGATGGGGAGTAGGAAGGGATAATCGAGGAGGAGAGAAGACGCCGCTGTTGAGCCTTCGGGGCGGGAGAGTTCCATCCAGGGTTTTAGAATGCGGAGTTCCATGTCGACCGTTTGAAAGAAGAGGTAGAGGAGCATGCCGAGGATGGAGGGAATAAAGCTGTAAAGGAAGTTGGCAGATGAGAAACCTCCCAAGTTTGGTATGACTGCCACATGCGGGAGAAAGCCTTTCCGGATAGCTGTTGATGGGAGAAACGAGACGATGAAGAGAGCTACGAGGAATATAAATCCTGCAACTGACCACAGAATGACAAAGGTGTCTCGGAGATACCAGGGAATATGGCGATACCGAGTGTCCCTACTGAACATAGCTGAGGCCTTTTCGACATCTGCCAATGGGCTGAATGTGAAGTCCGTCATCTTTTCATGAAGTCTTCCAGATTCTAATGTGTACTGACGAGTCGCCGCACCCTCTTCACCAAAACAATAAAATACTCCTTGGTTCTTATTTGGCGTCCTCCAATATCCCAGTCGATCGCTTCGCAATCCGAGTTTGATTCGAAGATCTTGTTTGCTCCGCATAGTGTCTGTCCCAGTAAATCCTTTCAAAGAATTACTCCTCGGAAGCAATGCAATAACGTCAGCCAAACTTCTAGGATCCCACATCAACCCCGTTCTCCGCCTGAAGAAGTATAATCCCGCTATCACCGTACCGATCAACATTAGGATATAGATTGCGACCAGCGTCCAAGCAACACCTTGAACAGCAGCCCAACGCCATTCATTGTCAATTTGGATAACAGAAAACAAGCAACTCTGAAGGGGTATCGTAAAAATCGACAACCATAAACAAGAAGTGGAAATATCAACAGCAATGAATCCGGTCCATTTCGGACATAAAAGCGTCCTCGGATAAATTCTCATAAACAGAGCATTCTCTCTACTACGAGCATCACTCATGGCCATCTTCGTGAAAGGCATTATTCTCGTAATAGCGGACATGGTCGCTTGAACATATATAAGTATAAACGCTGCCAAAATCTGCGGCAGAAAGCTGAAGAGAAAATATCGTGATCCATAAATACCTCCATACCATGACAACAAGCCATTATGATAGGATGAGGAAAGTGCGCAGAACATGAGCAGAGCTATCATAGCGAGACATAAGCATGATAGCATGATCATTGAAGCAGGTCGTAAGATCATGGGGATGAACGTTAGATCGGGGTGTCGTTTCGAGTTTAGAGGTGGATCGACTGGGATGAAGAAGTTATTGTTTATTGGCGGTGGTAAGGGCCCTGCTGGGGCTTCGGCATGCTCTGAGTGATATGACAGAGGCCGGGTTGGGTTGAAGGCAAATAACCGTCCTTCTATTTGTCTGGGCGAAGAACGATGTTTCCTGACCAGAGCAAGTGCTTCCCTCTCCTTCTCGGGTGATACATATCCCAATCCATAGTTCGTTATCACTCGATTGACTGGGTACGAGTCCGAACTCCTCGTGGTCTTCGGTCCTTCGGAACCTCTCGCATCGTCTTCTCTCGTTAACAGATCAAGAGCGAATCGTATATATGGCGTATCGTCAACCGGTGTCGGCGGGTTTGAATCGAGATCATTCATTCTCTCCCCAGTCCGCGAAGCGGTAGCCTGGTTGCTTTTGAGCTGCTCCTCGTCGAATCGCACAACAAGAGGTGTATTCGAGGCATAAGCAGACTCATTAGCTCCGATTGGCCTCGCGCGTGTGTAGCCTGCTGGTCTGATGGTTTCGAGGCTCCCTTCCGGAGATCGAGTTGGAGTTTGGAAGGGCGGTAGTTGTTTAATGGGATGGCCTTTTGGAGACCGGCGCGGGGACTGAGGAGGGGTCTGCCACGGTATTACCGTCGCTGGATCAGAGATGCTTGATGTGGCGGAGGGAGAGTGATCGGCTCTGAGTCGGGCCTTGAGAGGAGTGACTGGTAAATCATTGCTGGCGGGAGTTCTTCGTGGAGAGCGGTTATCATCTGGGTCTCTGGTTAGCCTCACTCTTCACTGGACAACGCATCACCACACAGCACTTACGATGCGCGTATTGAGATTCTAAGTCACCGAAATTCATTCTGTTTGGATATCGACCTCTTGCATATGCAACGTATTAAGAGACGCATGCTTAGGGTCAGCATTGCATGTATACTATTGTATTGAGTGGCTAGGAATTGTCTTAGGAATACGATGGCGGGGAAAAAACTGGGTGGCAGGGTGGTTTCTTCAGCCATCGTAATAAATTTTCAACATCAAACACCAGACCCGCTGAAGTGTGATGAGAATAGACAGGGGATGTGAAATCCATGGTAGTTCCAGCCATTTCGTCGAAATCATACTTTGAACAGGTTATAGGAGGTTATTCGCACCGACTTTCCAGGTTGGGTGGGTGTCGCAACCTCACGGATGAGAATATTACAACTATGCCATGACATAGACATAAGATTTCAGACGTCATTTTCTACGTGATATTGTTAAAGACTTTCTCTTCGGAATTGTTTTGAATGTCAAAATCTGACTTGCGACACTTGAAAGTGTTCCTGACAGTGAGCCCTGTGACCTGAATCGAGCTCGCAAAAGCCAAGCGAACCCCCTGAACCCCCCCCACCAGTTCTTCACTCGAAACAAAACAAAAGTCACTCTTTTCTTTCCCTGGTATGCAGGAACCACGCTCTCCAGGAATCCGCACATATCCCTGAGCTCAGCACCACTTGTCACATGTCCTGAGCCTTCATAAACATGTCCATCGACTAGTCTTTCATGAACTGTCCTCTCCACTTTCGCCTTTGCGTCCCTAAACACCCTCATCGGAATCAACATATCTCTCGTCCCATGTGCCATGAAAACCGGCATCTTTCTCTCTTTTGTGTCTCTCTCTGTGATATACTCTTCTCGCCGATCATACACCCTCTTCCCCCCAGGTAAATATCCACTCAATACTACCACCCCAGCAAGCTCTCCCTTAAACCTCCCAGCTATGCTGGCAACCAGCGAAATCGCCGCGCCCTGACTAAACCCTCTCAGGATAATCCTTTGAAGTGGGACCCCTCGCTCTACCTCTCTCTCGATCAATCCCTCAACATAGCTCACACTCTGCCAGATTTCATGCTCAAACTCTTCCTCCCTAACGTCCTCCTCTAGACTTTCATCGCCTGGCCGTACACTTTGATCCGAAGAGCGGCCAACGGGAATAGGTGAGAAATCGCTGGGCGTATACCAAGCTGTGCTCATCGCCTCGTGGTTATGCGGCGCATTGGGAAAGACTCAGGATAAATGGGGGAGTTTGGAGGCGGATTGGAATTGGTGTGCGATGTCTAGAAGCAATATTAGCTCTTCACTCAAGCATAGATTCGGGACTCAAGGAGCATACTGATCCAGCCATCTGCATCATCACCATAGCCATGGAGAAAGATAAAGGTTGCTGCTTTAGAAGGCGAGGTATCTTGCGCTGCAACTCGGAGGGGAGGTTTTTGATGAGTGCTTTCTGTCATGTCTATGGTTGATACAGATTTATTCGTGTCCTTTCTTCAATTCTATTATCAGAAGGAAGTTATTATCTGGGATATGAGACTCATGATGCAAGAGTTGCGGGGTAACAGGTCCCGCAGAACACCAAAAAAGAGGCTGGATACAAACAATCCTCCACAAGATTGACATCAGGAGGGAAGAAACAGTCATGGCTCAATTTCTATAAATCCGTTCTTGTTTGTCCATATTTCATAAATGATATAGGTTTAAGAGACGTTTGCAAAATAGGAAATAAGTTGGATTTTAAATGTTATTATGTGCTATTTTTGTTTCAAGCCACTTTTAATTGTCGCGTGTGAAATCCGACATTTAAAACAATTCCGAAGAGAAAGTTTTTATTGATGCAACTTAGTACTTTTAAAGTTTTATATATAAGCGTATTAGATATTTGTTGAATACCTAGGTAATTTAAAATCTAGAAGCGTGCTACGAATTATTGCATCCATTAGTAACGGCGTTCTATGAACTATGTCAACTACTTGTGAACTTTCCGTTCCCATGATATCATTAAGTCGTGGCTTTTTGTACAAGCAGTTATCCGCTGCATTTTCCCAATATGTATGATTCTGAAATTTCTCTCCACTATTTCAGAGTCCTTCTAGTACTCTCCATCTCATATATCTCACCATCATGATGCTCCACAACTAGCATGGGAATTTCCGGACTCCCAACGGAAAGCACTCTCCTATCCCTCTCATATGCACCCACACCCCTCTCTCCCATCCCAATATCACCCATACTTGCGCCCCCATAGCTTACGCTTCTCCTCTGCTGATAGGTATCAAATCTTGTATCTCTCTCGTGGTTGTAGCTCAGCCGTCTCGTGCCTGGTGGTCCTCTCTCTACATCTGTGTGCGGACCTGCGACAAAATTCTGGTATTGAGAAGGGTACTCCGTCGGAGCATTTGGGTCGATGACTGGTGCATAGGTTTTCTTTTCGCGGCGGGAGCGATGGTAAATAACCGAACCGTAGATTAGAGGAATCAAGAAGCATAAACTAAAGCATAATTAATTCCTGCAAGAGTTATGTAAGAAGGAAACGTACTATAGAAGTGCTTCAATTATTATTGCAATCGCAGAGGCGGTTCTCGAATTGCCATCAACTGCGGAAATCACGTCGAGCACGAAAATGATAGTCCAGATTGCGGTTTTTATCGTATTCATAACAACAAACACCGCAGGCTTGAGTTTGCGTCTTGCGAGAAGGACGATTTCGGTAATGGTGAGAATGAGGCAGATCATTGCGAAGGCAAGCCATATGGGCACAACTCTGCAAGCTCAATTAGCTGAGTTCTAGGGCCAGAAAGGGAGCACATACATTCTCGACTCCTTCTCGGCAGTGGAAGTTATCGAGGACTCAAAATCACTATTTACGTCTCCATTTACTTCCCAATTGACCAAAACGCCCTCGGCAAGTCCTAGCAGAGCAATCATCAAGAGCACCAGCAAGAGCTGAAGTGTCCAGAATGGAACAAGGACCGATTTCCGCCATGGCGCATGTTTATGCTGACCTTTCATAGTCAAATCTCTCTTCCGAGAATTGTAGCAGTTCCACAAATCTAAGAGCAGAAGGGATCTAGAAATATATACTCAACCCGCAAGCGCGCCAAACCTGGGGGTGGCAGATCACATCTTGGAAAAATGAAAACGCGCAGTCAAGTGGCTTCAGCCTCACGCCGCCAGCTCCAAGTCACTGTCAGAGAGCCAACCAAGGCAGGGCCACGAGCAATTTCCTTCCGATTGTGGCCTAGCGACTTTGACAATGGCGGCGGGATGCGGCGTTTGTCCCTGCAATTTGGATCTCGCCCTGAGACTGGCCGAAAAGGAATATCTTAGGGGTTACGTGAAATGTTTCCGTGTCAGGAACATAGCCATGTGGATCCACGCCAAGTTGGATGCTTAATCTGGGCGTGCAGGCACGCTGGCTTGCATTGGGAAATTCCGTGGCTGGTTGCTGAGCTATGTGGGAGAAGACAGATGGTTCAGTTTCACCTCAAAGGTCGAGCGCAAGGCAGATTCAGGGGACATGGCTTTGCCACGTGATGTGACCAAGCCAACTTGGAGAACTTGGATCATGATTCCTGTCTCCAGGAAGGATTCCTTTAAGTTGTCATATGCGCCTTGACATCTGTCAGTCTGAAATCCTCTTCAAATCGAGCTTTGGAGAGGCTGGACACTCGGGATTAACGTATAATCCTTGACGGAAGCTTTCGACCTTCTCTACTTACATGCAACAAAGCGAAGGATCATATCCCAAGACTCATCTTCTTCGGCGTCAGACAACAAGGCTTCATTCGATACAGCCCAACCGCAACAGTAAGAATTCCTCGTGGTCTTCGAAGCGCCAGTTACGACCTACTGCAAGCCTCGAACTTGCTTGAAACGAGAAGCGAGAAACGACAGCTAAGAGGCACAGTGGCTTTCCTACGTCAAGTCTTCCGATGAAACTGCAAACGACGAGCAAACGGAGCCTGGTCTTCCCTTTCTGCACCTTGAGAATCATCTACCTACGACATTCAAGCTGTCTAAGCAGACTTTAAACTCGCGATGTTTGATTTTAGGCATCTTTTTCGTTTCTCCCATTCCCAGAGTCATTATTTTCCTGTTCTACTGTTGTTTGTCATTCAAAATACGAGACTTTTCAAAGTCGATTCCTCACTCCCAATTTCTGACTTATCGAGACCATTCCTAAGTTCAGCGACATGCATCTCTACAAACGGCTTCCCGACTCAATGTGCCAATCAGCAATTCGACTGTTGGAGATGCTGCAAGTCAAATCACTAGGCCAGAACATGTGCTATTACAAGACAAGGTCTTATACTCTTATTCAGCTGTTGGTTTTAGAAACGGTCCACCTGCCTTATCCGTCAAAATATTCGTCCTTGAAGATATACTCCGATTCGCCTAACAGCCGAATACTCTGCAGCCCTACTTTCCCATTTCTCGTTGTTTTCCTCTATTGGTTATCTGCCTTTGTTTCAAGATAAGCTCGATCTCACTGCATCGGCGTAGCTACCGCCAAGCGCGAGCCTTGCAGGTTGACGCAACGTGGTTGTCAGCTGCGACAGGGGTTAAGTAGAGCTGTATGAAAGCATTTAATTCTGCATATTGAGATCTCTATGTGAACACCAACTTTTTAGTAGTCAAAATGCCGGAATACGACTTGATAGTCGTGGGTGCAGGTAACTTCAGTCGCTGAAAGCTTCCGTCCGCAGACTTACGAGACGGCAGGACCTTCCGGGCTCGCCGCTGCAAACACATGGCTTGAATTCCATCCTGAAGATGAGCTACTTGTACTGGAATCGGATTTCGAGCTTGGGTAAGTTCTGGACGCTGCCAGAAGTCCTTCTCTGATTTTGCAGTGGTGCATGGTCTCGATCTCGAGTTCTTCCAACAATGATGACACAAACTCCTATTGAGATGCTTGAGTTCTCGAGCTTTCCCATGCAGCCTCATCCTCAAAATGAAACCTTCCACAGCCGCTTCAGAGCAGAGCACGTCGCTTCTTATCTCGAAGAATTCGCTATGCATAAGACTTTCGCCGGCAAGACCGTCAAAGATCGGATTCTTTTCGGAAGTCCTGTCAGGTACATCGATAAAGTCTTTAATCTTTGGAATATCGAAACAACTCACGGACAATCATTTTTTACCACTAAGCTTATTATAGCCACCGGGCTGATGCCCAAGATACCAAATATCGTCACCGAATCCTTCATACCACCCATCATTCACTCTCGCGACCTCACCGCCCACATCCCAAACCTCTCTGCCCCAAAGATCAAAAGTGTTATGGTCCTTGGTGACGAAAACTCTGTCTTTGACGCCATATCCCTCCTTCGAACTTTTCCAACACCGCCTACCATACATTTGGTTATTCAGAACAGAGCCCAAGAACACGCACTTTTGGCAACACCTGAAGCGCCATGGCCATTCTCTAGTTCCCAAAAACTTCTTTCCACTCGACTCATCTCTAAATTGAGTCCTTGTATCTTCGAACCCTTGGACTCGTGGACAAGATTCTTGCATGGCAACAAAGTAGGAATCTGGCTGGCAGACCAGGTATGGAAGTCCCTAGACTCGAAATGGAGGCGAGGTTTTAGATACGACAGCAGCGAAAGCATGAAGAGCCTGAAACCTAGTCGGCCAGCATTCTGGTCCACCGAAAGAACTATCGTCAATCCTCGCGAGATGTGGGCCACGATATCTAACACCACCATTCTTCACGATGCCATCGAGAGCTTAGAGGCCTCGGAAATCACCCTGAGAAGCGGCAAGAGAGTGATCTGCGATGCAATCATAGCCGCAACTGGCTGGCAAAACACCTACCCCATGTTCTCCGATGAACTGGCAACCGATCTCGGCATCCCCTTAGCCATTGACAAAGCCGACGTAGACGATACCGCCGAGTGGGAAGTCCGCATTGGAAAGGCTACCGATCAAGTCGTCGCTACTTTTCCTCGATTAGCGAATATACCTTGTTATCCCTCACCTCCACCACTATCAACGCCCTCGCGCCTGTACCGCTCAATTGTACCTGCACATAATGATGACGATCAATCAGTTGCTTTCATTGGCACAGGAACAGTAGGGATGGGACGGTCTTTCGTTACAGCAGAAGTTCAAGCCCTGTGGGCAACCGTTTATTTGATGGGCGAGATAGATCTTCCAAGCGAGGAGGGGATGAAAGACGACGTGGCGCTAGCAACGGCGTGGAGAAGAAGGAGGTATCTTGTTGATAGGGGTACAATTGGATTTGATCAGCTACAAGTTAGTTCAATTTTTGCTGATAAGAGAGAAATACTGATGAGTTGTAGTACACGAGTATGTTACTTCGCGATTTAGGATTGAACGATTTGAGAAAGCGCGGAGGATGGAAGGAGCTTGTAGAACCATATAAGAGCATTGATTATAGGGGTATGTCGGAGGAGTGGAGGACGGTAAGGAAAGAGAGGGGTAAAGTTGGTTAGGTCTGAAGGAAGTTGGATCACTTTATGCCAATTAAAAGAATTCTTTGTAATTCCTCTTCTTGTCAGACTACTCAAGATTAGAAGTATCAACGGTCAAAAATACTTGAGCAGCTCTCGATACGCCACACAAATGTCAGGGGCTTGAAATCGAATTGGAAATTGGTTTGAGAATCGACTGACTGGAGCAATGCGAATAAAACACTGTGTTTAATAGAATCGGACACATGCAAACTTGGTGCAGGGATTAGGTCAGTAGATATGATTACAAGACGTGGAGCTATGTGCCAATGCTATGAAACTTGCAAATTATTATCAAAGTTGAATGATAGCACATCGCACCCCAGAATACACGTATCTATTTCCAGCTTCCCCTCCCATTGTTGTTCAACATCCAAGGCAATTGTTGGAGAATATGCTTCAGTTACCGAGAAAGGGGATGTTTGGATAGAAGTGATGCTCTGTTGGGGTAAAACTAGTCAGCAGGAAAACCTTAAATGCACATCAAAACTTACAGAAAACTTGAGAAATATCTTCAAGTGGCGGCTGCTTCGGTCAAACGAACCAGTAGCATATCAAGAAACTCTGTAACATGAACTCCATAATAACCCCGAAGGTACAGGAACACTACTTGGTAAGATGATTTTGACTTCTCGAAAGATACTTCAACCTCAAAGTCGAAGGGCAACAGTCATACTTTTCTGTCCAGGGGTCTGAGTTCATAGGTTGAATCAGTCTTCGACATTGAAAGGCCTTGAAAATAGTGTAGAGGACTGCTTGTCGTAGAAAATGAATTGCGGAAGAGTAGTGACTGGTGGAGCCATTGAAATGGCCGACGACGACACATGCTAAATTTAACGTTTAAAACAGTTCTAATTGTTGCATGTTAAGTTTGGCATTCAAACACTTTTAATTATCGCATGTATTGCTAGTAAAATTGTTGACAACGGACAGCGTATTGGAAGAATTAGCTTTTGGATGTTTCGGGAACAGTTGTGAATTGAAGCCAAAGGTAGGTGTAGGAGAGCTCTCGAAAGATTGCATAAAATCGGTACCATTATTAAGCTTCCTCTTTTTTGGCTGTGGTGTTGTGTAAGCTGGTTGAGGACCTAGGGACGAAAATCTTTGAATACCAGGAGTGGCAGGCACTTGAATAAACGATGAAGCATTGCTAAACCGACTCTTAAGACTTCCTCTTTGAGACAAGGAGGCTCCGCTAGCGACAGAACTTGATGTTGAACGTGGAGTTCCCACGCTGATATGGCTATGCCTTGGAGCAGATGTAGATGATAGTTCATAGTGTGGACGTGATAATTGAGATCCGTGTAAGGGTTGTTTCAAGTCGTCATAAAGCTTTCTTGGTGGTAGCAAAGTAGAAGGCGACATATTACCAGAAGCAGACAGGACTGTGCTGCCTTTCAGATTGTTTGGAATAACTGTTTCCATTTCGTCGTGTGAACGCTTCAACGTACGCTCTATTTTGGTTGTGAGGATTTCCAGCATTCCAAAGAGTCCTTTTGGTACTAGCGGTGAGTTTGGTAGCATAGTTTGACTATCAGGTATAATTTCGTTGACCAGTACGGTCTGTTGTCCTTCCGCGGTCTCTGTATTATTTTTTCCTGCGGATGGAGTTTGCGCCTTGTTATTCAGATCTTTATCATGAATCCAACGATTTCAATAGAGAGGAGACTCCTTTGCAGGTAGAGTGTTGTATGACGCAGTCGGATCTTGATTGAGAGAAGACTCGTTCGCAGGTGGAGCGTTATTCAAGACGACCGAAAGATATTGACTGAGACGAGACTCATTTGCAGGTAGAGTGTTTTCTGAAGCAGAAGGATCTTGGTTGAGAGAAGACTCCTTTGTAGGTAGAGTGTGTTCTGAAGCAGAAGGATCTTGATTAAGAGGAGACGCATTCGCGGTTGAAACTTCTTGATTTTTCTTCGCATCTCGTTTGCTTTGTCTTGCTTCCTATTTCTTATGGGTGAAGTGTAGATATTCTTCTTTCTTTTCTCTTCAGACGCCTTTCCTCGATTCCTGTGCGATTTATCTTGTTGTTGTGAATCTAACGTACCCATAACAATATCACGGGCTACTTCATGGTTCGAGATTTCAAACTCTAGACGACCAAGTTTGAGCTTAAATTCAGAGCGCTCTTGAGGAAAAGCTTTTGTAGAATTTGGCTTGTCTTCTTCTCTTTGTAAATTCAAGTTTGTTTCGCTAGCCCTATTCCGGTAACTCAAAAAAAAGTTAGAACAATTTCCATATCTTTGAAGATGGAGTGCAGATACAGCAGCTCTTGGCGCTTGCCATCTCATGCTACGGGAAACATTGTCCCAAAAGACCCCACTAATTCAATTGACAGTCCACTCTCCACTTGGGGATAGCTGCGGTAAGCATATCTGTGAGAACATCCACACGACTTTTCAAGGCATCAAATTATGGGTGGTGCAGGGTAATACAGCAAAAGCCGACACCCTGCCAAGAACAAACTGATGAATTGATCCAGACGAGCAGAAGAAAGCTTTGCTTACTCGTCATGGCTTCCCAATTCTTGAGTAGTACCAGTAGGATGGGTAATTGATGGCTCTGTCTGTTGTTTCTCTTGATCTACATCGACGTCCATGGCGGAATCAAGTCTAGAGAAGTTAGTAACTGTTTAGAATATACATAGGTCAGCCAACTTACCCCGAAGCCATGATAGATGTGATTGTCAATGATCTGGTGGATGTGATTGTCGATAAAGGGCCCAGATCAGGAAAGAGCCAGAGCAGGAATCTACCCAACCATCAGAATAGCAAGAGCAAGAGCAACGCCTCTGTATCCATACAAGCAGACTAGGCGCCCTAGGAAGAGATCGTACATTTCTCTTCCTACTACCTACTACTGCTCTTCGACGTCAAAAGCGCTCCCAGCGAGTGGAGATCAATCATCGAGCGATTTTCCATGTGAACTCTTTCGGCAGTAAGACCAGGAGGCGTTCGTACGTCCCAATACGAGGATTATGTACTTAGTCTGATCATAAAACACGTTCCTCACGAACACCTTGTGAAGCAGGTTTTGTTACTTGAATTGATCAATATAGCCAACATCGAATGAACGAGTCAACATACTGATAAAAAGATAACGGGGGTTTGAAAAAGTAAGTGCGCCTAAGGAGAAAGAAAGACGAGAGCCAGAAGAATAAACCTACCGTTATGGCGGGGTGCTCGCTTGCGATGGCTTCACGTGACCATTGCCTGGTCAACAATGAGAGCATTGGGGCACCGAAGCATGAAAGTTTTGCGCGATTTATCAAAATAATGTCAAATTAGTTGAGTGTCTTGCCAAGGTAATAATAAATTTTACATCTCATAGGATCCAGTGTTATTTCTTTCCTTGATTTACGACCATTGACTGTAGCGATAAGCATGAGTACAGGCTATCAGAACTGAAACCTCTTGTTTCTCTTAGCCAGATGTGTCGCTATAAGCATAAGTTTAGGTTCATACGACTAGAAACCTTCTTTCTGCTACATCTCTTCTCGATCTTAGATATAAACACACCGTAGCACAGCCTCAACCCCTATTCTAGAATAATCCCTCGATAGTTAGAGAAGGAGCACAGTAAATTTGAAAAAATATTTATGACGACGACTTGAATTTGTTTGAAGGAGATCACGCTGGCACAGTGTGGGCTGATTGTAGTTTCTTGCAGGTTCAAAATAGATACTGACTTCTTTTAAGAATACTCCTACATATGAACAAGGGAACTGACCAAGTGTCTCTTTGATCTTCCGCCTCTTCTTGAACCCCCTTTGAATTATTATAACAAGGAAAAACAGCTGTCGGAAATTCCGGTCTCTTTCTGCTCCTCAGTCGAAATCTTTGCAGACTGAGAAAATTGTTTGACTAAATTTGGTCATTTTCAAAGTCTTGATTTAGTGTTCCAAAGTGAAGAAAGAAGTTGAAGAGAGTCGAACCTTTGAATATTAAGAACACTCGAAGCATCTTTGAGTACTGAAATTGAATCTCTGCCGGAAAAGACTGGAAGGTCAGTGAACAGATCCTGATCTGAGGGTTTCAAAAATTACAGACTGCATCATGAAGAACTTGAGCTCAGCCAAGGAATTAACTGCTACCGAGTTGAGCTGAAAGCTCTACATTGAGCGTAGAATAATCTCATTTTCAGACAATAGAGTAATATCAAACCTATAAATATATCCTTTTGACAAGGTATGCGGTAAAGAAACCTTCCCGCGGTTCTGCTCATTTGTAAACGAGAGCCGTGGAAACTAATTTAAATGTCGACAAAACTTGGAGACTTACTTTCTTTTCTACATACTTCACAGTATGAAAAACTCACTTCCATGAACAACAAGAAATTGACTTTCTCAACCATCAAATTGAAACCCCTAATCCTTTGTAAGCGTTGGGCAATTATTGTACCAGGCCTAGATATTGTAGTTTTCAGAATTCCAATTCGGTAACTAGGGTGAAGAATCTAGAACTGCCTATTCCAAAGCGTTTTAATAGCTTAAAATAAATCCCCTGGTTTTATAAACTCGTGGTGGGAAAATAATAGACAACAGCGACTTTAAAATAATCCAATTAAACACTAAGAAATTAGCGACAATGATTATATGTATTTAGATGGAAATCCTTTCTAACCAATTTTCAACAAAGCCAGCAAATTTCTACAGTTATATTTGATTCTCTACTCAAGTCAAGATCAAGCTATCAATTTATTTTACAAATCTTCGATTTCAACTCTTGAGCATTGAGAATCTAGTTAACTCATACCCTGAAAACTGATCTCAGGCATTGTCGTTGGTCGTTGGCCACATTCTGGCATCAAACCACTTCTAAAATCCTGTATGAGTTCCAAAGAAACACCTGATCCGTTAAATATTGGTTGGTCTGGACACGTGTCATGTATGAGTTCCGCCACTTCGTCAGAAAGTTCTTCCTCAGAATTCAGGTTAACGTCCTCGTCAGAGTCTTGGTCATCCCGTCCAGTGTATAGGTAGTAGAGTTGACGAGCCTCGTAGAAATCGATTGGTCTAGTCATTTGAAGATAGTCCGGCCTGCGATGGTCGTCCATATGATGTGGGACAATCACAGTCAACTTCGTAACACATCTGAATATATGCATGATATACGCCAGGATTTCTTCAAGGTCCCAATCATTGTCATGTTCTTCAAATTGAATGGCTGACTTATTCAGACTCGATACAATCTCATCTTCGTCAAACTGGATCGCAAGGTTTTTCACCCGCCGTACATTTTCAATGTCGATCATCGGAAATATCCCGAGAAGGTGATGAGAAATCTCGAAGAATGAATGTGAGTGAGGGTTTATAATGAAGTTGGCGGCGCGAATGAAAAGAGTATCTTGGTCGAAATTAAACCATGTTTGTGCGCTGCTACCCAAACATGCGAAAGATCTGGCATAGTATTTTGTACTAACTGCATATGACTCATGAGAAGCAAGTACAACTCCTGGTATCTCTGGAGTTCGGCAAGTTGCCTCGATTCCAACGAGGTGGTTCGATTTGCGGAAGTGCGCTTGAGAATCAACAATCTTCTGCTTCCTCTCCTGGAATGAACAAACCCATCCATCAACATCGTCTTCCTCTACTTCATCATCATCATCCTCGACCGTGTTATCTGGTTGACCAGCTTCGGTTATCTTGGTTTCCTCAATCAGATGCCCAATATCATCTTCCTCAGGTAAGCCTAAACCCGCACGCCATTTTGTAATGTTTTCGTCTTCCCAATCCTTAATAGTCTTCTGCAAGCGGCGTTGTCTGATTTCAACAATCCTTGACCTGGGAAGAGCAGCGAATAGGGCGAATTCCCAGATGCTATACCGAATTTCTCTAGGGAGGTCCGAGAAACGGGTAAACTGATTTTCAAGCTCTGGATGTGAGGCGCTTTGGTTGTTGCTATTAGTATGTATTTCAACCGAGGAAATATCTACAAGGTCCATCTCTCTCCCAACAGAAAGTACAATTCAATTTGCGGGATTTTTATATTTCGTCTCCAGAAAGCCAGGAAGCTCCTGAGAGAAAGAGTTGAGTGCTGTAGAATTGCAATGGAGATTTGAATGTAGCAAGAGAAAGAAGGATTTGAGTGAACTATGAGCTGAGAAAAACGAAACAACAAAAATAAGGGAGTTGTGGGAAAGAAAAGTGAGAGGAGCGATGTAGAATTCGATGAAGGAGAAATGGTGAGGCAAGGAAGAGCCCGGTGCCTAGCTAGTGCGGCACGCTATGGTACCTAAACCGCCCCGAAAGATTTAAAAGAGGAACAACAAGGCAGCGGCATGGGATAAGGGTTCAAATCAAGCCATGGAAGAGAAGAAATTGAAAGAAATGGTGTAGCGAAACAGAGGCTTCTCTCCGACCAGCACGGTCGTGAGTTATTGGTGGTTTCACGTCTCAGAAGGGAAGGTGCAGGGAGCAAATATGGGGCCGAATGAATATATCGAAGTAAGGCGTCAGCGTCAAGTGCCAATGAATAATAGGGCTGAGTACCACTCAAGGAAATTTACGAGTATAACGGAATTGAGTATCGAAAGTAATAATCCGATTATGGACCGAAGAGGAGAAACACTTCAAGGGAGATTCGGGAATGTTCGCTCTTCAGTTGTAGTGCTTCTAATACAATCTAAACTATAGAAACAAACAATAAAAACATACCCCCACAGTCAGTGTGAGTACACCCATCAAAAATCGCTCGTCTCTGGGCCGCATTGCTGGCCTTCAACTTTCCCACTTGTTAGCCTCATATCAAACTATTACTGTCAACATAGGTTGTCCCAGGCGGGTCCAGCAACATCATCGAATTCTCCTGGCCTTGAGCTTCCATCGCGTACTGAGCCTGAAGCGCTGCTGAACCATCTCCTCCATCACCGCCATAATAATCTCCTACGCTCCCGGAATCTCCTCCGCCGCCAAAATCACCGCCTCCGCTGCCACCATCGAACAGGCCTCCATCCATAATATCGGCTCCCAAAGCGACAGCTCCGATGGCTCCTATTCCAATGGCTGCACGCTTCCCCCACTTCTTGAAAGATGGAGTGGTAATTTTGCTCATAATGCCGGTTGAACTAGATGGTTGACGGCCGTGTTGTATTGGCTGGTTTGGATGTTGTGGAGGCAGTGCAGAATGGGTTTGTTGCTGGTAAGGGGCTTGGCCTTGTAATGGAGGCGCGAAATTTTGTTGTTGGTAAGGACGAGAGGGAGGATATTGCTGTGCTGTATAAGGAGGTGGAGGATTGACATGGTGAGTCGCTAACGATGGGTTATAGCCGACCACTCTTGCGTGCTGCTGTGTGGGTTGAGGTGTATAAATCTGAGCCGCCAGTGGAGGTGGAGAGAATGTTTGTGTTTGTTGATATTGCTGGGACTGCGCTGCCGGTGCATAGATTACCGTGTTTTGAGCTGGTATGGTAGGGACGGACCATGTAGTTTCTTTTGTGTAGGTATTCATGTAGTAGCTGGATGATATTTAACAAATGCTGTAAATTTGAATCATATTGAGCTTACAAAGTTTGGTAGTCTGAACTCCAGTGCGATTCCCAGCCTAGAGGTAATGCACCTCCAGACGCTTGTACCTGGTATGCCATTGAGACTTTGATACCCACTTTAAATCACTAGAACTCTATAATTGATTGGAAGATCTCCGAAGTAACTGTAGTGCATCCAAAATCTGCAAAATTGTCTCTGCTGGGCTCTAAACTTTTGAACGGCAGTGAAAGCTTTTATGAGATTCATTTGCGCGAGAGCTAGCAAAACAATAAAAGTCCGAGCCTTGGCCGAGAGGATCTATTGACTTGGCATCAATGGGAAATTCTCGCTTTGATTCGCTTGAGCTCAGCTCCTCAAGTGCCAAGTACATCTGGAAGTGGCTTTTCGAAGGCACTAAGCGAAGCTCCACTCTATTGCATAGCGATAATGGTTTTTGGCACTGTCAGAATTGGGGGAAAAGTTCCGCTGGCAGGATGGAAATAGAAAAATGATGTATATAGTATAGCATTCGACCAAGCCCGAAACTAGTGTAGAGCTGGACTCTAGTTTTCCATCGTGAGAGTAAACAAAGGTTTCGGTTAAAGTCGGTTAGCGATCAGGAGGAGTCTACCTACCTAGCTACCAACCTAGGTAGGTAGATACTCCACCTCGACATAGCAAACTCTTTGACTGGTCCGTATACGATGCATCTTCAAATGGCCATTGATTTCTTGCGGCAGTACCTTGATTTCCCATTTGAATAGAGCATGATGAAACTTCGTCTCGGTGTCTTCTTGCTTTCTTGCCTAGTCTCGGAATTGACGGAGAATGGTGGTAAGAGATTGGATTTATGCAATCGTTAAATATCACTGTAGTTGTGTCAGAGCCGTATAGTGACGATTGAAGTCTATTATGAGCTTGACAAGCTGTGGAAAGGGGACTCTGGCGGTATGGAAGCGCGATAATACTAGAGTGTCCTCACCGATCCGCGAAAGCACGGGCCCAGTGCCTCACGGCGGGTTTACGAAAGTTTCGAAACGTCATTTATCCCGTATTAATATCGACAAACAAGCTCCAACCTACGGCACAATCTCAAAATTCCTTTATAACAACATGGCCATTCCAATTCTCTCTTCTAACTTTATTATCATCTCTTCCAAACTCCATAACCATGGCATCCAACCTCCCAGATCCACGACTAGACGGACGAGTCTTGACATACGATCCCAATTCCATCCAAACAGCATTGAAAACTTACTACGAAGCCCTAAGTAAACTGCCCTATATCGATGAAACAGACATCATCTACCCTCCAACCAGCGGCTGGCTCAACATCACGACCTCGAATTTTGAACGACTTGGAAAGAGCGAATCTGTAATCGAGCTCCTTAAACAACTACCCTACCTCCGAAATCCAGATAAAGAGAAAGGATACGCGATTTCGTTCGGCACATTCCCAATTGATTATTCTACAGCACCATTTTCAGTGCCAGTTGATGTAGAGAAGGCTAAATATCTGAGCCCGGATTTTGCTTGGCCGGAAGAGAAGATTAAGAGCTGGGTCATACCGCTGACGGTGAGTGAGGACAGGATTGATGGCCAAAGTTGGCTGCTGGACACCACAGATGGTATGTTGGCTTCACCCTGACCATGATTCTGCTAATTTGTATTAGGAACAGTGACAGCCTGGGAACATAATGACGTGAGCCCTCCGGATTTTCCGGAGTACCCCGCAGATGACCCGAGAGCCTGGCGTAATACATGCGGTGAGACTCGGAAGTTGGAAGAGCTTCTAGAGGAGTGGAGGGAGAAGTTTGAGAGCTTAAGCTGGGTTGCATTCATGGATCCCACTGTACTCCCCTCTACGTTCTCTTGTACCTTGGTTTACATCTGACTTGATTAGGGCAGGGAGAAGGTTTGGAATGACGAAGATTATCCGGGAGATGAAGAAACCGAAGAGTGCAAGGAGTTGCAGGCTATTATCCGAGAACATGAGTGGCCAGAGAATTTTAGGAGAGAGGAGTGTAAAGAGGCGCTGTATGAGTGGGTCGAGAGTAAACAGCAGTAGGAGACAAAGAGCCGGGAAACATATTCTCCTTCTGGATCCTACGTTGTATGCAATTCAAAAGTGTCTTCCACAATACCTGACGGATACGATTATATATACACTTTAGGGTGTCCAGTAGGATGTAAGTATTTTCAAACTCTCAAGATTCCAAGCCTTAACTGCTGACACCCACACAATAATATTCTTTTGCCCAAAATAGTGTGCCACAATTCGCACCGTCAGTACCTAGCACGGTGTTCCAGCTGTACAATTGAGCTGGCGTTATATTATTCTTTGTCGCAAAATCATAACAGCCAATTCCTCCATCGGCCATGGCGTACTTCTTACAATTACTCACAATACCAGTCTTCTTCTGTTAGTCCTCTTAAACGTTTGGGGAAAGCATGCTTACCTGTGTTGGACCGGGTGCCGTTACTATACCAGTTGGCGATGAAGTTGGCGGACTCGTTTTCGTCGGTGCAGCTGTCGTTATCGATGTCGATGCAACGTTGATGCAATAGTATTCCTTGGCCCAAAATAGCGACAAACAATTTTCGCCATTAGAACCAAGAACAGGATTATAGCTGAAGAGCTTCTTATTGTCAGGTTGAGTTTTGATGATTTATGGAGAAGTCCCCTACATACCTGGGTAGTATTTATACAGTTCTGCGTAGCGAAATCGTCGCAACCCTAGGACACAGTCAGTCGATCCTAAAGATAGGGAAATGACTTACAATCCCCAAGTCTGCCATGCTATATGCATTGCACGAAGACACGATACCGCTTTGCGTTGGGCCGGGAGCTGTCGTGGGGGAGTTCGTGAATGTGGGACAAGGCGTCACCCGCCCTCCCGCTCCTCCACGTTGTTGATTCCCAGCATCTGCACCCGAACCGAGTGGCGGTGCTGCGAGGGCATATGTCCCGTTCACGCCGGGTGCGGAGACGCACACCATCTGGCCGGCTGTGAGATTATCACATAGTCCAATAATATTCCTGTTCCAGATCAAGAATTGGACTGTGGTGACGTTTCCAGGGAGACTGCTTGCTAGCGAGTCACTGGTTTGTAATCAGTATACGTTTTTTCTATGAGTCGAAGCTTAAAGTGGCTTACCAGGTGGCTGAGGTTGGTACTTGCTTGAGTGAACAAGAGGAAGGGAAACAAATACTCCCCTTGATGGAACAATCATCAGAGTTCGTGAGTTTCTCCAGGTCACCTGTGGATATTCCATATTTTTGCGAAAGCGTTTGGCAATTTGATCCGGTACTTAATGTTTGGCCGGCGCATGTGGTAGTGGCTGAAGCAGACGTCGTTGTGGCAGTTCCACTTCTAAAGTTGATGGAAATCGGAGAAGGTGCTGCTACGTAACTGGGCAATGCTCGAATCGTTATATCCGGGATTGTCACATTACACACGTCTCCGATATCTTGAAGCTGTTCAACCAAAAAGTCCGACTGGTCTGAATCTGCTAAAAATGGCGAAGTCACTCTAGCATAAAGTAGTTGAATGAAGCAGTTATCACATAGCTATGGCAAAGTCAGAGCTCGTTTATAGAAAGGAGATAAACACTCACAACGTCATCAGCGTACAAATTAGCTAACCGTGTGTTCTCAGAAATTGTGACATTTGATGTACAGGATGGATCAGTTGGATTTTTCGTACAATCTGGTTGGATTATATCTGATCCTGTCCAGTTCAAAGATGCACCCAAGCACCATCTATCATCTGTTCTACACATTCGTCCGTTTTAGCGGATCTCACTTTGGATTACCACTGATGATATGAAGACGTACGTTGATCCTAGACATACAATATTGATTCCATCAACGAAACGACCAGAAATTGAATCCGCAGGAACAAGTTTTCCGTACGCACTGATCCATTCTATGAGCCTCGGAAGTTAGCATTCTCTTCGCTTAATATGGATCTCGTGCTCTGTGAACCAGCGACACAAGAAATAGTAGGTATTTTCACCATCAGCGCAAGCCACCGACACATCAAGATCCCAATCACGAGCTTCAATGGTGCAGTTCCCGTCACAAACGTCTGTAATATTGTCGTCTTCCCAGTAATAATTGTCAAAGTTGACGGACATCTGGAACAGAGTTGGATCGCAGTCTGGCAAAGTTTGGTTTCTTTTTAAACATCTCTGTTAGCACTTTCCGTAAAATCTGGGGCATTAATGAGCTTGACATACAGGGCAGCAATGCATCCTGGAGTGACATTGTACGCTCGGGCAAGCAGCGTTGGGTCGATTGGAGGGTATAAGTTGAATTGACCATAACTACGCTCTATAAATATACTGGCTGCTATTGTTAAAAAAAGTTTCTTCATTCTTGCCACTCTTGGAAGTGATGATAGAAGGTGGCCTTCACAAACGTAATCCTACGAACAGGAGAAGAGAAAGCAACTATGATCACAACGAGGGGAAGTCCATTGATCCCCTCGAAAGAAGGCTTACATCGTTACCTGAATAATACGTACACGCCTTTTGACAAAGATCCTTTTGATGGCTGAGATTTATCCAAGATGTTCCTGGTGCGGCAATTTTTGCCCTGCGTCGGGTCGCCAAGATTAACCAATCAGCAGATCTCGGTTGAGTCAAGGCAGCGGGATAACAAGGTTATTTACATGTTTTTGCTGATGACTAGCATGGGTATATATTGTATAATAAGCTTATTGACTTGGCAAGGGCTTAAAGAGTTATCTACACTTGAAGCTTCTGAAAACGGAACGGTTAAACCTCCGGGGACAGAATCCTCAATCAATGTCGGGGCGCAGTGCTGTGCAGTCTGACATTCAAGACGCATCGTAATATTCAGGATGAACGCATCCTGTTAGTGCTTATATGCAATAAGAGCACAGCAATGACTTTCAGATGACCCAAAGAATGTGGATGTGAGGGGCAAGAATGACTTTCCACTTGACTCTAAGATTTCTCGTTTCTCCTAAAGTCTCTCTTATTTCATAGTGGATCGTGAAGATAGACATTGACACGATGAAATTTCTTTTTATACTTGTAGTGACGAGTATATTCACTCTATGCGGGGCACATTTTAATTCGAATTCTGCCTCATTTTCGGACTTGAATTCAAATACTTCTCTTATTGGAAGAGATCTTCCAACCGGAACATGTAACGCCAACACTCCATGCCCCATTGCAGCATGTTGCGGTACTAATGGCCTATGTGGGTGAGTTGATATCCCCCATATCCATCTCATGCCTTGCTGATGTTTTTTTAGATATTCTCCTTCTGAATGTGGGAAAGGAAATTGTACGTCAAAGTGTGATTCTAAGGCCGACTGTGGGCAGTATGGTGTTTCCGGGAAAAATAAATGTCCTTTGAACGTGTGCTGCTCCCAGTTTGGATTTTGCGGATCTACGGCCGATTTCTGTAGTAAAGGCTGTCAGGTTGGTTTCGGAGGCTGTGGAGACCCGAAACGCCCAAGCTGCGGTGCTGGAAGCAGTGCTAGCAAAAGAACGATTGGTTACTACGAGTCTTGGTCAAATACACGTCAGTGCCAGAGCGTTGCTCCGGAAGATTTGAATCTAGCTGGATTTACGCATATTAATTTCGCCTTTGCCTTCTTCGATCCATCTTCCTTTGCCATTGCACCTATGGATGGTAAAACAGGAGCTTTATACTCCCGATTCACTGCGTTAAAATCTAAAGCTGTCCAGACATGGTATGTAAAGCTCTTTCTTTGATTTACTTTCCATATAAAATCCGTTCTCTTCCCAATTCCCAAGAAATTCAAAAAATAATGTACAAGTACTAACTAAGTTAGGATTTCTGTGGGAGGATGGTCCTTCACTGATCCGGGTCCGACTAGAACGGCGTTCTCTAAAATGACAAGCACGTCCGCAAACCGTCATACATTTATTACCCAATTGATACAATTCATGGACACCTACGGATTTGACGGAGTCGACTTGGACTGGGAATACCCCCAGGCTGATGATAGAGGAGGGTCACAAGGAGATACAAGCAACTACGTGTCTCTCGTTAAAGATATGAGAGCTGCCTTTGGATCAAAATATGGTATCACTGTAACATTACCAACATCATATTGGTATCTCCAACATTTTGATCTTCCCAATATGCAATCTTCAATTGATTGGTTTAATTTAATGAGCTATGATTGTAAGTTGAAGTTTCTCTGCTCTAAATCTGGAGAAGCTAATCTACTCTTGTAGTACACGGTGTCTGGGATGCAGATTCCCGATTTGTTGGACCATATATTGCTCCTCACACCAACATTTCTGAGATAGATGCTGGCCTTGACTTGCTCTGGCGAGCTGGTGTGACGTCTGATAAAGTTGTTTTGGGTCAAGGCTGGGTAAAATGAAATCCTTTAGGTTGAAAGTTGATAATTGTTACTGACAATCATAAGTACGGGAGATCTTTCACTTTAAAAGACCCATCTTGTAGCACACCCAACGGCATTTGCCAGTTTTCCGGCGGTGCTAATGCAGGTCCATGCTCTAATGCTGCTGGGATTCTTGATCTCCAAGAGATTAAAGATATTATTTCCAAAAATAGTCTTACACCAACCTGGGACAAGACAGCTGGGATCAAGTATGTAACCATTTAACTTTGAAAAGTTGACTACTACTCTAAACTAAATACAGTTGCTGATTTACTCAAGGTATATTACGTGGGGAGGTAATCAGTGGGTAAGTTTTGATGACAACGATACATTCAAACAAAAAAGAGATTTTGCAAATTCAAGATGTCTTGGGGGCTTAATGGTAAATCAAACTATCTTAACTAATCTCTTTTTAACTGATCTTCTTCAGGTATGGGCGATTGATCAGATTGATCAGAAGAGCGATAATGGAAATTCTCCCGACCCCAATGTTACCAGCGACCAACAAGCAGCTGCGAAACAAAAGTCTGATGACCTCACCGCTGGAATTACGTGCTACACTACGGACTGCGACGTTTCTTGCAAGAAAGGAACCAATCAAGTGGCTCAGATGAATGGCCAACCGGGGCAACTATCAACCAATGACCGCTGTTCTAAGGGAAAGTATCGAAATCTCTGTTGCGACGATGGGACACTTATGGGAACTTGTCAATGGGTATGCTAAGACTATTTACTGCCTTTTACTATCATCAAAAGCGTAGCAGAAGACTGACTTCCACTTAGCGAGGGTACAGAGGAGTCGGTCTATCATGTGTTAGCGGATGTGCGGACGGAGAGACAGAGGTAGTACAAGATACTAATCACAAAGAAAAGAAAAGTGACCAGACTTGCTCGGGAGGCCTACAAAGTAAGAAAACCAGCCAATCGGTGAGATTTTTGGTTGAAAATCGAAGGATGCTTGAGACTCTTTGAGACTGACATATTCCTCCATAGGCTATTGTTGTAAAGGCTTCAAACCGGCTCCGAATGGACCAGATCTTGTGAAGGATGCCGAAGATCTAGCTAAGAGTGCGGCGGAAGCTTTAGCGGCCCAGGTGGCACTCGATATTGCTGCTAAGGCGTTCTGTCGCATTGCTGTGCCTGCGTTATTGCGTGAGTGATACTGAGCTAGCTGCACCGTCAGATTCTCATCGGAACAGCATCTAAAAGTTTATAGTCCCGCTCGAACTACTTGAGGATGCTATCCCAATTATTGGTAAGTTCACGCTTCTAGACGTGGGAGAGAAGCTAACAATTTAAAAGGAGAAATATTAGATATCGCAGAAGTAGCAGCAACTCCGGCAATAATAGAAGGATGTGTCAAAGGTATTGAAAAGGAAGGCAAGGCTGAGTTCAAAGTCTTTGGCAAGAAGCATACATTGTCGATGAACAAACCAACCGACAAGCCTTCTGAAACCAGGCCTCCCACAACCAGCCACTCACCTGCAAAGACTAGTTCTAGCTGCCCTAGAATTCCAAAACGAGATCTTGAAGGACGAGCGCCCCCATGTAAAGATGTGAAATACGTTACGGTAACAACGAAGATTTCCGACGAACCTGGCAAAGCAGATAAATTTGTGTGCACCTACCAAGGGGGACGCCTCGTAAGTGCTTGGATAATAGATATTTAATTGGGCTATAATGACTGTTTACAGGCTGGTGGTCAAGCTTGCTTGCATTATAGTAAGTTACGAAGCTATCTCCCCTGATTAATGCCTGAATTCTATACTATATCTATACGTCAAATGCAAAGCTGATTCAATTAGGCTCTGTCATTCACAATCTAGGCCAGAGATATGAAACTTTTACGTGTAAATACTCAGCTACGAAGAAGACGAATCGACCTGGTGTTGCAAGTTACAACGTCGATAGGCCAGTAACAAGAAGCAAGTCTTATCAATACGGCAGATTTTAGAAAGTTACTAATAGAATTTAGTCGCCAACAAAGTACCATACAAACTAGGATGGTTTGACGCGATTGGAGGAAATGCATGTGAACGAGATGAGGTAAGTTCATTTGTGTGCCTTTTAAAGAATTTTTTAACCATCATCCAGTGGCCACCCGCAGCGTTTTGTGAGTCAAATCCACTGGATCAATTGGCTTTTAAATAGGTACTAACTATAGAAGTGATTTCAAATGATGGATACATTGGTTTAGAGGGAGCTGATCGCGCTCGTGTTGCGATCGATCTACCTCAGTTCATTCGTTATCTCGATCAAAACGAAAACAATTTGGCTGGCAAAGGCTGGAATGGAATATGCGCGAAAAATCCCTTGTAAGTACTGATTGAATGTCATTTGATGTCCAAAGTTTCATCAAACACTGATACCACAGCTTCAATTACCGATGCTGATTTGATGGTATCTTAGAGTAAGAGACATAAACACTAAAGAAATCGAGGATAAACCAGACGCCAAAGGCACAACCACGATCACACGACAGGTAGAAGCTGTATACAAACGACAAACATTCTCCTATAGTTTCGAGGCCATGCCTAATCCTATGCCCGCAGACTTCGGAATTGGAGATAACAGGTGAGAGACTCCTGGTCAAACTTTTCCGTTGCTCTACTCGAACACTTTCGTGTAAACATGGTCTGACCTCGTCTTTGTTAGATGCCAACCACATCGCCCTAACGGGAAAGATGATCGTGGATTTGCACTACTAAATGCAGACCCTTGGTTTTTGAATAATGCAGCTGCAGCTGCGTTGACGGCTGATTATAAGCTGAAATATGCAGATGTTTCGAAGCGCGACTTGTTTCAAAACATGGCTATCATGGGCATCAACGGAAGCAGTAATGCTACGGAGTATGACGATGAACAAGATCCTCCTACAAGAGAAGAGCTCTTGATGGCCTTTGGGATAAAACAGTGTGAAGAAAAGTCTTGCAAGAAAGAGATGGAGGAGATGGGTCTGGATTCTATCAGGATCGCTTACGCGGATCCAGCGACCAGACCTGCGGTTATTGTAGCAACTGCTACCATAGTTGAGAGCTTTAAAACTGCAGTCTCTCAAGAAGGCTTTCAAGATAAGAATCTTGCTTCGAGTCGCAGTCTTATCACTGCTTCAATTCCTCGTATGACTCCTTCGTCGTAGGGTAAGAAGTTAGTCACAAGCAAAAGCGCTGGGGAATCAGCTGTGTAAAGTCGATATATACTTCTATCAATTTGATTCATGATTTGAATAAGACTCTAGTCTTTTTCTCTTGTCGTCTCGTGGTCTTCGTTCGTTGCATAATTTGTTGTTGGAAAGGGCCTTAAATTCATGGGCAGTGACCTGGATTTATGATATTGTAGAGGACTCACTTGTACATTACATCCTAGATTTAGCACGCTAGGAGTAATCGAAACTTGCTGCAGCCGAGTCAAAGAATCTTTTGTGTACACGTACACCGAGAAACTAATCTAAAAGGTTTATTAAAGACCCCACTGAGCAATGTTAGGTAGAAGGCGTCATTTCATCGCAATATGTGGATAACTAGTAGCTCATTTAAAGTCTGACCCTCATACATTCTAATATTTTTAGAATCATCGTTAACTATTTGTCCACGTTTCATTCCATGCTGCGGAATCTCTCCTTCGCCTTGTCTCTGGTCTTGTTTAGAAAATCGGTGTAGCTTCCCTTAGTTTGCCTCTGTGCCTCCTCAGCTGCGTCACCAACTTGACCACCTTGAGCGCCTAAACCAACGCCAGAAGCATACACAAAGGTTTCAATAGCTTCAGTTCTTCCGGTTCCTTGAGCACCCAAACCTTCTCCTTCATTCCACCCCATTTTACCAAGAAGTGCTGCGCCTTTGGACTTAATCGGTGCAACCTCTTCCGTGTTTTTCTTTGGGGGTAATGATACATCAGGCTCTCCTACCGCTCGATTGTGCTGTGCTGCAGGTTGTTTCGGTTGGTTAAAGGCCTGTCTACGCTCCTTGGCGCGGTCTCGATAGGCAGAACTATCAGATTGTGACTCAGTCTTTTTCATTTTCCCTAGGGCTTTGGCAACAAGATCTTCGTTTTTCAAGTTGTCTCGGTGCATCTGACTCATACGTTCATGCTTGTTAACCTCTGCGTCTGTCTTGAATTGCCGTGAACACAGGATACAGCACTTTCGTTGTAGATCAGCAAAAGATGGCGTAGGGGGAGCTTCAACCACGTTTTTCTTGGATGCTGCAGCCTTTGGCTCCGAAGGGTTTCCTTCTGAATCGTTTGCCGGAAGGCCATGAAGCTCCGCATGGCGGTTCGTCCAGAATTTCAGGTGTGGTGCAACTACTTTCGGAGTTTCCTTATCTAGTTTTCTCTTTTTCAATCGTGGCTCACCATCTTTACCCGAAGTGATGAGACCTTCATTTGCAGCAGCAGCGGCGAGCTTTGCATGCTCAGACTCCTTGCTTTTATTAACAACTTGTTCTTCTGGAACAGCCGTGACAAGCTCGCAGGCGTATGCAGCTTCATCCCAATACATGAGCTTGACTACAGCATTGGAAAGAGGGCTGAACGTGAATTTTGAGTATTCATCGCTGACTTGCTGAATGACAGGTACAAATACTCCAGCATGGATGTAGCTAACCATAACGGGTTTGGATGCGATAGTGAATTTTTCCAAGGCCCTGTACTTGATCATCGCGGCCTGAGCTTCTTCAACAGTGTTGAACTCTGCAAAGCCATATCTCCAACTATCATTACTCTTCCTATCCCGGATGAGGAGAACTCTGCGAAGGGAGCCGTCTCTAGCTCCCAAACTAGCATCATCAGTAGTAGAAGCAATCTTGCTCTTCTTAACCGCATGAGTGTCAATCGGTGGCGTGCTGGACTTGGTCTTGAGAAGTTTGCCAACTCCTTTCGCAAGTAATTCTTCGTTCACACCAGGCTCAAGGCCACGCAAAAGAAGGAATTGAGACGCTATCCCATCTGGAGATGCATCACTATCCCCAGTAGTTGCAAATCCTGAGAATCCAGACATGCTTCCCTGCGCTATGACTACGCCCTGTGCAGTAGATCCTATCCAGTAAGCATATGTTGTTAACAGCAGTGCAAAACTTACGGGTTCTTGGCGCATTGCAGCGAAAGCATAAGGCCCTGTAGGAGAAGTTGGGTAGAAAGCACTATAATCATAAGAATTTGATCAAAGCCAATTAACCTTCAACCTACCACTTCACATTTCCAGTCGTCTTCGCCCTTTCCGGCTTTCTCTCTATCGTCCCTCTCCCTGCTGAAGGCTATACGAACTTTCGTGGGTTCATTTGTAGTAGCTTGATTCGGGTCGTATGTACCGTAGAGCGAGAGCGTAGGATAATGCTGTTCAAGGAAATGCTTTGCTTCTGGAATTCCCACAAATTGAGCAAATGCAAATCCTCGAGACTGGCCTATGAATAGTCAGAGCCAAATCACTTATCACTTTTCGATGATACGGACCAGTACGTTTATCCTTGATTAACCTGACTTCTTCCAAACCATCAAGTCGAAGATTATGCTGTAGTTCATTCAAGATCTGTATGCCCAAGGAACGGCCAAGTGGCCAACCCTATGCTTAGCCAGAGTCCTAAATTTTAATCGCAATGAACACTTAATGTGAATTGAATTGTGCGATGTCGATGAAGAGGAGAAATGGGGCGGCCAACGTCTTCCTGAGTCAAATCTATTGGAATCCCTTCGAGGATAACATTTCGATTAGGCGGCGCGCCATAGTATGGGGATCGACTGCGGCTTCTATCTCGCTGCGGTGATTGATAGCCTTCTCTATCTCGATCGGTATATCGTCCCCTTCCTTCCCTTTCCGGAGATCTTGATCGTTCATAACGCCGGGTATGGTTTCTATCATCTCGTCCATCCCACCGATTCCGTTCGGAATGCGCCGAGTTGTACCTCTCACCTGCTGGTCCACGTGGAGGTGATCTTGTATAATCTTGAGATAAGCTGTATCAGCACAGATTCATGGAGACCTCATTCCAATCATCGATTACCCTTCCGAGATTTTTGGTATCCTTGGGTAGAAAGCTGTCCATGATCATCATACGATTGATCATCATACATGTTTAACTCTTGGGCCTGAAAGGCGTGCGCTGAGCTATCGCGATTCATTTTGCGTATTTGTATCGAGAAGAGTCGATGAGGAATCGCATAAGTTGAAAGGAGCCTTTGCAGGTTCTCAGCCTTCTAGTTGGAGTCAAGCACGTGACTTGCACCAATCGCCCACTGCTTCATTCCGTCTCGAGTTGACTGTCCCAACCGTTTCTAAACTCTTCCTAATTCATTCCAAGACTACGTGGGACTGCTGCGTAATGGATAGAGAATTGAATGAGGATGGCTGTTTTGTCGCCTTAACCCACGAGCATCTTGATGCGAAATCAATGATGGACAGGGTTAGGAGTCCAAAAGCTGGAGCTATTGTCTTATTCGCAGGTATTTCATCTTAGTTTAATTCTAGCCATGGCTAATATCAAAAGGTACTACCCGAGACAATTTCGGCGGGAAACCAGTAAAAGAGCTTCAATATACTTCTTACCAGCCTCGAGCTCTTCAAACAATGCTCATTATCTGCAAGGCTATCAGAGAAAAGTATTCTCTCACTTCAATAGCCATGATTCATCGTCTTGGCGTGGTCCCAATTGGCGAAGAGAGCATATTGATTACAGTGTCATCACCACATCGCCAGGCTGCTTGGAAGGCCGGCGAAGAAGCACTGGAAGAATGTAAAGCCAAAGTCGAGGTATGGAAAAAGGAAGAGTTTGGTGGTGAAGAAGGTGGGATTTGGAGAGCAAACAGGGATGGAGCAACTGGGGTAAGAGTTGATTTGGGTGCAAATGACTAAAAATGCAATCTCTTATGTAGATACCGGTGGGTATGAAGTGCAACTTGAATATATTACGGTAACACAATATTTGGATTCCCCTCTAAAATCATTTGATTTGTTTATTATAATAGATTGACCAGTTCGTGAACACAAGGATTCTAATCGGCAAACCTAGATTTCTCTCTTCGTACAACGATATCACTTCTGATAACAAATTTCTCTCCTTCTGTCACTTCTCTTCCTTCGTGCTATCTGACAGTTAGCCGAAAATCAAGCTTACTTGATGACTCAACATACCAACATGCAATCATTTCCATGCTTATGCAGGAGCACCATTCCAGTCTCCAAGCCGACAACTATCTCTTTCTTCAGGACACCTCTCTTTCCTGGAGGATCATCAGGATAGAATACGGTCTCTCCTCCTTGACATCCAGTTGCTGGCGATGTCAAATATAGCAGTAATGTCCACGTAGTCTTTCCTGGTGTTGAAGCTGGTTTGGTGTTCAGCATTAAGACATTAGACTCATCATCTATTCGAAGTCAGCTAGGTGAAGCGAGAGGAGGAGGAGGAGGCACAGACAATGACAGTCGAAGAATTGGCCTTTACTATATCGATAGATTCGAATGGAGGGGTTGAGACCTATTACCTCGCCTCCCCTAGCTCATTCCATGAGCCGGTGTCCACTTAAAGAGGACGTCTTCAACTCACCAGAGCTCTCTCCTCTCACTCTCGCTCATGCCCTCTTCACCATCATCACCACCTCCATTGATTAATTCCCTCAGCCCTGTCTCTAGCCACAACCTATTTGCAAATCCTTCATCGATAAGCTGAAAACGATCATTAAATCTCAACGCATCACCCTTCTTCGGCTTCCCAGGCGTTGTGGTGAGTGGTAAAGTTTTAAGAAAGTTGACATATGTTTTGCATAGCGTTCCTGTCCAAAAGTTTCGAATCAGGATGATCTGCTTTTCTACTAGAGTTGTGAGTTCTAAATCTGAAGTCGGGACCAGAGGTTTGAAAGCGGGCCAGTTTGGGGGAGGTGTTTCTTTCGCCGCAGGTTTGGAGCCTGAGCCGGACTTGGATTTCTTTGAAGACATTTCGGATGCTTACAAGTGTGAGATGTCTTCTCAGCTATCTTGAAGAATTATTCGAATAAATGCATATAGTTTTCAACCAGAGGACCAGCTGGTGTATGGCGGTGTACGGCAACCGACATTTTCGTTAGCAACCAATTTTCAAATCCTCCTCGACAGCCTTATCACCCGCTTCGGCGGTCTTCAAGCAACTTGTGCTCGTTCGTAGTCCATTCATTTTCATTATTTACACGCAGATACACAATCAACCTTATGATAAGAAGGGATTGCAATATGGGTCATATATTTCAAGCACTGACGGGTAACATTTGAAGACTTGATACATTCATTACTTTTTGATGTTATGCTCTAAATTGAGTATATTCTATTCGGAGAATACTTCATAATTTACAAGACCATTTCCAATTCCCTCTCAGTCTCGTTTTCTTGTCCCTTATTCCTATGCCTGCACAGGTCTTGCTAGGGTTTACATCCTTCAAGTTATCTACTCTGGTCTCGAATATGTCTACGTCTGGACAAATATCTTACCGTCCTCTATTAGCCGCCTCCTATTTAATCTCCGTTCCAATAAAATGGTAGCAAAGCTCGGTTGAATTCTTTTGTTGCAAGTCGAAACCTGTGTAACAGTACCAAGTGACAACCACGCAATTCTAGAATTTCGTAGCTTATACTGCGTATAAAGAGGACTGGGCAATCTCAGTCGCAAGATAAACATGATTCCCGAAATTTCAGAAGATTTTTGCTTTGATTTTTGCCTACAGCAGAAATGTCAAATATCCTCTCTCTGCCCTCCTTCTTCGCTTTGCTTCCTCTTCCCCAGCTTCACCTGACCTAGCCCACACTATCAACTGTCTACTAGGACAAATTCAAGCGCTCCAATTTGCCGACTTTGCCGCGCTTATTCAAACCTGAGTATGTAAGAGTATGGTCTGCTGCTAAATCATTCCAACCCACCATCACTTTGGTCTCCCACCATTTACAAATGCAGTTCCGCACATCTCGGTACGTCACGCCAATTTCGTCAGTAGGTGCGTGGTGGCGTTCAGCTATAACGCCACACTATAGTTGGTTCGTTCTTCGCAGACCATTTAAGTGCCCCGTCGCCAGAGTGGCTTACAGCGAACAACCGATCGCAAGTATCAGACGTCACATCTCAGATTTATATCATATCCGTTGTGGATGCATGTAGATCTAAACTCTATTCATATTGGAATGAATTGGCTAAAGCTGTAAAAGGAAAATGACAGCGTAGGGAAAAAGCAAAGGAAGAAGCCATTCTCAGAAACATAACACGGAAAGTTTCCCGCCCGTTCACATAAAGAAAACCTTGAAATTGCGGCGCAATTCTCTGACGAGCCATATCTCTGCTTTCAAGTCACCTGCATCAAGGCCTGAGTCATTCCTTTCACCCCGCTGCCAAAACTCAGCTCTCAACAAATCTCTCCGGCTAGTTCCTTCCCCCTCCTTTCCAACTACTTGTTTGTTAGCGGCCTCGCAAAATTAAAGTTGCGACTGGGGGAGGGCATACCACCTCATTTGAATCCAGTATCCTAAGTGTTTGTAAGCGATAGCTTTCGGAGCTTCTGATATCGAAAGCCTTACCAGTCATTAGGGCATGCAACAAAGCCTTGAATGCATAAATCAGCCTCTCATGAGAACTCTGAGTACCGAAAGGCCATGTCGAGGGCTTTGATTGCAAGTGATTTCCATCACAAAAATCATCAGGACGTGGCCATTGACTTTCACTCTTTGATCGATTGACTCATTTCCAAAGGTATGGTCAGGTCCAAATTTCAGAAGGCTATATAGGGTTGCATACAGCCAACGATCCTTAGCTGATTTTGTCTGGGTGATGTCTCGTCAACTTTCCAAGATGGCTGCGGTCGCCAAAAGTAGTCGGAAGAAATTGATGGCAAGACTAGCGTCTTGCGACATCTTCTTCTCTCTTTTCCTCTTCCCCTCGTACATTTGAGAAAACAGGAGGACCATAAGGACCTAGGTTGAGATATATCACAGGTGGTTGAGGCCACGTAGGAAGACAGCTTTCCGGCACAGCATGGTGATTTACAAGCACCCCACTCATTGTTGGATTCTGAGCTCGTGTATAATCGCTGTCGCTGTCGAAAAGGAAGTTGTGGAGGCCGGATTCTATAAGATAGTCCTCATGGTAATCAAACCACCCAAGCTCATTGTCTCCACGTCGAGGTGGAAATGACAATTTGCCTAATTTGATCATGGTTTCGTAAACTTTCTCAAGATATTGTACAACTCTCGCCTTGACTTTCGGCTCAGTCATATCCAAGGTAGTTTTCACATCTCGAAAAGCTTTGAGACTGTTGAAGATATCTTGTAGGGCTGATATGACAATGTGTCGATCCGTCCTTGCTCTTCCTAGAGGGCTCGCATTCGATGCATTCGCCCATGATCTGAGTTTGTTCAACTTTTGGATGGCTGGTCTCAACGACGTGCTCACATCTTGGCAGAATTTCTCCAAGCGCTGATTCGAAAGATTGGTCTGAATCCACTCAAGTTGAGATGTATGCCAATGAGCAAATTTCTGAGTTGAAATAAAATGTTCAAGGTAACTTTGAAGTTCTGGTTTAGACCAATCAAGAGAGCGATCAATGTCACCTGGAAGACCTATGAGATTGTCAACGATCCTCATGGTATTTGTCAAAGATGCCATGATAGAATAATAACCAAAATATCTTGAATTGATTCTGGAAGGAGATTGATGTGCTCTGAACAATGGGCGGATTTGAAGTCCAAAGAGTGATTGGAGAAGAGTAGGTTTGAAATGCGCTTGGGAAGTTGGCTCGAGGTTGAGCTGACAGCGAGGGAACCCTCATGTTGGTTCGCCGAGAATGACCTACCTGCTCCTTTGCACCAACGAGGAAAGGTCGGCGTGGATTGAGATTCGGTCCCGCTTGACTCGGCCAGATAGCGCCAGAGAGATGATTGAGCCAACAACTATGTGATGCAGAGCGGGATTTGAGGATTGGCTGATAGCCGGCGGCTGTTCTTCCGCACAGACACCCACCAACTTCGCTTGCACCTCTTGATTTGTCCCCTCAGACTCCATGAACCGGGTTACACCATCAGCCCGGCAATCCTTGACCAGACGGGCTTGTGAACGCTGAGGACATGCGAAAAAGACAGATTTCAACCGCAAGAGGCGGCCGAAGCTGGTGAGACATGTTTTCTTGGTAAGCATTAGACATTCCTTCGCTCGAGAGAATCCTTGCACGCCGAGAAATGACACGCCTCGATTGAAGTCCGGTGGCTTGCCGCCAATGTTCGCGTCAATCCCGCCTTCTGATTGTGGCTGAACTGCAGCCCTCGTATGTGGATGTTTTTGCGACATCTTTTGTACCAAGGAGTCCGGTTTGGAGGATCAGAGAGCCGAGATAAACGAGATCACGGCCTGACCTGGCTTCGGAAAACCTGTGAAAAAAACATGGCCACCATCCATAGCAGAGATTGTAAGTGCCCGCTCTATTAGATTCAAATGGTGCTACTACTAATCTAGGACACGACGTATCCTCTCCCGAAGAAGATGTTGCACGAAGATATCGAGAAGCGTCTTTTTAAACAGAGAAGAAGAAGAAAATTGGACGAAGATAGAGAGGATAGAAGAATGAGAAACAAGAGCCAGCCTACCTGCGAAAGTATTAATTTAAGCATACCACTCAATTCAATCATAGGGGCTCAAAAGAGTCTCAAAAGAGTATCAGTTTGCTGAGCTCGTGTTCAACTTAAAGCCATCCCAGGGACAGCCTTGTACATTTCCATTAGAGCAAGATTTTTGCCCATACAAGCATAGTTTCCTCCCCCAAATGTGAACAAACGATTCAACTTGACGACTTCACCATCATTTTTCAACCATCTCTCAGGACGATATAAGTATGAGTCTTCGCCGAAAATGGTCTTCTCACGGTGTATAACCAATGGAGTTGCTCCGACCAAAGTTCCTCCTGGTACAAAATGGCCACATATAGTAGCTCCAGGCTCTGGTACTACCCTTTCTGGTAAGATGGCTACAGCAGGGTATAACCGATATGATTATTTAATGCAAGCATCTAGGTAAGGTAGCTTTTGTGCTGCGCTATATGATAGCGGAGATAGGAGCTCGTCCACCTCGTTTCGAAGCTTCGAATAGACACGTGGGTTCTTGAGAAGATCATAGAATATTACCAATAGGCTGATAGCTGTCGTTTCCGCACCCGTAAATATCATTGTGAGCTCTAGACTCATGATATCCCCGTTAGTAATCATATCCGGAGCTATGTCTCTTGTATCAAGAAATTGGTCGAGCAAGTCCTTCTGATGTGGTAATGACTGGTCAACACCTACTCTTCTTCGACTCTGATGGATGTTTTGATGTTTGAGAAAGAATTGAACAAGGCGATTTGATGAGGCGCTGTGTAACCATGTTTATCAAGCCATAAGAATGGGATTCTTCAACAGAATTTTGTCAAGCCAAGGCATTTGTCCACTATCCAAAAAATCATAAGTTGAGTAGATGTTGTGAAGTGAGCATATTATTTACGAACCAAGGCAATATAATCCATTTTGAATCTTATAGCTTTTAGGATTTGAAAACCTTCCATTCCATGTTCGATGATACCTGGCCTCTCCCCATAGGTGATCTTACTCACCAAGTCCTATGCAAAAATGCTCGAATCTCTTGGTTAGATCAAGACAACCATGTTTTGCTCCATCCTCTAAAGAAATGAGGAACAGCGAAATTGTGGCATCCACGTAAGGTTCGTATTGAAGAAGAGATGTTAAGCTGAATGCGTGATTTACAAACCTCCGTATATTGAAGTGCCATTCCTGGTTTGTGGAAGCAAATACTATTTGCCGTGGTTCACCTCTAGCGGGTAGACTGAGAGACGATGTAGTAGTCTGACTATCAACAGGCGTCTGTTTAGCAGACGGCATTTTTCTATGACTTAAGAAAACTCATGCTTATGATGAGAGGTATCATTACCTTTCCATAGTTCTCCTGTATACCATAAATATCTTTGATATCTTCATTTTGAAAAAAAGTTTGTGTAGTAGGACCAACGTGTACAACCTCGCCATACTTCTCATGAAGTCGTACACAGGGCATCTCGTTCTTATTGTACCGTGTATCCCAAACCCCCCAACAATCAGTAAATGACGCTATCACCGGCCTAGGAAAAGCGCTCACCCCATCGCAGAAGCGATAATATAGCAGCTGCGAGACCAAGCAAACGATGATAACAGAGGAAAAGGCGCGTTGGACAATAGCAAGTCGCTCAGCATGATGGTTGAGAGACAAATTGATGTGAGGATCTGTAAAGAAACGAGTTTGGAAAGTTGTGGGTAGTTGGGATAAGATAAGCTTGAGACTTCTGCATATGTAAGATAATATCATTAGGACTTGTGGTGCTTTTTCGAAGGGCATCTACGTGTAGGGAGCCTAAATATTGGCATGGAATGAAGTTTTTAATGAGAGTCATCTCAACTCGGCAATAAGTTATATTGCCTCAATGACCTACTGGCAATTGGACAAGGCTACCATACGGAGGAGGATGTTGTTTTCATGAAGCGAGGTGATAGAATTATATAAACCCTGGTGGTGATACGAAGTGATCATCGGCGCTCGTACTCGTATTCACCATCGTAAATTTCCGCGACACTCGAACGAGACAATCGTTCATGTAAACTGCTACCTACCGCTTTTACAACTACCAGCATTTTTTGTTTGTCGCATCCATCGGCAGACATCTGTCTTTCTAGACAGCTGCTGATGATCTAATCTCTGAAGAGTTTAATATTCCCAATGGCCTTCGTCCATCAACCTACCATGCCTGACCTTTCCTCAATACGAGCTTCAGGAGCTCCTGCAGATCCTGAATCGCAGTCCTCCCTCTTTTCTAGACGATCGATGCGTCAATTGGGTCTATATGCAGCCGGAGTAGGTTTCTTTGGGCTCTCAATGGCCATTACAAGACGGTCCATTGTCCGACGTTACAAAGCAACCATACCCAAATTCTACTATCCGAACAGCCGCCCTCCTCCAGGTGGAAATGGACCGCTTGAAGCATTCGAAGCCCTGAATATAGCTACTATCAACGTTTTCAGTGTAGGCATGATGGTTGCTGGTGGCGCGTTATGGGCCTTTGATATTTCGTCGATTGAGGATATGAGGCAAAGGGTTAGAGCGAACATGGGTCTGGATCAAGCTGAGAAAGATCAAGCTGAGAAAGACGGGGAAGAAGAATTAGAAGAATGGATTGCGCAGGTTCTTTCGAGGAAGGAATTCAAGGCGCTTCGAGGAAAGGAAGGAATCACGGATGAACAGCTAGAGGCGAAGATCAAGAGAGCCAGAGAAAAGGCGGAAGAACACGAGAAGAAGGCGAAACCTTGAGTATCCTCGGATATGATTGTATCCAAGTCTAGCGCCTGGAGGAACGCTCTGTTGTGATTAAAGCTATTCAGTCTTCCAGCAGCAACATACTGAGAGCAGAGGGAAGCAACATGCCAGATAGCGCAAATCTCTACTCCAGAACATCACTTACGCTGCCCTAACAATCCTATGGTTGTCACATTTCTTCTCGTCGTGTTCGAATCTGCCTACCCAATCTAGAACGCCATGCATGATTGGCTTTTGGGATTGTGTGTGGCCAAAAACGCCAACCATAGAAATACTTGAAGGCCGATCTATTTCCTATCGCGGCTTTTCGAGTCGCGTAAAGTTATTGCTTTTGAGGAGTCTCAGAAAGTTGAGTAACTCTTCAATTTCTTACCTTTCACTCAGCCATGCCACTGAGGACGTGCAAAGGGTCGGTTCCTATTGGTTACTGAGGCATCCCAGAGTTTGTTGGACCCCGTCGGCAGAGAGTTTCGGGAATGAAGACTACAACCAGTGCTGTATCATAGCAACGTGCTTAAATCATCCAAAGTTCACACTCTTTGATGAAAACCAACGCTTCCAAAGGCGAACTTTCTTCATTCCTTCAGATTACTATCCAGACATCATCAACATGAGCTCCAATCCCAAAACGTTTGATTGCATGATCAGGGTCAGGCAATACATTGTAGTAGCGCAGGCTTCAAAATGTAGTTGTGAGGTTGTTAATGCTCCCATCGACAGATTTCAAGCCGATTTGATTCCTGTTAGACGAATTCAGGGCGGAGAAAATAATATATGTTTCATCCCATCGAAAGACATTGAAAAAGACACGGCCACAGTATATCGAACGAAAGGGGTGAGCCAGGCTCGATTCTGGGAACAAGCTCATGGCGTTGCTTTGTTCACTAGTCAGTCAGACGATGGTCTTGACTACAAGGCTGGCGATAAGTTTTGGATTTGCATTGGAGCAATTACGAAGGATTATAAGCGCACTGTGCCTGTCGTTAACCTTCGAACTTTTCAGCAAGGAATAGTCGCTCTTGATCAAGTCTGCTGGTTCCCTACATGGCAGGGTCCAGATAGAGAATTATGGACTCTGGGAGGAGAGCAAGGGAAGTTGAAACTACAAGGGCCAGGTTTTGCCAAGACTTTCTCTTGGGCTGTATGTCAACGTTTTGACGCGAGTTCATTGAAGGTATCATTGAGCACAAAGGATGTTGAAGTTCCTACCAACGGAGTCGAAATGAATGATAGGCATCGACTTTCACGACCACAATCTTATGCTTTCTTCGATAAAATTTATGCTCTTCAGCTTAAAATAACTCCTAAGCTACTCTCCGCTGGATCCACTACAATCGATTCTCAGAACCAAACCTCTTTGGCACCCCCTACTCCTTCACATTCTCCAAAATTTGGATCTAGTCGATTGCAGGAGAGAGCAGGCTTAAAAGCACGCTTCAACACCTCACAGAAGGCTGTCAAAATGTCCCGAGGTCGTCTACTCGATTCAAATGAAGCAGAAAATATGGCCGCGCTTCGGCGAGTTGTCGACTCTGTCATCCACCGAGAGCTACATCAATCTCTGTCTCCTTATCCTGTTCGAATGGCCACTGTAGATAGCGAAATAATCGATCTGGATACCGAGGAACTAGTGAGTGATGTTTCAGATGCAGAAGATGAACTGGAAATGATGGAAACTGATGTTGCCAACGACGATGAAGATCTAGATATTTGGGGAGATAACGACGACATCGATTCCAGAAATCGCCCTGCTTTCTCTCCTACGGATCCACACATCACGAGTGGCGAAATGAGTATTTTCATCTATTGTAATGTCAATAAACCACTTTATAACCCCTTGGTCGACAGCCTCTGCCAAAGCCAGCTTACAGAATGTATTTACAATACCATGGCGACGTGTCAGCACTTTCACTGTCCAGCAGATAAATGCAGGATTATGGATCAGAAACACCAGCATTGCATTTCCCGTCTTAAACCTTTGCCAGCTGAAGCCGGAGACTGCCTACTGCAGGGACGTACAGGGCTGAAGCATACATGTGTAAGGATCCCCGGGCTCTCAGTCCTTTGTTATTTTTGCTCCGGAATCAGAGTATTTTCAGTGATACACTCTCAAACAACTGCATCTGGCAGCATTTGATCCTCCTCACTCCTAAGATACGCTCTAAAAGGAAAATGCTAACTCCCCGGTGTTCCAGTGTAGCTGGGCTCTTGATGATCTCGAGGGAGTGGTTGTCTATCCCAGGCGGGACCACAACAGAATCAAAGTTGAGGAAGCGGAGCGACTGGGACTTAAGATTTATGATATGAGTGGCCGGATTCAGAAGCCAGGGTATATAGACCCGAATGTGGATGTGCATCTCATAGAGAGTGAAATGGATGAAGCTGGGAGGGCCTTTTTGAGGAGCTTAGTAGATGGAAAGTTGGATGAAGAGAGCTAACAGGTAACTAATGAGTTGATATTTTAATCTGGTTGCAAGAGGAGAATGGAATTTTAGAGTCAAGGTTGAACGGCTATCCTTTAATGTTTCTTTACAACTGAAAAGTAAATAAATCACGTTCGAATTTTGAACGCAAGAGTACCTAGGTGGTTTATTTGATTTCGTTTACTAAGGCTATTTGAAGAGTTTCGCTCAATGCCCTTCTTATTTGATACAATCAGGGTTAACCTTTAAAACGTGAGCGTGAAATCGAAAACCGAGACGAAGAAGCCAGAGCACAGATAAAGTACTCGCCGTAAGCCTGGAGAACGTAGTGTAGTGTAGAGGTCTACGCTGTTCTTAAATTACATTCCATTGGATTTCTAGTACTTGTGCGAAGCTCTACAAGGGAATACATGTTTGATATGTAACATATCTGAGATTATATCCTAATGTTTCTATCCTTAGGCTAATGCTCATGCTACGTTTCCGAATTGATCATGATGGGCCATCTCAACCTGTCGTTCATGCATGAAGCATAGATTTCCAACGCCAAGTATATGCATTAAAATACCGCCCCTATACACTCATTTGCCACCTAATCTCCTCCTCCCTCGCCTCAGTCCCCAACGGAGCTCCTACTCCATCCTCAAAGCTCCCCCTTCTGCCCCAATTTCTCGGCTGTCTTTTCAAAAATGCGCCAACAGACCCAAGGAACCCCTCATGCCGTAAGAAATACGCTTTCTTTTCACCGTTACTCCAGAACTTTATGGCATAGCTAAGGGTGTTCATCGTCTGTCTATGCCCTCTAATAAAACTACCTCCAAAATAAATGGTCGATAGGGAGTGTTTTTCGGATTGTAGATAGGCGATTTGGCCTATGTTGTTAGAAATAGCGTAGAGGAGGGAACGGGAAACATCTGGTGCCGAGAAAGGCGCGGGCTTAGATGACTCTGATGATGATATGGGAGGCGAGTGTGCCGCCGAAGATTGTGAATATACATCACCATTTGTAAGACCACCAGAGTCTTCCGCTTCACGTTCTGCTTCGCGTTTCATCTTAAATACCTTCCCGAAAGAACTGGCTATTGTGCTTGACTTGAGCCCGATTTTACCATAGTCAGTGCCATAAATGTCTCCAACTAGCATGTCGACCTTGGTATTATCTCCCTGTTCGGCCATACCGAGCATTTCGTCAAAGGTGCGAGAGCCCGTGAGGAGGGAGAGAAGACCCCAGAGGGTGCCACCTCCGAGAGACGTTCCGCCTACTCTTTGATACTCTCGCGGTCCGGATACCTTGATCATGGAGACGCCAGAGCCAATATTAACTAGTAGGTAAGGGTATATGTCAGAACGAGGTTCTTCGAAGTGCATTGGATCGGTTTCAGAGTATGTAAAAACCTCGCGGGGTATCTCGGTGATAAAGAAATCAAGTCCTGACTTTTGTAAGCATATTTGAAGATGCATACATATCTATTCAAACCTATAATTAAGCATTCCATTTCCTCTTCGCGTAGCACGTCAACACCCAATGCCTCTCGAATTTTGTCGTAATATTTGTATGCACCTCCGCCAGTAGCCATCACACATAGTTCTCCAGGCCGTGATCCATTGAGTTTCTGTTGCTTGACTTTCAGTTTCTTCATGAATTCAATACAGTCATCTATGCGATCCGTTTCAAATATTAGGAAGTTTAGCCGTCCACCAGGCTCTCGGGAATGCGGTTCTCGAGAAAAGTATACAAGTTTTGCGAGAGAACCTCCAATCTGCACAGATAATGTATTAGCTACGAAAGATTGAAACTTCGTTCCGGCCCATGCCTTCAAGCAATATAGCTTAAGTTTGAGGTAGAGGTGCGTACATCAACTGCGATATGGCTGACAACTGCCGTATGGTTGGGCAATCTGATATCTTTCGTATCATGGCTTCCTCCATTGGCAGCAGCAGCCAAGATCCCACTGCTTGGAGACGGCGAATCCTGATCGACGATAAAGGCGCCTTTAACATTGATCTTAACAGATCCAGGATGTATGATCGTACTGTCAATTTCGGCTGTGTTCGTCCGAACACGCCTATTCTTCGTGGGGCTCGGGAGACCCGGCGGCTCATCCTGATTTCCGTCTGGAGGGATATTCTCTGTCTGCGGCGTGTCTGCAGACATTGCAGACAATTGCAGGCGTTGTGCCAGAGGTTGGAGCTCTAATTCGCCGTCAATGGCTCATATTATTAAGATATATGTGGTCTGGCGAGACTGGAGTCATGCTCCACTTTCACTTCTAATTTGCTAACTTATCGATAAGCCCTTGCTGACTAAGTTAAAAGCCGAGGTCGATTGCCATAATCTAAAAAATAAATTAGGAATATCATTCTAAATTTATGTAATACAAAATAGGTTAACAGTCCATATTGATAATCTCCATCTCTCCCTTGTAATTGACCATTATTTCATAATTCTTTCTGATCAATGTCCACTCTTCGTCTTTGTAGGTACTTGGCTCGCTTGCAATGATGACGTGTTTTCCATGCTCTATACTTTCTCTATTGCCTCCCTTATCAAGTCCGTCAGGATGTCCAGGAAATTTTCTATTCAAAGTTGCACCTGCTGTCGTAGAGTAATACAGAGAAGGTGGCTGCTCCGTTACGTGGTTGCGGTATCGACAAGCTGTAAGCGAGACCCCGTCTGTTATGGCAATGTTGAAGTCATTTGGTTGTGCTTTCTCTCCTAGGACTTTAGTTTGAATGGAGATGATAGTGGTAATAGTCTTCTCAAGAGTGGTTCGGAAATCTGTGGCTGTATAATTCTTCTTCCAATTCGCTGGCACCTGGGCATCTTGTCTCTCCATGTTTTCGACTTTGGCATTGGTCTCATCAGGACAGAGGATGGAAATGAAGAGCGCTGCGAAGTGTTCTGTATCAGTTCCTCCTTGGATATGCTCGTAAGCTTCCTGCGTCATCAAGTCACACATATTTCTCTTCACTTTGGAAAAATCCGAAATGTAACCATTGTGCATTATAGTGATGGCGCCAAATGTGAATGGCTACCAACAACTCAGTACAAGCTTTCAAGGAGGGAGACGGAGTTGAAAAATACATGATTGTTTGTAGGCGTGATTGCCGTCGCCGTTGCTGCTCGAATATGAGCAAAGACAACCTGAGAACTTGTATTGGCGGCTATATTGCGAAAATTTGAATCATGCAAGGGCGGTTGTATACATTTATAAAGCGCTGGGTATAGCATTGCATTCGAGGAAGAAGGCGAAAAGGTCGATTGAGCAGATGTATACCACGCTACACCGAAGCCATCGACGTTGAATAGCCGATTCCGAACTGTGATTTCAGCTTCTGTTGTAGGCTCGACTTGGGATGCAGGGTCATTGGAGAGCAGCTTTGGAAGATAATGCTCATGAATCTGCTTAGAGAGCGAGTGTGCGGGCGCTGAAAACAGTCAATACAATTTGCATTGTGAAAGGGGAGGAAATGCTTACTAACGAGTACATCTTCAAGAAGACATGGCTCCGTTGGAGATATATATGCAAACCAGCGACACATTTTGGAAAACAATGGCACAGGCGAGGAGGAAAGAGACGGAACAAGAAGTGAGGTAAGAGAAATGGGAGAGGAAGAAGAAATATTTCCTTACATTTTTGTACTATATCCTACGTTCGTCGGATGGTACGGTGCTGAATAGTTGACTGATGACGACGGAGTGACAGTACAATGTTAGTGTGCACTGGGAAACAAGCTTTTTGGCAGCGGCCGCTTCTGAATCAGCGAGTGAGGGGAGTGAGGGGAGTAACTTATGGCTCTCCAACCGAGAAAGAAATGGCGGACTTAGGCCACCACCGAATCTCAACCAAAATACGCGCAGTTAAGGAAGTAAAAATCTTTCAAAATAAATACCAGTGACCTCGATCACTAAAAGATCTATCTCACATCAATCGCGCTTACTAAGATTTATTTTAAGTTTGTGATTGGTTTAAAAGTTCTTTTTGTTCTTCCTTCCCAATCAGCCACTTACTTCTCGGTTGGAGAGTGTGGCTTGAGGGCTTAATACGATTGGGAATATACCGTGCATGCATGCTTCGCTTTAAAACACAGCTCCCACCCCATCATCACGCCTCAAAGGATGATTACGGAAATAACAAAGATTCCTCCAATAATTTCACGTGAAGGAGTCATCATGCTACGTTTCAAGAAGCAGTCAGGCTTCCTCCCACGAACTCATGACGGTGCGCGTTTCAGACATGAGATAAGTTCGTCATACGGCACTTCCCACAGTTTAGGGCTTGTTTGAGCAGCTTCTATACTTAAACCGGGGGGACTCGATTTTGAATATATGCTTAACCCAATCCCGAAGCTCTATTCAATCCCTTTGAGCTTTTTTACTGGAATTGAGACATATCCGTTTAACCGAGCCATAATCTCCATGGGAGACCCTCCGTGATTCCATATGGCTTCACTGCAAAATTTGTCTATCTCGGCCATTTACCTGAAGGACCATAAGCAGAAGATGGCTTTTGGAAGATGGCTGTCACGAAGAGAACAGCGATGCCTTATATTTGCCATGGTTATTATGTGAGAATTTTCTGATAAAGTGGTGTTTAGCTGACCTATCTGTTAGAACGATAGCGGTTTTCGGCCTGCATGAGTACCATATTTGGCCCCAGAGAGCCGGATTAAGACCAGAGAGTGCTCGCTCATACACGTACACGTCATCCCCGGAAGCTGGAATGCCTAGTCTACCCTTCAAGAACAGTTCTAAGCGAAAGGCAAATAGACAGCCGTGGTGGGAATTCTGGGATGGAGAAGATGTTGAACTTCGATAGAAAGATTTATGGTGCGGCTGCTAAAATTATGAGAGTGCAACCACCTCTAGATGCAAGTTGAAGGATTAGGGCATTAAATTTAGGCGTTTGTGATGTTTATGGTAGGAATTAGATACCTGGTTGATAGAAGAAACGGCTTTTACGGATGTCCGGCGGTAGGAAAAAGTTACAGACAGGCGAAATAGTAGATTTTATGGTGCTAGATGAATTTTATAGAATTTCGATTCTTTTTACACGAATGCTTTTATGATGGATCGCCGCAGTCGAAAGTATAGATTCTTTGACGTTTCAGTATAATCTCGCAGCTGATGTCTGTTTTCTTCGTCATACAGTTTGCATCAATGCCTCAACCTTTCTAGTCTTGCTACTAAATTCAACTTGGGATTCTTTGAAATTCTCTTTTACTTTGATACACTGCTATTGAAGTTAGAAACCGTCTCTCTAAGTGACAGCTTTGAGAAAATTGATACATGCTAAGCTGGCAAAGCTGTACTTCTTGGTTTTCATTTTCGATATCAAGGAAAGGTGTTACGTTTGAGGTATTACATGAACTTTCCGGCCTCCTAATTGGAGTCTATCTAGTCTATAAAATGTTTAGTCGTCAAGGTCTACCTTAGAAACAGAGAGTTAAATTGACTCAAAACTGTAGTATTCAACAATCTTATGAATTCAATATATCTCTGGTATTTTTTTTCTTCGATAATGATATGAGTTGAATATCCATGGTCAAATGTTGGAGATCTATATGCAAGTTTAGTTTGTTGGTGTCTCCATTGCTAGGCCCAACCTCCGGCTGAAGAATTATTCAAGAGTCGAACTTATTGATCGTGAAGCTTGCTATACCATACTTAGCTGTACCACTTTAATGACTTCGTCTTCGAAATTAAAAAGATAGCTGATAGAACCTGGCACCTAAGTATAAATGATAATGTATTCTAAGTGGCAAAGAAGTCCGCTAAGAACTACCATTAACTAAAGAACATTGTTAACGGACGTTTATTGGATCTGATTTTCTTAGGCACTGCAAGTAGATTAATTTACCTTGTAATCAACAAGAGGAAGTTTGAATGGAGTTTAAGATGTTACCCTGTGCTTTGGCAACGTTTTGCTGATAGAAGTGAAGATAAATGGGCAGACTTTAGTTGGCTGGATGACATAAAACCGGATTAATTAGGCGACCCGTTGAAAAAGACTTCCTCTTTAGGAGCTGACGGCATGATTGGGGGAAATCGTAAAAAAAAATCCGCTAAGTTTTTTGAATTAATTCGAAAGCTTCTTATGCTTTCGTCTTACTTTAAGATAAACTTATTATGTTGTAGTATTATCGTCGCAAAGCGAGGACTAGATATACAAAAGCAACGTAATTACCCCTACCTAATCTACAGCGGGAGCTAAGCGAAAAGATCCCGGTCGTTAAGCTCAAGTTCTTAAACCCGTATAAGTTTAAATAAGCGATTTTGGAAGGAATTCAGTTCCAATGTAAGTGATTCAATTTGCTACGTCGAAACAACTCAACTAACTTGATAATTAGGGCGCAATGGTAGCGCGCGAGACTTCTATGATTCTACATCTCCATGGTTGTGATTGAAATCTCGAGGCTGTGGGTTCGAGTCCCACTTGGAATGACGAGCTTATTCTTTTTTGCCAATTAAAATAGTTGATTTGGAGCCAGGAGTATATTTTTGCCATTTTTAAGAGCCTTTTTATGTGGAGTTGAAGCAGATTACCTAAGCACGGACTCTCGCTAAGATCTTTAGCGAGCATGCAATGCACGTGATTCTCGCTCAGCTACCTACGTGAGACGGATAGAAATGAGGCTTTTCTACTACCTTTTGCATTGTACCCTATTTCGTGCAAAAGAAACACATTTTTACGAGACACGATTTAAGCCGTGTACTTCCTCATGATAAACCCAATAGTGGGGGCCAGTCAAGAATCTGTAGGTGCTTCATCTACTTGTAATAGTACACGAAAGGATCGCGAGGCTTGCAGAAATCAGGGGCAACTCCACCGTCGCTCTCATCCTCCAGGTACTTTTTGCGGTAGATTGACCAAACAGGGCAAGCCGTGCCGTAACCTGCCTTTAAGAGACGCAACTACTGTCATTTTCACTTTCCGAAAGATCTTTTAGACAAGGAGTAAGCAAACAAGGTAAACATTAAGAACCGCATCACCACATGTTGCATCTCAGCTCTTCCTTTTCCGCCCAAGAAACCATCGACCAAGTCGCGTCACAACATCATCTTAATCTCTAGCATAAAACTAAACTTCAATCTTTTGTACTTTCCTCGAAATGCAGTACAGGCGTGGTATCAGCGATGCTGACGCATTAGTTCGTCAATGCCAATTTCCTGCAACAAGATCCTTTACAAAAGATTATGTTCCCGGAAGCGAATACAGATATTTACGAAGAGGACGAGGAAATAAAGTCGACGGTCGAGGGCCTGAAAGAAAGCTTGGAGAACAAGTCACGCTATTTTCGTAAAGTAACCTTCGGCTCTAGTTATGTTGACTTTGCTGTTTAGAATTCAAAGTCTAACGATGAAGGAATGAGGCAAAAGACAACATCGAAAGAGAAGCGCAAGTCCTAGAACCCTGTGGCACTGGATGTCGAAGCTTGGAATCAAGTCTCGAAGCGTCTGAGAGAAGAGTGCCTAAAGGTGTTGCTTGGTCAATAAAACATATGGAGTAAGCCTGCGACTATTCCTACGCTAGAGTGATCCAACTGCTCCTCGTTAGGGCTTAATACGATATCAGTGGCACCAGAGCATGAAAGGAAGGGTGTTGGATATATGCTGCTACGATGGGGCTGCGATATGGCAGATAACTATGGCCGGAATTCTTTTGTTATGGCATATCCCGATGGATTTCCATTATATAGCAGTTTACACTTCAGGGCTGTAGGGGAGGTATGGACAGAGCATGGCACCTTCACCAGTATGTTTCAAGAGCCAAACTTGTTGATAGAGAAGTATGCTGGGCACGAGAAGCAAGCTGGATTTGTCAACATCTAGATCCAAATATCAACCTGAGTCAGATCCTTTATACAAAGTAATGACGGCAAGTAGTTGGTAAGAACAGGTACAAAACATCTAAGAATAATTAGTAAATACAGGTGCAAAACACTCTAACAACTATTAGCAAATAACAGATCCTTAAGTCTATCTTATCTCTCTATCTATAACTGTGGTTCTTCTGGTGGTCAGCACCTTTATGTGGAAAGCACTGTTTTCTGCAGTAGCACTCATCTTCATCCTATTGAAGACCTAGAATGCAACAATGAGTTGCGAATCTAAAAGTGCTCCTCGTGGCACTATGACTTTCGCGTTTCCTTTTGTGACCTCAACCGAAAACTGAGTATCGTGCTTATCGAAATATCGGACCCTCAAGACATTATGCAATCCCAAGTCCTGAATTACACGAAGAGCCTTTGTTAAGAACCCGATGTTGAGTTTAGGCTCTGTCAAAGAGAAAGAGAACTCGAATGGTGCTAGTCTGCTATTACGTAGCCTGATCGATCGGGGAGCAACAATTCCCTCGAATTTCGGCACTGTGTTTTTGTCTTCGTCACCCAGATCCCAAGGAAGGGAGATAAGGCCGTGCTCAACGAGACGTTGGCTGTTGGCTATTGGCAATTTGAAATGATTGTGAAGAAGGCATATGCCCTAGTGGCCCTGTACTTTGTGGTTCAGGAACACCTTCCGAATTGGACCCTGAAGTTTGGTTATTGCATCTTTCGTCATCAAACTATGGGCTTGTCGGAGAGATGGAAAAGTCCTGTATGCCGCTGGGTCGTAGACTTTGTCCAGCTCAAAAGGATGAGATGAGATGGCGGAGAGAGTAGCCATGATAAAAATCACTAGAGATGTTGACGAGGGGAAGTTATGTTCATATGGTAGGATGAATGTTGAGTAAAAACCGGTGAGGATGTTTAGGTTTGATGCTCGGGAGGTAAAGTTGAGTCTCGCTTTCAACACTGAAAAATGTAGACGTGATCCGTTGCCTGTATTTATATTCTATCGGCAGGGTGTGCATCCGCCTGGCATTGGATTGAGAGTCGAGTTCACTTGCTTCCGGTTCTATCTTCCCTCTGCATTTGACAACCAGTCGTACAAACTGAGTGGTGCGTGAAAACTGAGTGGAATTGGCTAGCGGGGTCATCTTATTTGGATGGTCTCCATCAAGAGAATTCTTGAAAGCTCACGTCAATAATGGCCTCGCCTTTGGGATGGTTTCCAAGTGATTCTTAGGGCTTCCACCTGTTTATCTGGCCCAAGAACATCGACCGAAAATCGACGATGAATTTGACTCGTGTTCGACTCAAGCATCGGAAGGGAAGCGTGGTGGTTACAGGACAAGATACAACTGCAGTGTAAGCTTTCGATCGTGGCGTATGTTTCTCGACGGCTGCCGTCATCTCTCCTGCGGGGCGGTTGGGTTAGGTTGCAGAGTCAAGGACTTCCCTCTGCGATGACCTTCCGGCTATAGTTTCGTCAGTTCTGCCATCTCGTCATGAATTTTCGCTGTATTATCTTTTCAGGGCCATTATCTCATTAACTCAATCACTGCCGTAGGATATTGATCCTCTTCCGCTGCCCACGTTGCGGTGAGCTTTTGCTACAAAGAAAGCCAGACATGAAAACCAACTAGAGAAGAAGGGGCTCCAAGGTTCATTGGGTATGGCTACCATTGCGGTCTGGTTTTCCATCTTATTAGACTACTAGTTATCTATCTATATTTTAAGCATTTATATACCTCAAGTTAGGACAGACTTCCTTTGGGATCTGAGTACAGACTGTGGTCTTCTTGTCGTTCTGGTAATGGTATGTGATTTTCTACAATTTTGATCCGAGTTTTGTAAATATAGCATACGGCATTGAGATGTCAATTTCGAAAACCTGGTTGTTAAAATGATTCTATATTACAATGAGATGCTTCAAAAAAACTCAAAGATTGTGTCGTGCTTGTAATCTATTGATAGGTCTCTGTCTAGTAAGCATGCTTTGTGATTGCGCCACCTAACCTATAGTATTCCGAAACTCTATGCCAGAGATCTTCGACGCCATGAAGAATGCTATGCTAACGTCCCGAATCCGCAATGCTATGAGACTCCATCACCACCTCAGAATTAGGCACATGTTATGAAGAAGTGATAAATGAAAGGATCTCTTCGCGATCGGAACCATGAAACAATCTTTGCTCCCACTTAAGATTCTAGAATTCGTGAGAGCTTATCCAATGGGGAGTCGATATCAGTAATGGTAACGGCTTCCTCCTGAATCTCTCCCTCCGATTCAGATGCTTCTTTATCAACCAGACTCCAACGCTTTTCTGAGGATGCTTCGTCTGTAGTGCGAACAGCTTCTTCTTCTCCAGAAACCCGTACCCTTAAAAACGAATCTGCAGAATGGTTCTCACTAATCAGGCGCTCTGGCCGATCGAAAGCAGATTCAGTGGCATTAATCTGGATCTCAGCATCAAAATCATGCTCCTCAGCTTCAGAAAAGTCAAGGCCAGAGTTATCGGAACCAGTGAGCCGACCCTCATCATCAGCAGAGTAGTCTGCCAATGCAGGAGATGCCAAAGCTAAGGCCGATTGCGGAGAACTCGGTAACAGATTCATAGTAGTGTGGGACTTTCCATGTCGCCAATCATTGAAAGACAAGCCACCAACTCCCTGATGGTTGTGAGCATCTCGTCCAGCTAGTTGCGAATCGACTAGGCCATCAAGTTCGGTTCTAGGCACAACGTCTTCAACACCAGTTCCACTAAGCAAGGGATCATGAATTTGATGCGTCTCAAACTCGGTGGCTACCATGATTTCACCATTTTCGCCTGTGGTAAAATCAAAGTGTTCATCGGGCCCATACCGAGCCTCATCATGGTCGTTCTTCTCGTTAAGCTCATCAGAATCATCATCGAAAATAATGAGCTCTTCGCCACGGTGAAAAATAGCACCGTCCTCACGTTGAACGTAGTCATTGGCATCAACAGGGCCACCACGACCTCCTTGTCTCTTCCGACCAGGCTCAGCAATGATGAAATTCGTAAGACCGAGTTCTTCCAGCTCGTCGCTTGTCTCGATTCCGGTGGCTATGCGGCCTAACTCCTTCTCGAATAGCCAGGGGAAGGTAATTAGAGGCATATACCTCTGCTCCTTTCTACGCTTAGGAACCTCCTGCCCAGCAACAATCTTCGTCGTATGACACTCTGCTAAGGCAATATCTAGCTCTTCTTTGGTAACTTTATACATGCCTGCCACGAATGGACCTAGCAAAGAGAAGTCCGGACTACCTGCCTTCTCAACGCACACCGCTCTAAATTGATCCTTTAAGGCGTCAGAAAGCCTAGCAATTTCCTCTTGAAGCTTGTAATCGCTTCCAACACGTGGCTTGGAGAGGACAAACGTAGACCAGACTTCAAATTCGGTCTCAATCTCTTGCTGAGCCATAATGCGACGCATAGCCGTATCATATTGGGTCTTGATTTTCCGGACAATTTTCAGAAGAGAGTCTTCAAGTTTGTAGGCTCGCAAAATACGCTTATCAAAAGGCTTCTCCCACTGTGGGGTGAATTTGACCGTGTCAACCCTGTCGTAAAGCTGGCCTAGGGTTTTCTGTGAATGGTATTGCGCGTGTCGCTTGAACTTTTTCTCCATGAAATGTGGCCACATTCTTGGACGCAAGTGCTTAGGCATCTGAGCCGGCTCACCAGTTTTGACGTAGTCGACAGCCATGGAGTGCAATTCGGCAAGTTTCAAACCTGGATATCATTAGTCCTTGTAAACGGATCAGAAATCATTCACCTACACTTGGGGTCCTTCACACTGTTGTCAAGGAAATCTGATTGCGCGAGATGGGCATGAGCAATGGTAGGGAGCGAGTCATTCTTCATAAAGCGAACAAAGAATTTCATCAAATCTGTAATCTCGACGGGTCGATTGTGTCTTTTAGACTTTGGGGCAGAATAGTTCATTGGGTCGGCATTCCACTCTTTTGGCTGTAAAGCGGGCTCCCAAATTACGAAGTAGTCATCGCCATCCAAATCTCCGCCTGAGCACATACTTGGAATATCTCGTTCGCCTGTGGATGGGAAAACGACCACATCCCGAAGGTGGTGCAATTCAGGAACATCGATTGCTTGCACAACTCTCAGATCACCAGGATGCAAAGATGGATTTCGACCAACAAGACAAATACCAGTAATGACATTGTATTGGCTTGGATCTTTCTTATCAGGTACCTGGAGAAAAATCTGTGGGAGGTCTTCTTCGGGAACTTGTTGGCCCCTAGCAACCGTAGGGTTCGAGTACCCTCTCAATGTGGCTGTCTCGTCAACACAACCGAGCAAAAATGCACCATTCTCTACAATGATCTTCGCTTTCTCCTTTAGCAGCTTGATAGACCAAGCTCTCCAAAGATGCAAGAGCGATAGTACAAAGGGATCTCTCTCGGCCATAAAGCCATTACGGATCATAGTTGCGATGTTGATAGTCATTTGGTTGTCGTCAATATACCTCAAGAGCAGATTGACTGCAAGGTCATCGTTGTCCATAGCGCTCTTGTAATTGGAGAGCTGCTCGTCGAGCATCTTCAAAAACACTTCATCTGGAACACCCAGAGCAGAAAGAATGGTAATAGTCTGTCTGTTAAAGGTAGCATGAGAGAATCTTGAGCATCTAATGATCTCTAAGCCATTGTAGGTGGCTGTGAATTTCTGCTGACTCCTTCGAATATGAACTTGCTGGTCAGTTGCATCCGGCCAGGTGACAAGAATGCCCTTGCAGCCACCAAGGCGGAATTGGAAAGCGGAAGGTGCTGTAGTGGTATGGATCCCAAGCTCAGAGCTGATCATTTGAGCAAGGAATGGACTAATTTTTCCGACACCGTCAGTGAAACAATACTTGATATCGGAATTTTCTCGATCAGATCGCGTGATATCGTCGATAGCAACAATATCTGGTGCGGCAAGGCCACGAATTGCTCTTGTGGTTGAAAAACACTGGCCTAGTCTAGCAGCATATTTAGCAACAACATCAATATCCGAGAAGTTTCCCATCCATTTACGAATATCAGCACAGGAGAGATGGTCAGTAGGACAGAAAAAGTATGCTCCATTTTCACGAAATTGTGAATTACCGAAAGCCAGGAAATGGTATTGTCGATCACCAACTTGGATTCCGTTGTACAGAGTTCGGTAGACACGAGTAAAGAGCTCATCATTTCTCTGCTTCTCTGCAGAAGAATTGATTCGGCCCTGAAAGTAATCAGCCAATTATCTATTGGAACTCGGGAGCGACGTACTTCAGAAAGTTCGTCTGTGAATTGGACCCTAAGAAATCGACCGTCTAAATTTTCTCGAGAATAATGCCTGAGTACCCTGTTGGTAGTTTCAACTGTTGGTGAACTAAAATACAAGGTGGTCGGTGTAACGGTTGCTTTCCGCGAGTAGGCGCAGTAATGAGGAATCTCCGTCTTGGCCGAAAAATTTGTGGCTTCGGGATTCTCGAATAGCGTCATGGGATCATAAATACGCTTTCCTTGTCCAGCAGCGTATTCTAGAAGATTACGAGCCTTGGAAGCATCCTCTACGGCGGTCGCCGCAAGTTTCTCCACGAATGGACTAATAATGTTGTACTCGTTGATAATTTCCCGTGAAATGCATACCTCCAATTGGTACCGTACGTCGAATGGCAGATGAATCGACGCTCCGCCAGCTAATGATGCCAGATCCGCCGAAGCGTGTAATATATTTGACGGATCGATGAGGTTCCAAAGTTCGGCGGAATGAGGCGCAATCCTTTCGAGCTGGTCAATGGATATAACATTAATATTAAAATCACTTAGTGCCTGTTTGATCATGTCAAACATGCGGGTCGTGTTCTTGCTATCTTGAAACATAAAAACATAGGTCGTCCATCGACCTGTGATATCAGCGATGATTTCACTCTCAGACTCTAAGGCTTACCAATATCAATCACTGGGGCATCCTTGTGCAAAGTAACTTTGGCGGTGGTTAAGCAATAAGGATCAAAGACAATGTCTGTCTGTCGATACCAAGCATCAAACTCGCTCCAGATATTGCTCTCTTTAACATGGGCCGCACGCATATCCTGTCTCTTGCGGTAAAACTGAGGTGGATACTCGAGCGAGATGATCAACCCATACAAGCCTTCACCGCGATCCATTCGCTGGATAGCCCGCAACTGAGGAAATGGTATGTGAAACATGTATTGATTGACACGGTCATACTGGCCCACCTGAGAACGACTGACTAACTGGCCACCGTGATGTCGTGGATCTGTGAACTCGACGTCAAAAGTGCCAACAATCCGATTTCTGAGAAGATCCAGAGTGAAAGACACATTTTTAGACGCCGTGTAGTGACTCATCATAGATGATGGAGTTATCATCATACCGAAATGCAATGCATCACCGTAAAGTTTCATTCTTGGTTCATAAAAGACACCATTGCGAGTCGGACTCTTAATCTGAAGGCGAGATTGATTGTAGTCAAGGTAGCAGGAAATATTGTACTGCGCTGGCCTATCCTCTACCTGAATGGGGTAGTAGCCATTGGGATTTCGAGTCCAGAAAGCTTCCCGGGGAGGGGGCGAGAATTTGATCTTTCCGCCTCCATTTTTCTTTCCATCTTTGCCCTCAAACAGCTCAATGAAAGAGACGCTTCCCTCCTTCTCAAAATTTCGCCAGATATTAAATGTTGTTTCCGAAGAGAGAATGCCAGTCAATTTGATAGTGAGCTCATCCCAAGTCTTCTGTGGGTAAGATTGTCGAAGCAAGGGGGGTGGAGATGGCAAGTTGTTAGATTTCGTAGCTCTCGCTACGAGAGCATGATTCCGAGGATAGCCCATTATGCTACCAACCTCCAAGAAGGGTTAGGATGAGCTATCGAATGATGAGGTATGGCTCACTTGCCTGGAGGGAATAAGAAGAAAGTAAAACAGGAAAAGATGCTTGAATTGGGTCGATCCAAATAATCACGTGTCTGTGTCATGCATGATAATGCTGGCATAAATGAGGAAGGGGAAGCTGTTGTGGTCACAAGACTGTTGAGGCTCTACTTGAGTAATGCCAGAGGGGAAAGTCTCTACAAACGAGATTGTTCCTGTTCTGGACAGAATGTCAGCAATGAAAGAGAAGAAGTGATGGCGGATATTTGTGTGGGAGGAAGGTCATGGAGATAGGAGGCAAATTAGTTAAGAGGAGCCAGGGCGTTTGTGAACAGAAGATAGTAGGAATGAATAGTGGTCTGTAGCTCTAGAAAGGGACCTTTCGAAAAGTGGTTTGTACACGACAGTAAGGAATGAAGAAAAAGGATGATGAGGATTCAATATAGAATCTGAGGGTTGTTTGCCAGCAAACGAACGCAGCAAAGATTTTATTACCTCAAGTAAAGGAGAACTGTTCAATGTTTTTACCTTGGATGATTCGGCGAAAGATGATGGCGGAAGCCTTCCGTGAGTTGAGGGTTGTAAAGGTAAACAGTAGTGGGGAGGGAGATGATCATAGAGGGCTCATATCCGACGCGAGGAGAGGGACCTGATAATCCCGCCGAGACGCGAGATTACGAAGTCACGTGAGCCGAACCTCGAATTGCCCGTTTCATCCATCACAGAGTCCTTGCCTGACGTTCATCTACAGCATCTTTCACGTACTCGTAGTCCGTTTAGGTCTTGACCATGTTTCTTTGCGCACCCTAAGCTATAAAGGGATTGAGAAGACGAGTCGCTCCAAGAAGGGAAGTGAAGGGCGATAGGCTCTACGGCACGCTCACGTACGAGTACTGTACAGCGCATCATCAAAGTACCTACCGACGGAATCCGCTTGACCTAGGTAGTCGCACTCTCTTCTATGAAGGAAAGACCATACCTACAGTACCTACGCTTGCACACCATCGTGATAACATGATAAGCCGTGATCGTGGGGAAGTGGGGGTCGGGAGTTCTTCCTCGCCTCCTCCTCGTCATTGAGGCATATTTCGCTTTTCGAGCCCAGAAAAAGAAAAGCTACATGGGCACTGTCGGAGACGCAATCTCCTGCGCTCTTACCGACTTTTCGGGCATCAAAGCGGCACGTCCCTCCGCATGGAGATAGCTTGCATGTATGTCTGAAGCTAGGTGACAGTCAGAGAAGAACACACATACCGACTTTTTCTTCTGGGATGCCAACTCCTGCTTCTCTTGCCGCAATGGGAGAGATGCAGGTATCGAGCCGCCTTGGAAACTCAATCAACGAGCCGTGGAAAACACGTTCTTGCTCCCCCCTGCTCTCAGCACTGGCGGCGAAATTGCCGCACAATGCTCTTGAACAACACGTCCAGTTCGCCTTGAAAAGGATCAGGTCACAGGATCAGGAAGACGAAGCATCGTAATCCAAACACAACCGAGTCTTCATTAAATGCTAGCCAACCAGTACAAGACCTAAATGCGTACAGAACAATGCTTCTCATCCGCGAGGAGGATGAATCTAGGTGAACCCCAACTGCAAGAAAATAAATCGGGCTAGAGAGATGCAATATGACTAGGCGGTGCGTAGAAGCTCAAAATCCTCCGATTCTCGACCTGAGAACCATAGGTTAGACCAGAAACCAAGTGTCTAAGCCTATCCATGAGACGGCTACCTGGCTGATGTAGGAACATCCATAATCTTTCCTGGATTCATGATCCAGTGCGGATCCAATGCTTTCTTGATACTTTTCATCACTCCAAGAGTGTCAATGCCCACTTCCTGCAATAGAAACTTCTTCTTAGAAAGTCCTACGCCATGCTCTCCCTATCGTGGTTAGTTTTGGGCTTAGCAATGGTACACGCACTCACGGTACAAGTCCCTTCCATCTCTAGCGCCCGGTTCACCATGTTTTTCACACACCTTTCGACCTTTTCCGCTTCTCCCTCCACTCTCCTGTCATACATGATACTTTCGTGGAAATTTCCATCTCCGATGTGTCCCAAAATACTAGCAAACAATCCCAAATCATCCATCTCTTTCTTGCTAATCTCAATAATATCCGCCAAGCGACTAAAGGGCACAGCAACATCTGTGCTCCAAACTTCACTCCCTTCTTTTCTCAGGGCAAGCATACTCCATAAACTCTCTTTCCTCGCCGACCAGAGCATCTTTTGCTCTTTGGCATCTTTGGCAAATTCAAAGTCTCCTCCCTTGTGAGCTTTGGCTATGGCGGAGACCATGCTGATATTTTCCTTCACACTCGCTTTGGTTCCACTGAATTTGAAAAACAGAGTTGGCAACTCTTTCCATTTTCTTGGAGCCGTTGAACCGGAGAGGTTGACAACTCTCATCTGAACCTCATCCATGATTTCCATAGCAGCTACCTGCACGCCAGCCCTCATCACACTTGCCGCCGCTGCCGCCGCATCTCTGATGCTAGGAAATGTAACCACAGCGACAGAGAACTCTTGTGGCACCACAGCTAGCTTCAGGGTTATCTCCGTTACCAGTCCCAAGGTGCCTTCAGAGCCAACAAATAGCGAGTTCAGATTATATCCGGCACTCGTCTTTCTCGGCCTCCTCTTCGTCTTGATAATCGTCCCATCACTCAAAACTACTGTTAGATTGATTACCCAGTCCTTCATGGTTCCATATCTGACCGCATTGGTCCCACTACAATTCGTACCTACCATTCCACCAATCTTGGCACTTGGCCCTGGATCCACGGGAAAGAAAAGTCCACTCTGTCGTTTAGCCAGCTCTTCATTCAGCTCCATCCAAGATACTGATGGCTGGACCACAATATCCATATCCTCCTCGTGGAAAGCGATGATTTGGTCCATGTACGCAAAGTCGACGCTGACACCGCCATAAGGCGCCGAGAAATTGCCTTCAAGAGAAGAACCACCCGAGAATGGAATAATAGGAATTCGATACTTAGAGCAGATGGACGCGATTTTGGAGACCTCGGAAGTGTTTTTGGGATAAGCGACTGCGACCGGGAGAGAGATGATATTTGTCGACGACCATTCGGAGTAGCCATGGGCATGCAGATCCTCGGGGTCGGTAGAAATAGTGTCGTCATCACCTGTTGCCAGGCGAATTTCTTTGATTGCCTACATGTAGATTAGTGGACTGGGATGGTCGAATTGTGATGCAGGCCAAAGGATTGAAAGACTCAAATCAGCGTTGTTGATTTTCGGATCGTTTAGGAAAGGGGGCTGCTCGCTTGTGATACAGGGGACGACTTAATTTCACAAAGCATCAACAGAAAAATCTCAGCACCACTTACGGTCTCCATATCCTTAATTGTTGCATATCTCGGCTCCACAAACTTCTCTGGGCTTGAATATTCCAATTCTCTCGTCCTCTTCCCATTGCTTTGCCATGACACTACCCCGGCTCCCAGCAACCCGGTAGCTGCCATCAAGCTCAGCACAGTCAACGTTCCCCATCCCCTCTGTGCACCTTTCCGAGTTGACTGCCCGGTCGTTGCAACGTACTGGCGAGTGTTGCTTCCGACGCTTTGGAGTGGTGATAATGGTTGTGATGAGACGGTTAACCGCTTCCAACCGAGAGATATCGGCCACTTTCTCACCGACCTAGTTATGCAGACGTTCATTTTGGGAGCGACAAGGATTGCTCAGATCCGATCGGATCTGTTGCAGTGCGTCAAGAGAGATATAAGCCTATGACTCGAGAACAGACCGTCGCATCACTTGGCCACTCTCAACTACCACACGAGCGTCGGGAGAGGAAAGAGGGAGCAGGAGTGTATGATACGGAGATGGAGATATGGAGGGGCAACGAGACTAGAGAAGTAGGTAGGTAGGTAATGCGTGCGCTAGGAAAGTGGAGAAGGGATAGACGCCGCTATTCGCGAGGTGGGCGTGCTCTGGGAGGGCCTCTTTACTTAAGGATGTGAGGACAAAGCAAGTCAGTCTCCTGGGTAGGGGCCCGATACTCGTCTGGGAAGTTCAGATGGGATGGGAGGGAGGCGATCAGGATCTGGACGGCTTTTTAGACTACATGACATATTCATAGTACCTGCTGAACCGACTAGGTAAGCTTAATCCAAGACTCAGATTCAGCTGGTTCACCTCGTCTTCGTTTATTTCATTTCCCTCATATGCAGTGTCTGCCCTTTTCATCAGCCAACATACGCACATGGCCAACGCTCACCTCGTCATCAGGTCTCTCCATTTCCTCATCCCACTCTTTCCTCCTCTCGCCCTATCTGACTGAATGAACAAAATCCAGACGCCGCCTCTCCACCCAGTCAGCAGCAGAGCATAGGACGTTTAAACACGCATCAACATGCTGTGGGCTTTCGACAGCCAGCCAAGTTTCCCAGTGCGACCAAAACACCCCACGCCACCAAACGCATGCTCGCAGATGCCATGCCATGCTTTGCTCTGCCGATATTGTAAGCCTCATCAGCCCTCCGATGTTGGGAGAACGTCCTCGTATCTTGTTGCTGGCCAGTGAAGAAAGACGCTCCTAACGCAGGCCGCACATGAGCACCTTCCCCTCTTGCTCGCTGCCTCTAGCCGGCGTGCACCGCGAGCAGCACTTGAAGCTTCAAAAGGCCATGCAAGCCCCTCCTCCCCCTCGCCATCTTACCTCACAGAAACAACCATCAGATGTCTCCCGAGCACGATCTCCCACCGCCTCTTGATCCCAGGCCCAAGGATTTCAGCGATGTGCACTCGTGACAAGAAAAAAGAACCGCAATATGCAGAGAGCTGCAGGGACATAGCAGTGACAGGGGATGGCATGGGGGTGAGTATCCCTTTAGGCTTTCACGCATCCAACTCTGCTTCTCAGTCTGACCTTCCGAGACACCGGGACGTCCAGCGCTTCGGCCGGCAGTCCGGGGAAATCGTTTAGCAGCTCAAACGGCAGACCATATGCATATCATCACCGAGTATGGAAATGGAGCGCAGGGAGGCGCGCCTGGCACTCGGGACAGATGGGCGTTCACGTTTCTTGGTATTGGTTCTGCAACTGCTACGCTACTATCATGCTACTTCTGCACTTTTCGCAAATAACCCGAAGCCCAATACGCCATCCACCCATCCAAACCATTGAAAAATCTACTGGCCGGCAATGGCGTGTGCACGTCTGCGGTCTCTCTCCTCAGCAATTGTAAGCTTGACACCCTTACCCTTCGGCAGGGAAATCCATGGCTTTTCGGAGCCGATGACGAAGACGTTGCTCTCCCGGGTAGCGAATGAGTTGTCAATCGCATCCTTGATATGGACGATGTTGAAACCTCCATCGTGACGCTCACGGTGAGTGATGACGCCAACACGTCCCATGTTACGACCACCAGTAGCCATAGCAATTACACCAGTGTCGAACTTGATGAAGTCAGAGATCTTGCCAGTCGCAAGGTCAATCTTGACGGTGTCGTTGACTTTGATAGCCGGGTCAGGGTACCGAATACTACAAAACTTTGTTAGCATTTTTGAGGAAAGGGAATAGCAACCGTTGATCTGCTTCAATCGTTCAAGGTGGTTCGACCAAAGCTTGGACCAACGGCTGAATGATGTCTGACAGAACTTACGTCCTAGCATCGTGCGTGACCAAGAATGGGATTCCGCCTTTGCCCAACTGCACTCTCTTGACCTTGCCAAGTTTGTATTCTGCCTCCTCTGCCTGGATTCGATGGACTGTGAAGCGACCCTTGGTGTCGTAGACTAGGCGGAAGTGTTCTCCAGTCTTTTCAATAGAAATAACATCCATGAAACCAGCTGGATAAGTGGCATCCGTTCGAACCTTGCCGTCGACCTTGATCAGTCGCTGCATGACAATCGCTTTGGTTTCGCGAGCATTGAGAGCATACTTGAGACGATTGCGGATGAAGACGATAAGAGGCATGCAGTCACGAAGCTTGTGAGGGCCGGCAGATGGACGAGGAGCATAGGCACCAGAGAGTTTGTCCAGGAGCCAATGCGACGGCGCGCTGAGGCGCTTTTGGTGCTTCTTTCTACAAGGCGTGCATAGTTAGCATAGGTCCAAAATTTGCCCTTCATTTTTTCCCATGGTTTTGAATACTGTCATTCTTCCCAAATGTCATCCCAATTAAATGTCAACGGGCATTGAAGGGAGGATCCAGATTTGATGTGGCCAAAAGTCCATATCCTAGCTTACACTCGAGTCGGGTCTGAAAAAGGAAGAGAGAATACTCACGGTCCCCTACCCATTGCGAATTATGTACTTTCGTGTCGCGGGGTGGTTGAGATACAAAGGAATGGCGTGTTGTCTTGAGGTGGTTGCGAGATAGAAAAGTTCGGCACCTGGATTCGCTGTTTGTGGGATTTCGCTTAACTTTATCAGCTACCTAAACTGCTTCCGGTTTAGTTTATCACGTGCATACTCCTCATTTCCATTTTCAAAAATCTCAGGTCACTAAATCATAGACTTCTATACGAGCTCACAACTGTAATGGCTTCTTAAGTGATCAGTTTAGTTGTGTACAAGCTTTTCTTTCATTTTGGTACGACTTGAGGGTCTCAAGAGCCTACGAGCTCTTGCTGAACTAATTTGCTCTCTTTCGCATACAGTCCTATCAAATATAACCTTTCAAGACAGCAGCTTCAGCGTTCAATATTGAAGACCCAGCGGCCCCAATTACAGCTACAACGGAGTTAGTTACCGTTTTGGGTATAGATTAGAATAGCTTACTATTATGACTCAAGGCAACAAACTTCAAGTCGAAAATTCCACTATCATCTTCCCGAACCCTTCCAACACTTACTGTGTATCCATTCTGTGTATTCCTGTCTAGCCTTGGTTGCGGCCTGTCTGGTTCTTCCATTACTAAAATCGCAGGCTCTGGTGCTGATGGGCATCCCAGTGTTTGGGCCTCGCTGATATACTCCCTCAGCGCAGTCTTGACAGCCTCCGCTTTTGGCTTTGGTCCATCTCGATTCTTAAATCTTAATGACACACAGGCCATATGTCCATCTAGTACAGCAACTCTGTTGCAAGCGGCCGATACTTTGAGATCGGATTGGTGTTGGAAACCTGTAACCTCACTGTTGACCCTTCCGAGAATCTTTTGGGCCTCAGTCTCCAACTTATCCTCCTCGCCAGATATGAAAGGGACCACGTTATCCAGAATGTCCATGCTGCTAACTCCAGGATATCCAGCTCCCGAGACGGCTTGCATAGTCACCACAGACACCTGATCCACTTCACCAAATCTGCTCTGTATGGCCGCGAAAGGTATCACGATGCCAATGACAGCGCAGTTGCTATTGCAAATTAAAAGTCCCTTCTTCAGACCATACTGCTTTCTCTGATGTGGAATAACGTCGAAATGTGTGAGGTTGACAGTAGGTACAACTAGAGGGACCAAAGGGTCTCGTCTGTAGTTCTTTGCATTAGAGAAGACGGCGAGTTCAGCCTTCAAGAATTCCATCTCTGGTGACAGGTCAGCATCAACCTCCGCGACTAGTAATTGAGTACCCGTACCAATATCTCCCGCGACTTCAGCATCTAAGCCACTAAAAACGATATCACATTCCATAAACTCGCTGGCTTTGCACTCCTTTACGATCAATTCCTCGGCATGTTTGCCCATGGGCGTCGCTTGCTTCCATTTTACAGCATCTTTATATTTCTTGCCCGCCGATCGACTCGAGGCGCCTACTGCATGCAAAACGAAATGAGGATGTTGTGCCAGGAGAAGAATGAAACGTTGTCCAACAGAGCCAGTGCAGCCAAGGACACCTGGTGGTCTATTAGAATTTTAAATATCATGGTGGGGTGATTGAGGGGCAACCCTGGAGCTCGACTTGCTGGGTGACTAACCGCACTTTTTAGAAGGAAACTCGAGCGCCATTCTAGGGGTACTTGTGAGAAGGGAAAATATCTTTCGGATGAACGAGGGATCAGGGGTTCCTTTTTATTGATTTCCGTTTCCCTCAGAGTCACACGTCTGGTTGCCGATTTGCGAAAACAGCTCCGGGTCCGCTTGAGGCAGAGCAGGGGTGGTGACCCCAAGTTTTTCTACAAAGATGCTATTTTTCTTATTTTTTGGGTGGCAATGCTAGGTCTCCTATCGGGGTTACCGGGTATTCATAGTTGTTATAAATATCTTTCCTTGGGGATCATGCAAATCCGTTTCCTGGTTAATCAAGCACATAGCTGTTCCCGGTCTTCGAGCCGTTCACAAAACGGGCTGATTTTGCATCGGTTTAAATCACGCTCAATTACTTAAGCCATGCTCACTTTCCCTCCAAAATCCTTTCTCGTGTCTTCTGTAGATCCTCTTTGGATCGTTAAGTCTTTTTAAAGTTTCGCTCATATTCTCGATGTGGCCACCCTCAATCGTCTCCAAACACTACAAGACATCTATGATGCTCGAGCGCAGACGTATGATTAACTTTCATCCCAAGCAGCATACTGACTTCCTTAAATGGATGTCTCTTAATCTTGGGGATAATATCCTTGATCTAGCGTGCGGGACAGGCGGAATCGCTGTCCTAGCAAAGAAAGCGGTTGGACCTTTAGGGATAGTCATTGGCGCAGACATCAGTCCTATGCCTCTGGACGTAGCACGATTCAAGGCGAAGACAGAACATCTAGATGTCAACTTTTTGCAGTGCGACATAGGTAATTGACAAGGACTAGAGGCGGAGGGCATCAAGGAAGGAATCTTTGATGTCATCACATGTGCTTCCGCTGCTGTCTTTCTAGGGGATCTGGCCTCGGCACTGAGAAGCTGGACGAAGTTATTGAAGAAGAATGGGAGAATAATTTTCGGTCAGTATAATTCTGAAAGTCTGGTTGAGAACGGACCTACTGCCCAAAATGCTCGTGGACGCTTATTCTGATACTCGAATAGATGTGCCGAAGCATGATAGTATGATTCGAGGCTTTCTTCTTGACAGAGCAGCTCAAGTTCTTGAAATTCCCACAGTCTATAGCAGGGCACAAATCGACTCGGGCGAGAAGATTGACCGATTGTTGGCTGGCGCTGGGTTAGAGGCCTCTGAGTCATTCGATAGCCAGAATTATGACGGCCCAGATTATCTCAATGCTTTTAAATCTGATGACTTGTTTGAAGATATGGTAAATGAGGGAGGGTGGTTCACTGGGTGGCACAGTAAATTGAATGAGCCAGGTACGAGGGACGTAGTTAAACAATGTTTCGCTAGAGACCTAATGAAACTGGCGGACGAGAACGGGAAGGTTGTCTCCTACTTGAGATTCCATATTGCGGTTGGGAGGAAGTTGTAATGACATGAAATTTGAGGAATGGAGAAATAGGTTATGCAAATGACGGATTCTGTTGAGTTGTGAAATGGACTCGTAATACCTGTAGCTTGGGATTTGTTGAGGGAATTAGCAGATTTTAGGACCCCTTTGGCGCTCAAAATCTAAGAGGGGCCATGCATCATGGGTGATTGCTTGCAAAAGCCACACCTATTACTAGCAGATTCGATTTCAGAACTGGGCCGTGATAAAATTGTGCCGTGGTCTGTTTACCAGACCATATTTAGGAAGCATAACATGAGAAATAGCAACAACAAATTATAATCAACAGTGCTAATCAAGTGTAGTTTTGTTAAATCAATTTCCAACGGTTCGTGCGACGTTCAAAAGCCATGGCCAAATTTGCCTTGAAGAAAATATTATCCTTTAACGACACAATACTCGTTGTTAGCAGAGACTCCATGGAGATATGGCCCTTGAAAAAGCATGCAGAGTATTTGGTATCAAACAGAACCTCTATATTTGGTTTTATTTTAGGCGGTGAAAGCCCTTTAGATCCTTACTTCGATATTCTTGAGACATGCAATGATGTTTCACATTGATGATAAGAAAGCGAGCGAAATAGGAGCACCAACCGAGCCCCCCCCTCGAATTTTGCTCGCAGTTCTTTATCATCTCAAATGATCTCCTGGCATCATAGAGGACTTGAACGTTGATGAAACCTGTCTTTCTCCGTACAGTAAATTATTCAAAAGAAACTGGGAGCTCGAGAAATGAGGGCGCCATTCGGGAGACGCCTCCGAACTGCCTGATGTAAGGTTAAATGAGAGACCTAGAAACGACCCTAAATAGAGTTACTCCACATGGGCCGGTTGTGCCTATAAACATTCTCAAAGGCACTGCGTCCTGCTTTAATATTTTTCCAGATTATATAAACAGTTATGGTGCGCCCGAGAATTTGTCAACCGTTAGGTGAAAAGCACTGATTCAACGGGAATAGAGCACCATGGTTGGCCTCAATAATTTGTCAAGTGCACTTTTGGTGGCATCTCTAGGACTGTCGCAGGCACTTCCCAGACATCAGCCAAAATCTGTCACCAAATGCAATATTACATTGGATGGCCGCATTCCGCAAGATTTCGCTCTCAAAACTTTCGATACTGCTGCCTCGCCATTTAGCGCCAATTTCTCCAAAGGCCAAAATCTCACATGGTCGCAAATCATAAAGCTACCTCAAATTGATCCATCAAAGTTTGATATTCCAGGCGACAAGGCCCTTGAGGTGACAATAAGTGATGATTCCATCTTTGTTCCGGGTGGAGGCTCGCCTCAGTTAGGTTTCCGTCGCGGTATGGCTCATTCTCATATTGATTTTCCCCCTGCGTTAAGCTCTAGAATAGGAGGGCAGTCTCAAGACCCACTTGTCCATATAGCTTTCGTGTATCTACTCTCGAAAGAGCTCTGGAGTTCCGAAGCTTCCAATCAAAAGGTCTTCTATTTACAGAACTAATTTGATGGCAGCTGGCTTACTCATGTCGAATGGATCGGATGAGACGGATGTAGGCATCAGTAAGACTTATTCTCATGTCAAATCACTCTTCTCCTTTCCATCAGAGCCCCATAGCTCAGGAAGTATTTCAAGAGCCGCATGCCCACATATTGCTTATGTGTCTGGACTTGAATAGCTCCCAAGTTCCGGAGCCTCTTGAAAAAATCGGCTTTTATATTGCTAACTCGATTGGTAGAAACTTTCCACTGGAGCGTACATCAAGATCCAAAGAGAGAAATGAATTTAACACATGAGTATATGAATGTCTGGTAAGAAAAATAGATGGGAAGTAGCGCTAGACTACTTCTTCTTCGTCAATATAATTCGAGAGAAGCATGCTAACACTATATGCCAAGGCATGAAGCAAATGATTATGCTAGTAACCAATTCTCGTTTAATACTGGAATCATGCTATCACAAGACAAGCCCCTAGATACAAACGTATCAACAACCGGGCTAGACAAGAATTTATGGAAATTTCTGAACAGAAAGAACGATGTCATTTGGACAACGAGGATTGCAAAGGATGCTTGGCAGAATTTCGCTGTTACCGTGGATTATTTGAACAAGTGAGTTTGGTTTTAATTTTAGCTTAGGTAGGAATGGCTGATGATAAAGCAGTACTCTCCAAATCTACTACTCTGTTGGAAATGATGATCTGAAAGCTGTGACACAATCGCTCGCAAATGAAAATAGTGGTGGAGGCCAATTTCAGATTGGCATGGCCAAGAAACCAACAGAAACCACTACTGTAGTTTTTGATGGTTACCAGGAAAAGAATTTAGATGAAGGTCAGATTTACGGAGGTATTTTTATTGAAGATAGTTTAGGAGGTTGTATTTCAACCTGAAAACAGGAAGGCGATGAAACATTAGACGAAAAACTTCGAATCTGTTAATGAGAGCAGTAGAATAGAGCCGCAAATCAATTTCTCTTCTTCGAAAGCACAGCTCGACAGGCCATTGGCCACTTTACCGTGGCGTTGTGAGTGAGAGTGTTTGATGTAAATAAACATTCAAACTTTTATAGCATGTAGAATATGCGCCAAGGTAACATATTTGCTCGTCCAATCGTCTGCTTCACTGTTTAATAGTTTGCATGCTTGATTGCCATGGATCCGTCCTGGACCATCCGCTGCCCACAAGAGCATTGTTTAGTAGGATGAACTAAGAAAGAGGAGTAAAGATAAAACGGAAAGAGAATTCAGGACGACCGACTAAGTTTAATGAGATATTCTACGGTGCCCATCACAAGGAATCTAGCGCCGACAGCTTGGTATTATCTTCAAGAACTCCTTTCTGTTCGCTGTGGCAAGTTAAGTAATCAGATGCGCAGCTGTGTTCCCCGCAGAGAGAAAGTGCTAGGTTACTGTACTCCTTCAAGAAAATGTAGTAAGGTCAATGACACTACAGCGGGATGAGAAAAATTACAAGAGTAAAATTCCATAGGATATCTATAAAACCTTGAACTTGGTCTGAGGCAATGGTGATTGTATTTGAGTTATTGAACAGGAAGATTGTGATCCGCGATAAATACAAGTTTGATGTTTGGTGACATTCAAGTGGTCGAGTGGTGTGGTAGGTCTCAGTGCAGGTTGAATGGAGCAAGTCACGTAAGGGAGTGAGGCACCATCTTTTGAAAAATAGAAATAAAGCACGTGATATCGGCATTAATATTCGCCGGACTGGACCTCTCCCTCTCCTCTGGCCTTACCATTTAATCCTCCAACCTACCTGCCTACCTACCACGACCTCTACGCTCTACAGCACCGGGCTATGTTCTCTCAGGGTCGCTGCTGTATCACAAGTTGTTTGTGACTGGGATTCTTCAACCAACGTCTCTTCTAACACTCTTTTTGCGCTAGGTGTATTGAGGTCGCAATCGGATCAAACTAGGCTGCGGTTTGGCTAAGAAGAGGAAAGGGGCAGTTTGGACATTTTGACCTTCTACTTCAAGGCGGATCTGTTGTTGTTGTTCTTGTTGTTCTTGGCTCTTTAAAGAGACTACTCACTTCCACAGAGTTCCTGGTATCGAAGCAGGTGTCTCTAAGATTGCAAGCACAGAGCTTCATCTTCCTCTCAATTCTGTCTGCATCAGCCAAAGAAGGCTGTCAGACTCGAGCTCAGTTCTATTAGGTTTCAGGAGTGTACGTATTTGTATCTATTCCATGTATGGCTTAGGGTCTATGTGACGTGTAACTGCGTCGACATTCTCTTCTTTTCATGTTTTCACGCGCTGATGCTCCTATCCGTCCTTTACAGAACCTTTTGTGTTGCACAATAGCAGCTGTCAATACAGAAAAATAATATTCAAGACACGCTTTGACTGAAGATCTTGTGTATTGAGAAAACATACTGTATCCACAATGGCTGACGAAGAATTCGATATCGATATTTATGGCGACGCCAATACAGGCCAGGAAGAAACTGAATTTAAGAAAGATGACGAAGGCGCCATGAAGATTGACGAAGCCGAAACGCCCAACGGTCTATCGACCGACCCAAACGGTGTAGAGCAATCCGAAGAGCAAGACGACGACTATGTCGATATCAAGGTTGGTCATGATGAGCCCAAACACAAACCAAGTGACACCCAAAAGATTAAGAGCACCGATGAGTCCGGAAATGATGTGCTCAGCATTCCTAAACAAGCACCTCAACAGCAAGGTGTTAAGAGAAAAGAAGGCTCGGACGATCGCCCGATTGACCCTGGAGCAACTACCGCTTTGTTAATCTCTGAGTTGCATTGGTGGAGTACGGACGATGATATTCGTGGTTGGATCAATCAAGCTCAGGTGGAAGACGAGTTGAAGGATATCACATTCTCGGAACATAAAGTCAATGGCAAGAGCAAAGGGTAGGTTAAGTCGATCAGGTGACCCATATTTGATTCTTGCTGATGCTCAATCTACAGTCAAGCCTATGTCGAGTTCATGTCACAACAAGCAGCCACCGCGGCGAAACACAAAATTGATGCCTTCGGCGAAGGACAGCAGTACGTAAAGAAGCAAACTGTGACCTATTCGAATCCGAATGTCAACCCCTTTCGAACTTTGCCAAAGGATGCCCCAATGAGAGCTGGCAAAGAAGGACAAACTAATCGCACACCTTCGGGAAATTATAACAATGACAGAGGCAACTCAAACGGCAACTTTGGTGGCAATTTCCGTGGACGAACGCCTGGGTATAATGCTCGAGGGAACATGAACAACAATATGAATAACTTTAATCGCAATTTCTCAGGTCAGGGCATGAACAATATGGCTGGTGGATTCAATTCGATGGGCGGATTTCCTAATAATCAGCAGTTTGGTGGCTTTAACAATCGGGGTGGGATGATGGGAGGTATACGAGGCGGTCCCGGTGGTGGAATGAGAGGGGGCAGGGGTGGGATGTCCAATGGTATGATGGGCGGAATACCTATGGGAGGCATGCCAATGGGTGGATTGCCTGGTGCTATGGGCGGAATGCCTATGAGCATGGGCCAATTGGGTGGCGGTATGCCTGGTAAGATCTCTATCTTTCATAATCTATCTCGAAAACTCCTTTTTGTCCTTGATTTTTTTCGTATCTTATTGACCAATGTAAGCAGGAACTGGATTCCAGAGCATGCAACCTCATTTCAATCCTGCATTCTTTCAGCAAAATCAAGTTGCTGGTGGGGAGTGGCAGCAAAATCCGCATGGAGCAAAACGACCAAGGCCTGAATAGTGAGCCTATTGTATTCGCCTTTGCTTTGGAGTTTTGATGTTTCTTTGAATACGAAAATCTCTACAGATATCGTGGATCGGAACCTTATGCATTGCGTGGCCTGGATTTGGCGTTTTGTCTCCCGATCATCTCATTCTTCACTCGACAGAACAATATCTGAACCCTTCAAAACTGTAAATTCTGTAATTTTTACGAAGCATGTACAATAGAAGGAGTTCTTCGCATCAAAATTATGCATATTGAATTTAGATTAGCGGTCCGTCTTTGATCTTGTGTTTTATTGATTCATTTTGCGAGGCGAGAGAGAATCGCTGTTCCTTGCCTCTGAGTCGCGCCTGCCGTTACTATGAGTTAGGAGATTAGATCCAGTATAATTATTCAGGTAGCGATTTTTCTTCGAAGAAAGCACTATTATATCAACAATATCTACCATCGGCATTCAACATTTGCTTTATCATTCGCCTAGGGCATATCAAGGAAACTCCAATCCGAAGACTTAATTATCCCTGGCAATGGGAAGTTTACATTCTGCTCCTGATGGCCTCCACCCCCAATCCAAAGCTTCCAACCTGACTTCCATTTTCGCCGCCTTTACTCGAAAAGCCGGCCATGCTACTGATAGTACTGGAAGACTTGTTTGGGAGACGAGGCAATTCGAATACAAGGCATACCATGGGGGAGCTCGAATCGGAATGGCAATTTTCGCAGGAACTTTATTACTTATATCAGCTTTAATGACTGGTCTGATCTTGGGAATATGTGGGCTTGATACGGCATGGTTGCAGATGAAGGGTGTTACTGGCACAGCTAAGCAAAGGTCATTAATATTCGCTGTGATTGAGACTCCGTTCGCTGACAATCCAAAGGAATCAAGTCCGTGTGATTACAAGAATGAAACGCCACGGAACCTGGATGCTATGTTAGAAGTCTTGCAGATCTAAGTTCAGTTGGCTGACATTCTTAGGCTCGTTGGTCATTTGTGATGCTGCTTGTGGAGAATACTTCCCGTTCGTTATACAGAGTGTTTGTGATGGAGACGGGACTTGGTCTCCTTTCCTTATCTCGACGCTTTGCATTGCTATTGCTGGCGAATTGCTACCGCAATATATTATACCCAAACACGCCATGAAGTGGGGATACTACTGCTCGCCCATCATTTGGATTTGCATGATACTCACGGCGGTAATCAGTTACCCAGTCGCTTACATTCTAGACAGCATTTCTGCTATTAAGAAAGAAGAACATGAGACTGTCTTCACAAATGATCAGCTAAGAACTCTAATCAAGTATCACGAACGAACAGAGAAGAACGGTGGCAAACTTTCCCGTGATGCAGCTCGCATCATGATTGGTGCTTTGAACGTGGACGCAAGAAATATTGGTAATACTCCAAAAATACAAGATTGGGAATCTGAGCGGAGCGAGCAAGATCTCGAGAAGGCAGATTCTATTTTTATGAGTAACATGATTGTCGAATGGGACAGGGTGAAGACAGTCAACACCAACGATTTAATTGACGACGAGTTTATCAAGAAGATCAAAAGCTGGTCATGTAGCCGAGTTCCTGTTATTGGGAAGCCACTTCAATCTGAGAAGCACGGACAGGTCAATCAAGAAATGGTTTGGGAGATACAGATCTTTGGGTTTCTCCACGTCAAGGTTCTTGCATTTCTCGAGCCAGTTGAATGTCTGGCTGATCAAAAGTGTAGAATCTTATTGGCCTCGGCCTCGAACAAAGTGGTAGAAGTATCATCCAACAATATCTGTTCGTCAAAGATTTACCCCTTTATCCACTACCCATAGTAAGGGAAGACATGTCAGTATACGAACTGCTCGATATGTTCCAACATGGAATGTCAAGGTATGATTTCACTTATTTGACTAATCGGAAATTAACAACTCTAACATTTCTAGGAGTACGTATATCTCGTAATCTTGTACTCAACTCAAATTCTTAATGCGCATCCTGATAGCAATATTGGGAACGCTATTCCTCAAATTTAAAGGTGTTTTTGAAATATAACTAACAGATCATCAGTGGCAGTTGTGACTCCAGCTCCGAGAATAGACTCGGCTGTACTAGCAAAACAACTTGCAGACAGGATTCCGGTATTGTCACCACTAACGCCAATGGTACGGAGTGCGTCGCAGACTCTCAACGCCGAGGCCAGACTGGGCATCCAACGACATAAAGATAAAATCAACGACTACCTAGAAGCAGCCCTTACGAATGCCGATAACCACGGCCACAAGTTACAAAGTATCTTGGGAATCAGGTCTCCGAAGCCACTTGGAATTGTTACCTTCGAGGATCTTGTCAACACCATTCTCCAGAAGACTAGCCGCGACGAAAAAGACTTCTTTGGTCGTCATACATCCACCCTTTCAGTAAAACGAAAGAAGACTGAGAATTTTACTTCTTGTACAGACACGACTGACACCTCTCCTGGTAGAAACCTCAATGAAACTGGGATTCACAATATAATGATCGAACAGCCCCAGCAAAATACGTTGCGCAAACGAAAAGGTCTTCGGAACAAGAGATCAGTGCAAGCTATGGATGGCGCCGATGAACAGAGCCTTGATGGCGCCGGTTTGAATCATACCCAGAATCGCATAAAGATGCAAAAAGTTCGCAATAGCCACTTCAGTAGTTCTTATACCCAGAACAGTCACGGTGGTCTTCATAGAAGTAACTCCAATGCCTCTGTAGAGCATTGTATGATGTTTTCAACAGCTGATGAGATGATCGAACTTGGCAAAATGCTATCTTTAGATTCTCCGGACAACCCATACTCGGCCGTGAAGGCCCTAAAAACCCCCAAGATCGAGAGGACCAATACAATCGAGAAATCCGTAACATTGCCATCTCGAAAGGTCCTATCAGAGATCTTCATGAACTCACTACGGCGAGCTAGCGCGATGCCTCGGTTGCCCCAGCTAACTCCGCCTGATTACGACTCTTGTCAGAGCCTTGCCAGCTATCAGAGGTTGTATGAAAAAGAAAACCATTTCCGTAACTCTGATTTGAACATGCCAATTCCAATCATAGCGGATCGTACTGCAGCTGAAGCATCTCCTGAATCTTGCTTTACTATTGGCGACATGGCTAAAGTTCTTCGAGGTGAGGACAGTGGTGATACAACGGCAACGTGTTCTAGGAATGAGGATGCAGTTTGCACCGATGCTGCTTGGTCTCTCTATGACACGTCTCCAGCGCAGTCAAACGAGGTTAGCCGGGCCAGATTACCTTCGGGACGCTTGGATTATGCTGACAGAAGGGCGGAAAAACCGTATGATGGCTTCCCACAAGAGCTCCTTGAGAGAGGAGAGAAACCAAACCGGGCTTCCGAATATATTTCCTCTACCATGCCTCGCTTGACTGGACCAACAACGATGCTCGGTAACGCCGAGATTCTAGCAAGGAACGTGTATTTCTATGATGATAGGGCTTTGCTCCCAAGTCAGCGACGGGCTCTTCAGGAAGGCGTTGACTATGGTAATGATGGGAGTACGAGAAGTACGAGCTTTTGGTTCTAAGTCTTACATATGGGCAAACGAAGTAGAAGTAGGATGCTTACACTACAGGAGCACGGATACTTCCAGTAACAGGAAACCTGAGACCAGACCCCTCAACCTTCATATGGATCTGACGACTAGAGAGGGGAACATTGTGGTGAGAAAAGCATTGTTATGGTTTCTGAGCAGAGTTCGGAGCCAGCTTTCTGAAGGCTTAATTTTATTTTTATCGGTAGTGTTGGAGACCTCTGGAGAGCATGTTATCGATCTGCTTCCAACGTCTTTTTAAGGTTTCTCTCTGAGTTGAGAGACCTTCGGTAGTTATAGCAACTTGCTTTAATTTTTCTGCCGCATCCTTCTTGTACGCTTGGAGTACTTTAAGCAAAATGACATCGACAAGTCCTTGATCCCTTTCGCTGTCTTCCATTCCACCTGCAAACCGGATCCATCTTCTTACAGGCATACATAATAAACGCACCGCCACTTGTGTTCGGTAGCACGCAGCATTGCCATCCAGGATGTAATTTTCCCAGTAGCCTTTTTCGATTAATTTTTCTTTTTGATCGAGCGAAAATAGAGGTAGTATGTAGTCATCAAGGCTGAGCTCATCATACTTGTTATCTTTCAATATGAAGCCATACTCCGCGAGTAGAAAGTCATTACTGTGATTCCCGTAAGAGATGTAAATCTCTTCGCCCTGGTTAATTGGAGACTCGGTAACTACTTTGTAGGTACTATTGGTGAACAATACCGAGCAATTTGGAGTCGAGGAGTGATTAAAATAGTCTGCAAATGGGTTGAGAGCCATACAGTCATCTCGAGGTGGTGAGGGACCTTTGTGTTTTGGAGAGAGGAAATAGAACGTCCTGGTGTTAACAAGAAGCCAATTATGAAGGTAAGACTCGTAGTCCAGGTCTGGAAATGCTTTTGAAGTTGTTTTCCAGTCTGTATTTAGTTTCCGTTGCTGATTAAGTACCAAACCCTTCGACCCTGCTGGGAGAAGAGCTTGAAGAGACTCTGGGTACAGAAGAGGCATGGTCTGCTGAAAATCCGAATATGGAGGCAAAACAGCTGTCCATGGTGCTAAACGAGAGGAAGTGTCCAGTGATAACTCAGTCGTGAGGAGGTTATGAACTGTCGTTGGAATAAGTGCCGCTGATACCTTTTTAGTAACAGAATGAGTGGTTCGCAGGGCCGAGTGAGGAGTTGTTAGAATCGTAGTGTTTACCTAAAGGGATCAGAAAGACATCATCTAAGTAGTCTAGATACGCATCAATTCAACAGCTAGGTATTCATGGAGGATAGAGTATAGGAGATCAAGACCAAATGAGAAAGGCTAAAGGTTAATTATGATGAGGATTTACTACATGCTCAAAATGCCAAGCGCTTTTTTTTACTTAGGACATATATAAACTACATGGTAAAAGAGCCAAGCTTTGCATTTTGATGGGAATAAGCAAGCGCATACTGAAAAAATTATAGAACACTTAAAATCTCACTGAATTGAAATGTATCACGGAACCAGCCAGCCAGTAAGGTGAACGAAATGTCACATACCTCCAGCCGCTTTTCAGCCATGATTCCAAGCCCTCGACCATCGAATCTATGTGCCTTGATTCCATTGATCGTCACCCCTCGCTGGGTTGCCCATTTCGTAAACTCCTCATGAATATCCATAACCGATTGAGTTGAATCAGATGTTCTATGATCATATTCGGAGGAAACCATCCGTGAATGAGTAGAAAACTGTTCGAGGAGACGGATTGGCTAAATGCAGATCTCATTCGATACGAGTCCGAGTCCGAGTCCGAACAGAACTCTCCAAGCTTCTTACTACACAGCTAACCTAAGCAGCACAGAGAGGCATAGTTACTAAGATATCATGACTCTTCTTCTACGGCATAGCACTTGCAAAGCAGCTTTACCAAAGGAGTTGTTAGTTGCTTGTACAATTTCCTTAATTTCTCGCCGGTTCAGCGTGCTCAATCGTCCGCCCCCAAGGTATTCCGGTCATGTTCCTCTTACAAAGTTGGAGCGAGCTGGGCTGGCAGTTGGTTCTGCTGTGGTGGCTTTTCTGAACCCCCATCGTGGAGGTACAGTAAATCCTTGAGAACTTCAATAACCTAACTAACATTGTAGAAGATCTCATTGCAGCGCTTGGCGAAGCAACAGCCACGCCATACTTCATCTATCGACTTCGGAACGCTATGCTCTCATCTCCCACTGGCCGCCGCATCTTACGAGATCGTCCACGTATTTCTTCTTCGACTATGAGCGTGGAGTACCTACGAGGCCTGCCTGAGAATACGGTGGGTAAAGCATATGTAGATTGGCTTGATCGCGAAGGTGTAAGCCCTGACACGAGGGACGTCGTTAAATATATTGATGATGAAGAATGCGCCTACGTGATGCAACGATACCGCGAATGCCACGACTTCTATCATGCCCTTACAGGGCTTCCCGTGGTAAGGGAAGGAGAAGTCGCACTAAAGGCATTTGAATTTGCAAACACACTGTTACCAATGACGGGACTGAGCATGTTCGCCATGACGACATTGAAACCTAAGGAGAGGGAAAGATTCTGGACGATCTATCTACCTTGGGCCATGAAAAATGGTCTACAAGCTAAAGATGTTATAAATGTTTACTGGGAGGAGATCTTAGGAAGAAATGTGGATGAGCTTAGAAGTGAGTTGGGCATCGAGAAACCGGTCGACTTGAGACAAATCAGACAGGCAGAAAGAGAGAAGAGGAGAAAAGAGAAAGAGGCTAGACAGAGAGCTGCCGATGGTTTAGGTATCAGTTAGGATTGAATCTTGTCCGACAAATTATTTTAATCCCCAAAGAGTACTCCGTAAGCACTGAAGGTATCACTCCCTAATCAAACGCCTTGAGTATGCCCCCTCGATTTCCTTTATTCTCATCACAAATCGAACAAGTCGTCGTCATCATCCATATCCCACCCACCCTTTCGTCTACTGACTACAATTTTCTCTTCTTCTTTTGTCTCAGCCACGGCTCCTAGCAGCTCCTTCAATTGCTCCTCTGTGACTTTTTGTCTTAACTGCCCACTTCTAGCCAACATTATCAACCGATTTTCGACATCTTGCGCACGAGATTCTTTAACTAGTCTAATTCGACCCAATCGATCTGCTGCTTCAGGCTCCAAGATCTGGGAAAGAATTGATTTTCGGGCTTCAGATTCCTGGTCTCTAATCTACTATGAGTGAAATAAAAGCAACAGTAAACTGCACCTACTGGTTTGAGTCCTGGCTGGCAGAGCCGTTGTTTCCTCCCCCACTTGAGCTATTTCCTTGGGCTTTGAGTTGCTCAAGACGAGCTTTGCGAATCTGTGATACGAGATGTTAATCGTATACAATGTGCGCTAAATCTTGAAGCATACCTGTGCTAAATCGTCGTCTTCCATTTCAGCTGAATTGGATGTAACTGCGGCGAGTGGGCTGATAAAAGCGCGGATCCAAGGCACCGCTCGAGCCTTTCACAAATGAGGGGCAATTGCCAGCCTCACCTTTCGCAAACATCTTCCTTTTTCAAGAGAAGGAAATACCGAAGTGTTTATGTAAAAGTAGGTATCATGTATTTCACATTGAACATAAAGATATTGTAATATATCTTCTTATTACATTTTCGTGATACCGATAATTACAGAACGCCGTCGCTGATGTGCAGTCTAATATACAAGATGCAGCAAGTGAAGTAGTTTCCTTCTAAAATTTAGCAAATGGTATGTAGCCTTCCGATTCTCGCTTCTTTATGATGTGCTTCCCTCTCACTATGGTCATAAGCAGCTGATTCACAGGATGGCGGATACCTAGATCAACTGCTCTCTGTATCAGGTACCCATTCATAAACTCAATATTCGTCCTCGTTCCAGCTCGTACCGCGCGAAGCATTGGAGAAAGATTCATCCCAGTCTTGCTAATGCATGATAAAACCTTGTACTCGAGCTTTTGAGGACTGAAATCCCTCCGAACAATAGACACATTCTGCACCTCAGGTAGTGAGGTGATGATATTAGAGATCTCCTTCAGTAGCATCTTCATCATCATTGAGGCGGGGTAATTATACAAGAGCTGATCGTTCCGGCAGTCGAACGCTACAGAAAGGGGTCCAATTACGGCACTAACAGCAAGTCTCTCTAACTGGGCCTTATAAAACGATTTGTGTCCAAGCGTGCTAGTATTCAGTTCTGGAACTCGGTGGAATATAGATACCAGGTGTTTAGATTCTGGTGACCAGCTAAAGTCCGTTTGACTTAGAGTAGGGGTGCCTGAGCCGACTCGGTTCTCTAAAGTCCAAGGAAGTTTGGAACATGAAACTGTACCCGAACTCTGCTCTATTATGGTGAAGCGACGTTCAGTAGACACAAGATCGTGGGTTATGTTTGCTAACACATACGTAGGTCTTCTTTGTGGATCAGTAAAGATTGTTGAATTGAGTGTTTCGACCATTCCGAGTCCGTCTTGTACTAAACATATGGTTGATGTTTCTCGTATGCGGTGCCTGATAGAGTCGAGTGCCGTCACAGTTATACTTGGATCAGTTGTAACAACCAAATGATTAATCACAGTATTCGGTTGTTCCACCGTGTGTTCAAGCTGCTCTCCGAAGCCAGCGAAGCGTTCTCGAGAATCCTTTCTCTTGCCAAACTCCGCGGAAGATTCCACGTGAAAACCTGATGCCACAAGAACTTTTCCGTCTTTCAGAACTCTAATAGCAGCCCCTTCATCGTGCCATTCTTGCATCATCAAAGGTCTATGCATCAAAAGCGTAACACTTGGCCCATGTTCGAGGCGACATAGAGAATGAGCAATGTACTTTCCGACGGATCCCATGCCTAGGATGTGAATTGATTTTTCTCTGATAATATCAGAATCAGTGTAAGTCGAAGAATCTTGCGCTGGAGCTCGTTCAACCAAATCTGATAAAAGGTCTAACCTTGGATCGAGTTCAAGATTTGGGTGCTCTTCCATCTGGAAAACCGGAACTGATTCTCCACTAGAATCTTGAGCTTCTGCTCTTGAGCTCACATCATTCGTCAATGACGATGCTGCTCCGAACACTTCAGTCTCAGGATCTAAGATGGCTTCGTCCATGACGGGAGTAGCTCGGGGCCACACTCCATCCGTAAGGTCTCTTGGAGCAATTGCCACATTGGAACTTCCTCTTCCTCCAGGTGTTAGGAAAAGGTGTTCCTTATTCGAGGTAGAATTTAGTGTAGCATACTCTGGGCTACTCAATCGCAAAGAGTTTGTAAGATTTCTTGAAGAGCTTAGCTCAGCCTGACATGTTAAACCCGCACTCTCAATCTTGATCTTAGGGTTAGATATCTGATCGAGGTTTCTCAAAGAGGTGCTTGATGACTTTAGATCCCCATTCGCCTTAACGAATGCTCCCTCCCAATCAATAGCAGCTTTTCCGTGACTAGCTGCTTCTTTCAAGAATCCGCTGTTGCTGTTGCTCTGAGCAATCATTTGCTGAGTATTTGCCATGTCTGCTCCGTCCTCCTTCCCAAATTTTCTCCTTAAATGCACCAGCTGATTTTCGGATAGCGCCGCATCTCCTTGCGCCATGATAGATAAGTGATCCTCTTCATTATCTAGTTGTTGTAGCTCTAAGTTCTGAGCTCTGGGGTTTCGTCGTTTAAGCAATGTCGATGATCTTGGCTCCACAAGATCGGGTGTTTGTGAGTAATGCTTTTCGATTGAATTTGCCTCCACTGATGCTTCGGACTGAAGGCTCTTCGCCACGAGCGCTTCCACATACTTTCGCCGTTTCATATGCGTGTCAAACGAAAGTTCGGAAGTATTCTTGTCGTACTGTTCCAAGGCACGCCTTTGATGGTTGCCATCCTTCAGGTTGAATGTCCCCAACAAGCGCATATCGCCTTGAAGAGCTAATCGTCTGCCCTCTAGTGCTTCTCTGTTATACAGTCTCCTCCCAATTTCATCTTTAGACTGATTGGCTTTCCGACGCGGCCACCAATAACTCCTGCACTGCGTTACATGATCAAGCGTGGCCACCCGGCCCACAGAGTTGTTATCGAAGCGCCATCTCTCGATCTGAGGTATTCTTCGCAACCCGCGCGACAGCGGTAAACGGCACCCTAGAGGAGACAGAATGGCGAAATCTTAATTTGATGATTGAAAACTCATGGTAGGCCTAAACCAGAAAATGTATTTTGGGAATCTTGATCGATCTATTCAAACATTGACAGATGCGTGGAGATGGTATAGGTACAGGGGGTCAACAGCGGAGTGGTAGTTGATAGAGCAGTCGTACTCTTATGACAGGGTCCTGTAGAGGAAAGAAATAGAGAAGTATTTGTTGTACAACCAGAAAAGGAGATTTCTTGAATGGTCGACGTCAACAAATGCCCAGGGGAAGATGGGCTTCCAGAGAAAATCCAACAATCCTGGTCAACTGGGGTCTGCATGCGGCCGCATCTGAAAGCTTAAAATACTGTATCGAATTCAGATTGAAAGGACCCAACACAAAGCAACCAATTCCTATTTCTCTGAATATGGACTCGACCAAGGTTTTCTCCCTCCTAGAGCAGTTGGATGATGAAATCGATGACCTCGAGGAATCTTTGAATCCTCTTGTCAGATTTGCTCTGTCAAAAACTGCCTCCAAACTTCCCTTACTCGACAAGGCTAAGCTCTATGTTTTAGCGACTTATGCCATCGAGTCTATCCTATTCTGTTGGTTTCTTCTCCCACGTATGGAATGTATAATCTAATGTTTCTAAAGCGTACCTACGACTTAATGGAGTCAAGGCACGCGAACACCCTGTCTTCATTGAACTCTCTAGGGTGAAGCAGTATTTTGACAAAATCAAAGTAGCAGAGTCGCCGCCTGTGGAGCGAAATCTTTCTATAGATAAAGTTGCCGCTGCGAGATTCATCAAAGCTGGTCTGGTTAGTTATTCAAAATCGTCAAGCTTAGGGCGGTTTTGCTTGCAACTTCTGTTAACACTACTAAGTCAGGAAATGACAAGTATGATCTAGAAAGAGCAGAACGAGTGGCCAAAGAACGTGTCTTACGAAGTAGGGGCCAGCTTCGATCCGGCGAGGCAGGACAGGAAAGCGGACATAAACGCAAGCTTGATGAAACTGAAGCCAGGGATGATTCAAGCTCTTCTGACTCGGACGTTGATATCGATTCTGCATCTATCGATATTGAGATCGCTGAACCCTCGACCATACCAGCAGCAGCACCTCTTGTTTCAAGGGATCAGAAACACAAAACCAACCCATCCACTTCATCTCCTAAGTCGAGCACTTCTGCGCCTTCGAAGAAGAGCAAGAAGAAGAATAGACATGAGAAGAAGCGGGCAAAAAAAGGAAAGCAGAAGATGGAATATAAGTGATGAAATACAGTTCTGCACCTTTATTTTAGAGACCTTCAGGGAGCATCTACTTGGCGTTGTTTGGCATGGTGGGGAGTTGGGGAGGCATAACAATGAAGTGCTTTTAAAGCGTCTCTTGCGGTCGAAAACACTCAAACCATAAATAAATTAGAGGTTTTCTCAGAGGCCCTATCGTATTGCATCTGTTCCACACTCAATCTTTTAGCGCCAGACAAATTAATTCAAAGTTAATATAGCCAATATTGTACTCCGTAAGTTGCTAAGATAGTAAGAGAAGTTGACTTGTCCATGATTAATACTTCATTCAATGTCACCTCCAAGGTCAGAGTATCAAACAATTCAAGAAAGCTCGGGATTTTGAAGCGGTACTTTAATATCAAATCAACGGAAATGTTGGAAGCAAGGCTGAGCTAGGCCAAATTTGCCTCCTCAGCCTTCTTCACGCTTAAAACGATACCTCAGTCCTAATTTGTACCGCTCAATATTTTCGACCTCGAACAACCTTTAAGAACACCAAAATCGCTCTCCTCACGTAAATACCTGTCTCTTTCACCATAACCGATACCATTGAGTCCAATATCATGCCTCGCCAAGGAAGAAGCGGCGGCGGAAGTCGTGCTCCTTCACGCCCAACAGTTGCCCCTACGAGGCCTGCACCAGCACAGCAGCAACAAACACGTCCAGCAACCTCTGTCGCTCATCCACCTGCCCAAGCCCCGGGTTCTCAACCTCAGCAGGGCTCGGCAGGACCAGGTCTTTTTGGACAAATGGCTTCAACGGCTGCTGGCGTTGCTGTAGGCTCATCTATCGGCCACGCAATCGGAGGCTTCTTTGGTGGAAGCTCATCCCAACCAGCTGCGGAACAGCCGCAAGATAGCAATGTTTCATCTCAAGGCACTCAACCAGGGCAGAACAACAGCTGGGGAGCGAGAAGCTGTGACGTCGACGCGAAGCAGTTCACAAAGTGCTTGGATGAGAACCAGGGCAATATGCAGATTTGCGGCTGGTACCTGGAGCAATTGGTAAGTGCTAGACCAAGAGACAGTATAAACCGGCGCTTGAAGCACATGACTAATACCTGTGATCATCTAGAAAGCATGCCAGCAGGCCGCTAGCCAGTACTAAAAGGATCGATTGGGATCATCTGTATGTACTAGAGGATGCATTCTTTGGAGTCTGAAACTTTGTACAATATTCTTTCATAGAAAAGTAACACCACTCTTCGACTATTCAAAATGGATTTCTTCAAGTCGATTCAACTCTCGTTCGTCACCAAGTTTGTCTTAATACCAAGGTCTTATTGAGCAAATCTTATGCAAATCTCAGTTCTGGTCACTTGGCAGAAGATTGATCGGTATATCTCAGTCTTCCTCTCTTTTCGTCCGAGAATTCTCTTGTGCGTTCACGTGCGGCATCTTGGTTGGGGAAACAGATCACATTTGAGAAATGGGTTTTTCCATTCCGAAGAATGAGTGGCGCTCTGCAGAGTTTCAGCAGCGCTCATCTTCCCCCCCCCACGGGTGTTCGGCTCGGGAACACGTTCTGCCAGAGGATGGTGGAAGCGAGCCGGCCTCGTCTCCTCACGCCAGGTCCGGAAGGTCCTCACTCGTGGGGGGAAGTTGCCCATCCATTGGTGTCGTGATTTCCGTGCGTACCTCGCCAGTCCCTCGCTTATGGCCGTGGTAGTCTGGTTGTGGCGCTCCAGCATGCTGGTCCGACCCGCTCTAGGCCCGCTCAACACTGGTTCGACACGGGAGCATGAGCTAGGATCCGGTTCTAGTGAGCCAATAATGCGATGCTGTTCATTTTAATGTCTATCTCGGCCGCTCAAAAGGTGCAAGGAAAGATAAAGCAAGCATGCATTTAGGTAATTGGGACCCCCCGCGAGACATATAACAATCTTCCTCTTCAGCATTCTGTTCTTCATCTTTCCTCTGTAGCGGACAAAATGGCACACGTTATGGACGAGAAAGAGGTTACTCTCACCACCCAGGGCGATGCGTCTCCTTCGCCACCTGTCACTGGTCTGGAGTCGGAACTTGTTAATGCTTCCGGCCATGTCCAAGAAGTTGACCGAAAGTAAGCTCAAACTGCTCCAATAGCTACCTAGTCGGGGAAATGCTATATCTCGCATGGAGCTTGAATACCTGCTAATCCACATCCTGTCAATAGCTTCAGTCTCTTGACCCTCGCTGGCGTTGGTATTGTTCTTGGAAGCACATGGGGTCCTGCTGGCTCCTCTATTGTCGTCGCACTGTTCAACGGTGGTCCCCCCGGAGTCCTGTACGAGTTTATCGTGGTTTCCATTTTTTACTGGATCGTCGCCGCTTCAATTGCTGAACTTGCCTCGGCCATTCCATCCTCCGGTGGTGTGTATCATTGGGCTTCAGTTACCCCAGGGAAAAAATATGGTCGTGTGGTGGGATTCTTTGCGGGATATTGGAATTGGTTGGCGTGGGTGCTTGGAGCAGCTTCCATCAGCTCCATCGCAGGTCAGTGACTTGCCATTCCTTGTTAACGTCACTTACATTTCTCAGGAAATATCACCGTCCAGATGTACGCCGTAAAACATGCTGAATTCATCCCTAAAGCCTGGCACGTCTTCGTCTCTAGCATCATCATCACCTGGCTCGGCGCTCTGAGTGTCTGCTTTGGCAATAAAATCATGCCTAAGATTAATGGAATTGGTATCTTCTTTATCCTCGCTGGCGTTTTCATCACCATCGTAGTTCTGGCGGCAATGCCCGGTACTGGTGGCCGACCACCACATGCTCCATCATCCTTCGTATGGACAGAATGGCAAGGAAGCGGCCTCGGATACCCCGGTGGTTTCGTCTTTCTTGCGGGTATGCTGAATGGTGCTTTTGCAGTTGGCACACCAGACTGTGTGACGCATCTTGCAGAAGAAATCCCCCGACCTAGTGTCAACGTCCCGAAAGCCATTGCGTTCCAAATGGTGATCGGTTTTTTCAGCGGCTTCTTCTACCTCATCGCTCTTATGTATGCAATCAATGACTACGAGGCACTGTTCGCAGCTCCTTTTCCCGTAGCAGAGATATACTATCAGGCTACGGGCTCTGCAGCAGGTGAAATTGGGTTGCTCTTCCTGCTGTTCGTCACAATCCTTTTGACTGTGTTTGGCGTGTACATCACCTGTGGCCGTGTCCTTTGGACCCTAGCCCGCGATGGGGCAACGCCTTTTCCCGCTCAGATTGGCAAAATCGACAAACGCCTAGGGATGCCTTTTGTCTCAACCATCATCTGCGCCTCTCTTGTCACAATCCTGTTGTGTATCTATGTTGGATCCACGACGGCCTTCAATGCTTTCGTCGGCAGCTTCATCCTTATGAGCACGTCTAGCTACACAGCCGCTATCCTTCCAAATCTATTAACACGACGCAAAAATATTATATACGGACCATTCCACATGAAAGGCGCATTAGGTTTCATTATGAATTCGATTGCGTGTGCATACATGATTGTTTGGTTTGTAATATATTGCTTTCCATACGTACTGCCTACAACTGCAAGCAGTATGAATTATGCGAGTTTGATTTGGGGCGGACTAACAGTCATCGTAATTGTGCTGTGGTTTGTGTTTGCAAAAACTTATAGAGGACCTCAGACAGCGGGAGGTATACATAGTGTAGCTGAAGAGGTGAAAACGGTAGAGGAAATCAAAGGAGGAAGAAGGCAAGGCTCTGTTGCTTAGAGGTATTTTTCGAATGTCAATTGATGTTCGAGCTCATGCCTTAATAATATCGCAGAGAATATCAGCAGAAGCACTGAGTGTTAATTGAATGATCGGATTTTATGTGTTATAAACTTAGAATGTTTAGATGTTAAAAGCGAAGGTGTTAGCTGCGAGCTTCTCTTGATTTGACGCAGCAGGCAGGATTATCGTTACACATGTTACAAATCTCCGAGTCACGAAACGTACAAGCAGGGACAATGTAATACAGAACAGAGTTACAAAGCCGAGAAAGTTACAAATACAATTTCTATAATTTATTATAAAAAAGCTTTAATAGTTTTTAAAAAATATATAATTTATATAAAGACTTCTTTTTTAAAACTTTAATAGCAAAATCAAAATCAAAATAAAATAAAAATAATAAAAAAAGGTTTTTTTAAAATAAAATATTATTAATATTTAGTTAAGTATTTGTTTAATTTTTTTTAAAATAATTTATAATTAGTTATGTTTAGCTAGTAGTATATATACGGGTCTGTGTATATATGCTTGTCTTATAATATCTACTATATTTAAGCTAGTAAGAAATCGGCAAAAAAGGGAGGACGTAGAAGTACCCTCCCCTCCCCCACCACCGCTTTACCAAAACTGCATTGACAAACAACAAAACACCATAACTATGACCGCGCGACCAAGCTTGAGGAACAATCTGCGAAGTCGCTCCTCATATCTCGAAGAGCACCAGCAGTATCGACCGCCGCAGCAAGATCGACCGCCGCAGCAGGATCTCGCTCATCAAGGAATTGATAGCATCGTCGAGGGCCTACAAAGTACTAACATTGAGCCCTCGCGGTCGAAATACCATGGAGTTCCTTCGCCCAAGACCCCGTTCAAAGTTATCAGCGGCCTCGATCACACTTTTTCGCATTCTAATTGCCAACCTCTGCACGGTACACACTCTGAAAGGCTTATTGCTACCATAATATACAAGTCGAAATTCCCTAGGGAAACAATCAACAACTACCCGCCAGAGGTCGAAACATTATCGGACTTCCCTTTAGAACCTCCCGTTCCGGACCCCGAGCCTCTAGATCACCTCTATGGCTCGTATATCTCGCCGTTATGCCTAACGTCATTTCTACACCTAATATCTTCTCTTCCAACACGCCCTGGATCTCAGAGCCTGACATCATCCCACCGCTGTCTTGACAATCAAGACCATCCTTTTGTAGTTGAGATCGCATGTCCGATCCCTGATCCAACCTATCTTACCCTTGAGGACCTAAGAAAACACGAGTTGTTGTACCGTTTTGAACGAGAATGGAACGTCGATGTGACTCTACAGCATGATACTATCGTTCGCCGGTATCCCCGGCTTGTATGCTTTGACATGGATTCCACTCTCATCGAACAAGAGGTAATTGACTTGATTGCTGCTTCGATCGGGGTAGAAGCTCAAGTTTCTGCGATCACAACGCGGGCTATGAATGGAGAACTCGACTTCTCTTCCTCATTCCGCGAAAGAGTGAAGCTTCTGAAAGGTGTGGATGCGCATATTTTCACCAAACTTCGATCTGTTGTTACTCCAACAAAAGGTGCCCGTGAACTGATTCGCGCACTCAAACGGCTGGGCGTTCGCACCGCTGTGTTCTCCGGTGGATTTATTCCTTTGACTTCCTGGCTTGCCTCAGAACTTGGGATAGATTATGCCTATGCCAACACTATCTCAACGGATCCTAGTTCTGGACTTCTAACTGGAGAAGTGGAAGGCACAATCGTGAATGCTGAGCGAAAACGGGACCTTCTACTAGAAATTGCTTCAAAAGAGAAAATTCCCCTGGATCAGGTTCTAGCGGTTGGCGACGGAGCGAATGATTTGCTGATGATGAAGGCTGCTAGCTTGGGAGTAGCGTGGAATGCAAAGCCTGTTGTCCAGATAGCGGCCGAGGCCAGACTTAACGGAGAAAGTCTATTAGACTTGCTATATGTTTTCGGCCTAACAAGAGAAGAAATTAAGATTCTACTTTCTTAGCATTCTGTATTATAAATTGGTTATTTTAAAAATGTTATTTTAAAGTTCAATTAAAACTTTTATAACAAGTATAAAAGGCTATAGTTATATAATAAAGAGTTATAAATAGTATTACAAATTAAAACTACTAGATTTGTAATTACATGCTTTTAAAGCAAAGCTATAAATATATACTTAAGTACTTAAACAAACTAGTATATTTTAACGCGTTTAATCTAAATAAAACTTTTTGTAAAATTTAAAGCTTTTTACTTTTTTTATGCTTAAAGAATTGTAATCTGATTATTTGTAACTAGCTAACTTTAATTTAATAATAAATATTTAACTAGTAGTTTCTTTAAATCTAATTTTAAATATTAGACTAATAACAATTCTAGTACTTACATTTAATTATTACGTAACTTAAGCTTAACTTATAAAACAACTTTACGTAATTCTAAAGTGTGAAATTAAGTAAAATAAAAGTATGTAATAATAAGCTTATATATAATTTCGAGTATATAAGCTAATAAGATTGTATATATAGAATATAAAAGTAAGGCAGAATTGTATTGTATTTAAAGAGCTTGCTATCTAACTAATACTAGGAAATTTCGTTACTTATATATTTAATTAAAATCGGATTTAAATTCTAATTTCGATTTTGATTTCAAATCTAAAAACAAGCTAACAACTAATCAAAATATAAAATCTTTAGTTCGATTATAAATCAAGCACACAATCTAAGCTAAACTAAGCTATAAGAACTTATTTGCTAATTAAGAAAATTAGAAACAAAGCAAAACTAGCTAATGCAAGCTAAATTATAAATCAAGCAATTTATAAACTTTAATAAACCTTGGTAAGCTTTAATAAGCTTTAATAAACTTTTTCGTAGACTTATTAATTAAGTGTGTATAAATAAAAGTTATGCTTTAGAATTACGTACAGTTACTTTATAAATTAGGCTTAAGTTACATAATAATCAAATGTAGATGCTATGTTATGAGATTATTCACTCTCACATGACTGTCACGTGCGACAGTCATGTGACGAGGCTAGGACGAGGCTAGGCGGACATAAATAGCCGCTTCTCATACACTATAATTTTGTTCCTACCATGCTAGAAGTGTTATTAGTCTAATATCTAAAATTAGACTTAAAAAAACTACTATTTAAGTACTTATTATTAAATTAAAGTTAGCTAGTTGCAAATAATCAGATTACAATTCTTTAGCTGTTACAAATTAGACTTGGTAGTCAGAACCTAGGCCTGAGAGCTTAGGCAGAAATTAAGGCAGTACTCGAAGATAACTTTCTTTAATAGAAAAATAAACATTAGCAAAGCGATCTTTAGAACTATTAATAAGACTATTAATAAAACTATCGATAAAACTATTAATTAACTATTAATTAACTATTAATTAACTATTAATTAACTATTAAAAGAAGACCGTGCGACAGGAACTGTGTTAGCTGTTTCTCTCGTACGAAAAGTATATATAGAAAGCTTCAAGCACATAGTGCTCTTTAGCTTTACTTTCTTGAAATAACAGATTTATCATTTACGTGTTCTAACTGTGCAATCGTGAACCTTTACATGTTAAATGTATACTTTATGCTACTTTAAGCTAATATTATTAAAGTACTAAATTTTTTAATTTATAATACAGTAATTAATAAGTTTTTATTTTATTTTAATTTTTTCATACTAAAAAGGCATAGTAAATGCTTTATTGTTATTAGTCTAAAAAGCTAGAAAAAACCTTACGTTGCTTTAATAAAATTTAAAAATTTACTTGCTTATATATAGCAAGTAATAAATTAGCAGTTTTACAAATTTTGTGCTTTTATACAAGCTTTTATTAACAATATTATGCTATTTTTAAAAACTGCTAAAAAGTACTTTTAGTACTTACGTACTGTATTTACATTGTTTTGTAATATAAGCTTGTTATTGTTTTTTAAAAAAATTATAAATTATATACTTTTTAGTAAACTTGCTAAGTTACTATATAAATAAGTTAGAAATAGTAACTATTGCTTAAAGAATTAATACTTTAAAAGCTATTTAATTTTTAACTATAGTAAAAAACTTTAAATGCTAGCTTAAAATAAGCTACTTTAAGTAGTTTGTTTTATTTTACGCTAAAGTTGTTAAATTACTATAGCAAAAAAAAAATTTATTGTTAGCAGCTAGTAAAAAGCAAAAAGCTGTTAGTTTTAAAAAAAAATTATATTATAAAAACTACTTAAACTTTTGCTAAAAATAAAAAATTAGCTTTTAGTACAGTACAAAAATACTTAACAAAAATTAATTTTTATACTATACTAACTTTAATTAAACACTGTACTTTAAAATTAACGCGTTAATAAAAAAAAGCTTTAGCGTTATAGTTTTTTATTTATAACTTAACTGCGTTATTTTAAACAACTTGTTAAAAATCGCAAGTACTGCTATGCAGCTAGTACTTATTTTTTAGCAAGTTACTTAAAGTAGCTAAAAAAAACTATTACTTTACTAAACTAAAAGTAGCTTGTTTTATGTATACTTGCAAAAAACTTTAAACAATAATTTAGTTAAGCTAAAAAAAAGTTATTGTTTTAACTAATTACGCTATTACAAAAAGCATTTATAACAGCACTTAACTAGCAACTACTAATAGTAGTTGCTTAAACGTAATAGCGTTATTGTACTTGTTATAATACAATTTAGAAGTTTACTACATTTTTAAACTTATAAACATTGTACTTAACACTTTGTTATAACTTTTAGCTAAAAAAAACAAAAACATTAGCTTTAATATAAGCTAGATTATGTTATGTTTAGCTTAAAAGTGCTAATGTTAAACAAGTTTTAGTATAAGTTAGTAGCAAAATATAAAAGTAACTTTTATTTTTAAAAAGCACTATAGCTTTTTAAATAAAAGCTACAAAAGCAAATTTTATTTTTAGCGTTATAGCTTGCTGTACTTTTAATAATAAACAATAGTTTATTGTATTACTGCTTTATTAAAAAGTACAAAAGCTTTATATTTTAGTAAAAAAAGTTTTCAAAATAGCTTATAATAACTAGTTTTACTTAAAACTTTAAAAAACAAAGTAAAAGCTTTAAAACTTAACTATTTTTAAACTAGCAAGAGTACTAAAAGCTTATATTAAACACTACTTAAGCTGTTAGTAAAATTAAACTTTTCGAAATTAGCTAAACAAAAAGTTGCAACTAATACGTACTTTATTAGTGCTATTTTACACTATTGCTATAAACTGTTATAAGATTATTTACTCTTACATGACTGTTACGTGCGACAGTCATGTGACGAGGCTAGGCGGACATAAATAGCCGCTTCTTATAGAATTAGAAATGCATTCTTTTACAACTACACACTATAATTTTGTTCTTACTATAAACTTTGTTTTAGCAATACTAAAAGTTTTAAAGTTAGAACTATAAGCTATTAGAAAATTTAGTACATATAACTGCATACTTATAATTAGTAATAAGTTTAGTAAGAAAACACTGCTAATTCTTAAGAATAACTAATGCAATAACACAAGTAAAGCTTATTAAAAAAGCTACTAATTTTAAATGCAAAGCTAAAACTTTTGTTACTAGCAAAAGTAGCAAAGAATTTAAACGTAAAGCAAAAACACTTGTTAAAGTAAACAATAACAACAAAAACAATAGTAATAACAACGTTGCATTTACGCAATTGTTTAATTAAAGTATATTTAAACAAAGCAATAAACAAATGCAAGTACTATAACTTACTATGCTAGCAACAAAAATAAACTTAGTATTAAAAAAAGTATTAAAGTATGTAAAGCTAAACTTAGCGTTTACTTATTATACTAAAAAAACTATAGTAAAATAATTATAGTAATATTTTAAACTATTTAAAAGTAGTTAATAGTAAAAGCAAAACAATAGCAAAAACTAACTAATATAATTAAGTATAACTTAGCTAGTAACGTTACTAAAAATAAATAAAACTTAAAAGCAAATTTTTTTAAAAAATTTAAAGTATAAGCTTAAACACAAAAGTAACTATTACTACTAAGCTAAATTTACTATTAGTAAGATTGCTATTATTATTTAACGTTTTTAACTTTAAACTTATTAAGCTACTTAAAAAAAAACAGCATACTGCAAGCTTACTAATTTTACAACAAGCTACAAGCTTACTAACTTTATAGTATACTACAAGCTTACTAACTTTATAGCATACTATAAGTTTACTAACTATACTTTAGCTTAACTATTATACAATACTAGTAATAAAAACACTACTAATAAATTTAGCTAAACAACTAAAATTTAACACTACGCTACTAGTAATATAACTAAATTTCTTTAATAGCTTATTAGTAAACTAGCTAAACTTCTAGCTAGAAAATTAACTAAAATTTTACAATAGCTTACTAATAAGCTAACTAAGCTATAAGCACTTAAGTTACGTACTATATAGCTTATAATATAGTTAGTAAAATTAGCTATACTAATTATTTAACTTTGCTTTATTTTAGTACTATAGTAGCTTATACTAGTTATAAATTAGCTACTAAGTATTTTAGCAGTGTTAAAGAAAAAGTTTAAAAAAAGTAATAACAAATAAAGCAAAAGGTAACAACAAAGTAAAAGCTTTTTAATTAGTAGTATTTTTTCTTATAAAAACATAAAAGTTTTTTTTTTAAAAAGCACTTTTGTTACAAGATTATTTACTCTTACATAACTGTTATATGCGACAGTTATGTAACTAAGCTAGGCAAATATAAAATAGCCGCTTCTTATAGAATTAAGAATCTATTCTTTTTACAACTACACTAATTTCGTTTTTACTATACAATAAGTTTTATCTACTCTAGACACGCTAGTTTGCCTAGTAGCCTGGCTACAACCTTGCAAGTTAGCTCTAAGCACGTAATTACAAATAAGAAGTTCTAGATTCGTAATAAAAAGCAGTAATTCTAGATTTTAATAGCAGCTTTATACTTTAAAAATTTGCTAAACAATGCACTGTTTATAACTAGTTCTTAAAGGCTATTAAAAAAAAAGACTAAAACTAAAAACTTTTCGCAGTAACATAAAACAAACTACTTAAAGTAGCTTGTTATTTTAAGCTAGTATTTAAAGTTTTTTACTATAGTTTAAAATTAAATAGCTTTTAAAGCATAAATTTTTTAAGCAGTAGTTGCTATTTTTAGTTTATTTATGTTACAAACTAAGGTTAAACTGCAAGTAGTATTAGAATAACCTTAATTAAGACAGTTGCAGTACTTGTGTTTGTTTATTGCTTTGTTTAAATATACTTTAATTAAATAATTACGTAAATACAATACTATTATTGCTATTGTTTTTGTTGTTATTGTTTACTTTAACAAGTGTTTTTACTTTACGTTTAGATTTTTTACTACTTTTGCTAGTAACAAAAGTTTTAGCTTTACGTTTGAAATTAGTAGCTTTTTTAATAAGCTTTGCTTGTGTTGTTATTACATTGTTTTTTAAAGCTTAAGCTTTGTATTAATAGTTTAAACTTTTTAAATTACTATATTTTTTAATTAGTGCTAAAGCGTTATTAATATTTACTTTTTTTTACTGCTAAGCGCGTTACGTAGCTTAACGTAAATCTTGTTTCTAAATTAAAAAGTTATAATAATAAGTAGTTAATAAAAACTTGCAAAGTTAGTAAGCTTTTTTAAAAAAAAATTATATAATTTTTTTTAAGGCAGTAAACTAAAAAAAAGTATTTATACTTTTAGTATTTACTATTTTTATGTAAATATATTTTAATTTTACGTTTATGTAATTAAGCGCGTTGCGCTTAGTATAGCTACTTTTTAAGCTTGCTTTTAGATTTTTTTAAACTTTTTAATTAAATTTTAAGTATTGTTTAGCAAGTTTTTTTTGTACTACTAATTGTATTTATTGCTATAGCTTAGCTATTTTACTAAGTACTTAGTACGTTTGTACTTAGTTTGCTACTTTAGAACAGCTTTAATTTTGTACAATTTTTACTTGTTAGTATTACTTTAAATGCTTTTTACTAGCTTAGTAACATTAAGTAGTAGTTTGTTAAATAAGTTTTTGTTTTTAGTACTAGTAACAAATATACTAATATTAAGTAGCTAAGTTAAATAAAAAAATAATAATAAAGTAAACAAAAAGTAATAAACTTGTTTTATTATTTGTCTAGCTATTAATTGTTAGTTTAATTACTTAGTTGTATAAAAAGCTGCTTTTAGTATACTAACTTGCAAAATAAGTTTTTTTTTCAACTACTAGAAATAAAAAAATATTTTAACTTTTGCTATTAATACAAGTAATTGCTGTTGCTTACTTTTAATTGCTTAGCTAAACTGCCTTGCTTTTGCTATGTTAATTTGCGCAAGTTATAACTATTGCTAAAGTAATTATACTTATTATAAAGCTTGTTTTGTTAAAGTTGTAAAAATTAAAGTTAACAATGCTATATTTTGCTTGTATATTCTTAACTAGTTAAAACAACGCGCTAATAAGCTCTAAATCTTTGCATAAAGCTCTAGATCTTTGTATAAAGCTTTTTGAAAGTTATAAACACAATTAAAACGCATCTTTAACTTTAGTTATTGTTGTACAAATTAATGCGCTTAGAGCTTGCTAACGCAGCTTGCTTCTTAAAATTTAAGTATATAATTTGCTATATCTTTAACACTAGCAAGCTAAAGTGCAAATCTTCTAAAATCTAAGTTAAGTATATATTAAATAATTACTTTTTCTTCTAGCTTAAATAGTTTTTAACAATTAAGTCTAGTTTTGGTAGGAACAAATTGTGGTGTGGTTGTAAAAAAGATGCATTTCTAATTCTATAAGAAGCGGCTATTTATGTCCGCCTAGCCTCGTCCTAGCCTCGTCACATGACTGTCGCACGTGACAGTCATGTAAGAGTGAATAATCTCATAACAAGTTTTGTTACAAGCAAGTATGCTAGTTATTTTATGTTAAAGAGTTGTTTTAAGAACTTTGTAGATTTTTGCAGCAAAGTAACAACTAAGCTTTTTAGAAGTTTAAATAGCTTTGATAGCTAGAATAATTTAAGCTATTTAAGTTTGAATTTCTATTGTAAATAGTTAAGAAAACGCGTATTAAAGTTAATAAGTAATAAAGTAAAAGAAAGTACGCTACTTGATAATATACGCTACTTGATAATATACGCTACTTGATAATATGCGCTACTTGATAATATGCGCTACTTAATAATAAACTACGTTATGTACTTAGTTAATTAATCTACAATAACTATTATACTGTTGTAAGCAATTCTTGTTACTAAGTTTTTTAACAACAGTAGTTTAACTACAAAGTCTTATAATATAAACTTCTAAGCTAGAGCTAGTGTGTCTAGCGCTTGTATTAATTTGTACAGTGCGTGCTTGCTACTTTTGTTTTTTATACAAGTGTTACTATGTCTTAAATTGTTTTTTTAATTTTTAGCATATAGTAAAACTTTTTTTATTGTTTTTGCTATTTTTTAATGTTTGTAAGCTAGTAATTCGTACTGTTTTCTAATAAACTTGCTTCTTAGTCTTGCTTTAGAACTTAAAAATGCTGTTTACTATAGTAAACTTTTTTTTTTTTAGAACTTTAATTGCTATATTGCTTTTTTGTATTGTTCTTAAAACTTCTTAAGTTTTTATAACATTTTAGCTTTTAATGTTACTGCAATTTTTATATAATTTGCTATTAATCTTTTTTTTCTTTTCTTAAAATAGCGTAGTTAAATTCTTGCTTAGTATTATACTTTTTTTTTTTAGCTAAAAGCGTTTACTTTTATGTTTTTAGTTTTTTTAATATATAAAATTTTAAAATTGTACTAAGCTAAAGTTTTAGCTTATTGTACTTGTTTTTTGTTTAGTACTTTTGTTGTAGTAAAGTAAACTAAATTTTTGTAATTTGTAAATATTTGCACTTAATGTTTTAGCTTTTCTAGGTAAAATTTTTATTTTTTTAATGCTTTTACTATTACTAGTAGTTTTTTGTTATATATATTATAGTTTAGTAATAGTTTTTTAAAGTAGTAAGCTACTAGTTACTATTTTTTTTCTAACTTTTTTTTAGCTTAGCATTGCTTTTATAGTAAAGTTTAAAGCGTTTGTTTTTACAGTAATTTTTTTTCTAAGTTAAAAATTATTAAAATTAGTGCTTTTGTAAATGCTTTTTTAAGCTTGTTAAAAGCTTTTTATATTTTTTTAGTTTATTTTTTTTTTGGTTAACTTCGTTAGAAGTGCTACAATTAATAAATATCTTTTAATAAATTTTTAACAGTAGTTTGCAAAATTTAAAAATAACTAAACTTTTGTAACTATTTGTAGTTTTTTTTACTTTAAAACTACTGCAATCTTGTTCTTGCTAAAAGTTAGTTTTTTTTGTTACATTGTACTTTAAAAACTTTATTTTAGTTACGTCGAATTTACACTTTTCTAGCTTGTATAAAAGTTTTTAATTTTTAAGTACTTGCAGCACTTTTTTTACTTTGTTTTTATAATTTTTTTCTTGCTTAGTAAAAATTAAGATATTGTTTAAGTAGTATATTACTGTTACATCTAACTATAAGTAAAGTACGTTGTTTATTATTCTTATGCATGCTGCTAGTACATTGCATAATTTAAAAAGCATTACTAGATACTCGTAGTAGCTATAGCAAGTTCTAAATACTGTTTTTACTTTTATTTTAGCTTTTATCTAAATTAAGTTATATGCTTTTTTTAAGTTTAATTTAGTAAAACATGTCGTGACAAAACGCACTGCTTTTCTAAGCTTGTTTTTTAATTTATTTGCTAACAGTAGCAAGTATTAATTTTTAATAGTTACATTGTTTAAAAACTTGTAATCTATATAAAGTTTTTTACTACTATTTTTTTAGTTTACAAACAAAACTAAGTTTTTGTATAAAAAATGTAAAAGTTTTATAAAAATAAAAATAAAAGTTTGTATTAAAATACTTTTTAAGCGTTTTTAAGTTTTTTTTCTAATATAGCATGTATTAGTTAAAACATTAGCTTGCTTTTTATTATTAAAAGTATTTTATAATTCTAACTGCTATAACAAAGCAATACTTTTTTGCTTTTTTTATTTTTAAACAACTTTAAGTATTTATAATATTTTGCTAGTATTTTTTTTAGCAACAAGTTCTTAGCTTAGTACTTTTTTTTTTATAGAAACTAGCAGAAAGTTTTTCTAAGTTGTGTGTAACTACTAGATACAAACATTTATCTAATTATAATTTTTTTAAAGTTTAGTTAATTGTTAAATTGTGCTTTTTTATTTATAGCATCTTTAGTATTGTATTGTAGTAGCTTATTTTAACTATATTAAAAATTATTTTCTTTAAGTGTTTTTTAATTTTTATATTTATTATTTTTGTTTTTACATTTACTTATTTACTTGCTGCTAGTATTTTGTTTACTACTGTTAATAAGTAGTTTCTAGCTTTAACTTATATAGTAAGATAATAGTCTAGTACTATTTTAAAATAAATAAAGTTTTTTATAGCTTTAGAATTAATTATAGCTTTAACTGTCACGAGTTAGACCCGGTTGTCAGGACCTAGGCCTGAGAGCTTAGGCAAGAATTAAGGCAGTACCTGAAGTTAACTTCTTTAATAAAAGAAATAAAATTAGCATAGCAATTGCTAGAACTATTAATAACACTATTAATAACACTATCGATAAAACTATTAATTAACTATTAACAAAAACTATTAAAAAGAAAACTGTACAAGAAGAACTGTGTTAGCTGTTTTTCTCGTACAAAAAGTATATATAGAAAGCTTTAAGCACTTGTTGCTCTTTAGCTTTACTTTCTTAAAATAACAGATTTATTATTTACGTGTTTTAACTATGCAATCGTAAAACTTTTACATTAAGTAAAGCTTTTATTTAGTTACAGCAAATCTATACAAGTACAACTGTACGAAATAGCTATAAAATTTGCGACAAACGCAGTTAAGCAAAACTAACTTTAAGAAAAGTTCTTATTACAAAGTTAAAGACTAACTTCTACAATATATTTAAACAAACAAATAGCTTCTTAACTTAAAAATACTGTTTAAGCTTAAAGCTTAACGAAAGTGCTTGCTTAAGCACATACTTTTTTTAACTTAATATAAAACAGTATTTTTTATTAAGTAGCACTAAGCTAGAAAAACATTTTTCGTACGATGCAATTGTACAAGCTTACACTTACTTTAACAAGCAACAATTAACTTTTGCTACTTGTTACTGTACAGCAAATCAAAGCAAAAAACAACTTAAAAAAATACAAGATTTTAAATTTAAAATCTTTTAGAGAAAAACGTACGAAGTACAAAGCATAAAAAATGTTAATGTTCTTAAAGTTAAGCGCGAACTATAAAAAAGCTTTGAAATCAAAAAGATTCGTGTACGTTTGCAGTTGTTTTAGTTCGAGACTTATAATAAACATGCAACTTTAAATTAATTTAGTGTTTGTTAGTAAACAACTAATTAAAAGCAATGCAGTACAAGCTTTGTTTAAAAAGCTTAACTTGTTGTACAATAACTTTACTTAAGCTTAGAATGCTATCTTTAGCTTTTGTACGTACAAACAAAAAACTTGCTTTTTTGCTATATACTTTACAAGTTTCAAAAAACTTTTAATAAACGCAAAAGCTATTGCATAAACTAATAATGCAAAAAAACTTTAGTTAACAAATAGCTTAAACAAAAAAATAGTTAACGCAAGACTTGCTACTTAAAAGCTAGTAATATATACTAACTACGTAAATAATTTGCATAACATAGCAGCAAATATTAAAGCAGCTTGTAGCAGCTTGTACGAACTAAGCTGCAAGTATGCTTAAAAGTCTTGTAATAACAAAAACATAAATTAAGAACTAACTTGTACAAAAGCTAATGCAGCTTGTACAAAGAAAAAAGAAAAAAAAAGCAAAAAAAGAAACTTTAAGAAACAAGTACAGTAAGTAACTTAAAAAGTTATCGAAGCTTGTTAGAAAAATAAAAAATACTTTTAATGCAAGAGCTCTAAACACACAGCAAGAAAATGTAATTTTTTTCTAGCTGTACGACTTACTAAAGTAAACTAAATAAAGTTAAAAAAAACTAACTGTACAGTAACTAAAGTCTTGTTAAAAAAAAAAAACTTTAAAAAAAAGTTAGACAATAACTTAGAAAAAAAATAGCTTGCAACTAAAGTTGCGAAAGCAAACGTACGAAGAAAAAATAAAAAAAAATTAAGAAGTTAATAAACAAACTTTCTTTCGAAATTAAAGTGTTAGTTAATAAAAAATGTTTTGCTTGTACTTTGATTAACTTTAGCTGCTTTTTGTATAAAATTTGTAACTTTTAGTTTATATAAAAACTTTTTTTTTAGCGCATAAACATTAAGCTTTAAAAAGTAAAAAGCTTTAATAAAGTTAGAAAAGTGCAATTTACTAAAGTTGCAATTATAACTACAAATATTAACAAATACGAAAGAAAAAAAAATCTTACTTCTATATAGCTTCGCGACTTTTGTTGTACAATTTTATTTTAGAATTAAGTTAGATAGAAAAACACGATATTATACTTTAACTTAAAAAAAACTACATAAGAATTCGACAAGCAAAAATTACTGTACAGCAAGCTAATACTAAAAAGCTAAGCAAGCTTAAAGTTAAACAAGTTTTCGTACAAGCATATTATATGCACTTAAAAAAAAAGCTTGTGCAAGCTTTTTTAGTAACTTTAGCAAATATGCAAAAAGTATTAAAACTAAAGAAAAAGCAACTTAATTTTTGTACAATGCTTTTAAAACATAAACTATACAATAACTTTGCTAACTTGTTTAACAAAAAAAAAGCTAATATGTTGCTACTTGTACAAGAAAAAAAAGTTAATTATGCTATTAAACTTAAGAAGAAAAACAAAAAAAAAAAATACTTTAAAAGCTGCTATACAGCATGTTAAAAGACAAGCTTCTCGTACTACAAAAAACTTTAACAAAACTTTTTAACAAGTTGTTTATTTAAGTAAGCTATTTTTTAGCAGCAGTACTTGTGCTTTTCGTACGAAAACTAAAAGAAAAACTTTGTTTTTATATTAACTACTAAGCTTTAAACTGTATTACACGAAAGAATTAGTACTTTTTTTTTTTAATTTACGACACTTTTCGCAACATTAAAAAAGCAAAGTAGTTTACTAAGCTTGATGTAATTGCTGCTTTTTATAAAATACAAATAGCAAAAGAAAATAAATAAAAAACTGCATTTTGTACGAAGTACGAATTGTATAAATAGCTAGTAACTTCTTTTAGTTTTGCAAATGCTTTAAGTATTTTTTAGAAGTATATTAATTAGATTTTGCAAAAATTCTTAGACAAATTTGTCTTTGCTTACATTAACAACATTTTTATATATACAGACAGTTTGTTAAAACAACATTAAAAACACATTTAAAAAGTATTGCTTAAACTTCGTAGTGCAAAACTACAAATTAACATTAAGAAATATAAATTCGAAGTACGCTGTACAAAGTACTTAAAGTTTATTATTAAAGCAAGAAAAAGCATTTAAATAAACTTAAAAAAAGTACAAGCTATTATTAAATAAAAATCTTTGTTGTTTATAAAAAAAGTACAAAGCTTTATTAAATTCGCAAACTTTTACTAAAAGTTTATTTAAAGCTTTTCTTACATTACTTAGCTAATTACAAATTTTGTACAAAAAAACTAACTTTTTAAATAAACTAAAAAAGCTAAAAAAGCGTTTTAAGCTTTTAAAAAAACGTTTGTATTAAAACTTATTTTTGTTTAGTTTAACATAAACTGTACGACAATTATAAAAACTAACGCATTTAAATAGTGCGTTAGAAAAGCACTGTTCTAAATAAAAAACAACAGCTTTTAGAAACTTTATGCTTATTTTTCTAAAAAAATAAATAGTGCTAAATACAACTATAAAATCTATAATAAAAAAATGTTAGCAATTGTATAGTACTTGCAAAAATAAAATACTAACTTAAGAAGCGTATAGTTATTCTAAATTCGTATAAATTATAAAAATCTTAAGTACTTTATAACTGCAAAAAAATTAACTAAAAAGCAAATGCGTTAGTTTATTATACTTTCGAAGTTTAATTTTACTTTCGAATACATTAAAAGCTTTACGAATGTAGCAGCAAATGCTTTATTAAGAAAAAAACAAGATATGCTAAAAAACAACACGAATGCAAGAATTTTTAACTGTACAGTGCAGCTTTTACTAAATTTTACTTTTTAAAACTTTTATAAAAAAAAAATTTATGCTGCTTTAGTATATATTTTCTCTTGACAAAAACTTGCAAGACAAATTAGATTAGTTAAAAAAAAAAAACTTTTTCTAGCTTTGTAGAACTTAGCAAAAGAAAAAAACAAGCAGTACTTCGAGATACTAAAAGCTGTATAAGAAAGCTAAAGAAAAATTTTTTCTTTAGTAAAAGAAAAAGTTTTAATTTTCAAGTGTTTAGAAGAAAACAGTAAACTTTGTTAAAGAAGCAAACAATAAGTTTTTAACTTTAAACTTCTTTGTACAAAGATTATACAGCATGTACACGATTTATTGCTGTTAAAGCACTCGAGCTAAGAAATTACGTTAGCACTAATGTTAAGAACATATTTCTAGCTTAGCATGCTTAAGAAAATCTAACGATTTATACAAAACTGCAATATGTGCAGCAAAAACAAAGCTTAAAGAAAAAAAAAGCAAAAATTTTTAAAACTTCTAAATGTACTAAATTAAATATAGAAAAAAGTTTTTATAAACTTTGTCGTACAGCTTCTTTCAAGCGAAAGCTATACGAATATTATAGTTATAGTAAACAAACTTAGCAAAAAAGTAATTTTTAAACTTTTAGCTAAAATAACAGCAGAAACAATAGCAAAAATATTTGTACAGTTGTTCTTTAGACAACACGAGTTTCTAAATGCTATTGTCTTAGACAGAAAATCGTAGTTTGTAAGCACTATGTAAAAGCATGTTTGCAGCAAGTGCAAAATTAAGAAAAAGCTTTTAACTGCTTAGTACTTTAAAACAGACAAAAGTACGAAAAAAGCAAATTAAGTAATAAAACATTACTTTCGTACGTTTTGCAACTATGCACAAGACAATTAAAAAAACTTGCTTGTGTTTGCAAAAGTAGCAATTTGCAACTAAAACTTTGCTTTTACAAAAGTTAGCTTGTTTTTTTTTAAACACAAGTATTATGTAAAACTTTTACAACTTAAATTTTTCTTGCTACTGTACGAAAACTAAGATAGCTTAGTACAGAAAGCAAATAACATCGTACAAAAGATAAAAAAAGCTACTAAATAAGCTTAAGTAGCTATAAAAATTGCATAGCAACATTAAAAAAAAATAACAAACTAACGACGTTAACTTGCAGTTAACTATAAAGTAAAAGACAAAGTATAGCTTAACTTAAAAAACATTTGTACAAACAAAGCTTTTAAGAAGCTTAATTAGAAAAACGCTAAGTACAAAGTAACTAAAGTTATTAGCTTTTATTTATACAGACTAAACATTAAAAGCTAAGTTTATAACGTTTTTTATTTAAGCTTACTTTGTTTAGTGTTACAAAATTTCTTTTTCTTACAAAAGACTACGAATTTACAGCTTAGCTCGAAAATAGTTAAAAAAAACAGCAAGAAAAAATACAAAGTTAAAGCAATTTTTAATAAAAAACTAAAAACTATACAAGAAAAAAAACACTTGCAGTACTTTGTACAGTAAGTAAAATATGCTTGCTTTACTTAAAAAGCAAAATCGAATGTGCAGAAAACAAGAGCACTAAATATATATAAAAAATAAAAAAATAAAAATAAAAAAACAAATTATACAAAGTTTAAAGTTTTTAATTATTTTTTTAAACAAAAAACATAAAAAAAAAGCTTATGCTAAAATGTCTTAAGCACTACAACTAAAAGAAAACGCTATAAAAATGCTACTGTACAAAAATCTTTTAAATAACAACAGCAAAGTTTTAACTTATAAAAATTAAAGCTTAATAATTAGCTGTATTATTTTAAATGCAGCAAAGTTAGCAAAAGCAAAAAAGCTTATTATTACTGTTGTACAAAAAGTTAAATATATTATTATTGTTATTACCTAGCTATATGTAGCAAGAAGCATAGTTAAGCTACTTGCAATTACTGTAGCAGCTTCTAAAAGCATTAAAATTTCGAAAATACTTCGAGAATAAGTACATGCTTTTTTTTTCTTAAGCTGTACAGCAAGAAGCGCATAGTTCTTAAAAATAAGCAGCACTAGTCTTCTAAATTAAAGTAGCGTTTTTGTACGAAAAACAATTAAAAAAATTGCTAAAAGTAAAAGCAGCGCAAGTTGTACAGTACAAAATGTAAGCGCGACTAGAAGTATTAATAAAAGCAGTTTGTTAAGCAGTAGCATAAAAAAGCACTTCGAATTATGTAACGCATGCATAAAAGAAAGTAGTAACTAAAAACTAAGTAGTACTGTTAAAAGCAAAGTTTAAATTTGCTAGTTTTATACTAAAAGCAAGCAACTGCATAACTGCATTTTAAAAAGCAGCTATATTAAAAGTAAAGTTTACTATACGAAAGTTAGCAAAAAAGCAAAGTAAAACAAAAGCTGTACAAACAAGTGTTTGTAAAAAGTTTAGTTTTTTTTGTTTTGTTTTAGTTTAAGAAAGCTAGCAAGTTTAAAAAGTTAACTTTAAGTAGTTAACTTTTGTTGTTAATAAAAAAAAAAAACAAAAAGCTGCAGAAAAAAAATTTATACTTTAAAGTTAAGACAAACAAAGCAAACAGCTACTTGAAAGCAAACAATTGTTAAGAAAACAATCGTTTGTTTGTTTGCTTTAAAAGCAAAGTTTTTTGTTTACTTTTGTTACTGTACGAAAGAAGAAAAGTAATGTTACAAGTTAGACTTAGTTGTTAAAACTTAAGCTTAAAAGCTTAAGCAAGAATTAAAGCAGCACTTAAAGTTAACTTTTTTAATAAAAGAAATAAAATTAGTATAGCAATTGCTAGAACTATTAATAACACTATTAATAACACTATTAATAAAACTATTAATTAACTATTAACAAAAACTATTAAAAAAAAACTGTACAAGAAAAACTATGTTAGCTGTTCTTCTCGTACGAAAAGTATATATAAAAAGCTTCGAGCACTTGTTGCTCTTTAGCTTTACTTTCTTAAAATAACAGATTTATTATTTACGTGTTTTAACTGTGCAATCGTAAAACTCTTACATTAACTATATTAGTTTTTTCTAATAAAACTTAAATTACTAAATACTGCAAGTTTTTTTCTTTAGTTGCGTATAACTTAAAGTACTTTTGCTTATTTAATATATTAATCTAGCATTAGTAAATTTTTTCTAAAACTAGTGCTTTATTAAGTTTTTTTTAGTTTTTTTTTTAGTATACTGCTAATTTGTTGTTTTTTAACTAAATTTTTTTTCTAGCTAGTTTTAAAGTTTTATAAAGCTAGTAATATAACTATTTTTTTTAAATAGCTTACTAGTAAACTAGCTAAACTTTTAGCTAAAAAATTAACTAAAATTTTACAATAGCTTACTATAATAAGCTAACTAAGCTACAAATACTTAAGTTACGTACTATATAGCTTACAATATTGTTAGTAAAATTAGCTATACTAATTATTTAACTTTGCTTTACTTTAGTACTATAGCAGCTTACACTAGCTATAGATTAGCTACTAAGTATTTTTAGCAGTGTTAAAGCAAAAGTTTAAAGAAAGTAACAACAAACAAAGTAAGAAGTAATAACAAAGTAAATTTTTTTTAATTAGTAGTATTTTTTCTTATAAGAACATAAGAGTTTTTTCTTTTAGAAAGTACTTTTGTTACAAGATTATTTACTTTTACATAACTGTTACATGCAACAGTTATTTAACTAAGCTAGGCAAACATAAAATAGCTGCTTCTTATAGAATCAATAATTTTTTTTTTTACAACTACACTAATTTTTGTTTTTACTAAATTTAGTAAAAAATTAAAAATATGTTTTTGTAAAAGTATTTGCTAACATAGTACTTTTGCTATAATTTATACAATTTTAGTAGCGTTATAGCTTGTTAGTGTAAATTAATTTAAGTTACTGTTTTTGCTTATTATAGCTTGTATTTACTAAGTAAATTACTTTAGCAGTTTAGTTAAGTTAATAACTTTTAAAAAGTGCTAATGCAAGTTAAAGTTTAAAGTAATTTTTAAATTAAGTTTTAAAGTTACTATTGTATTAGCAGTAAATAGTATTTAAAGCAATAATAAGCTTAAATTTAAGTAACTAGTACAAATTTAATTTATATTTTTTTAAGTTAGTATTATTAATAATAAAAAAGTATTTACTTGGTAGAAACAAATTAAGATGTGTAGTTGTAAAAGAATGCATTTCTAATTCTATAAGAAGCAGCTATTTATGTCTGCCTAGCCTCGTTCTAGCCTTGTTACATAACTGTCGCACGTAACAGTTATGTTAGAGTAAATAATCTTATAACATCACTTATAGCTTTGTTAAAATTTGCTTTTAAGTTTAACTACTAAGCTAGAAATTGCAAAGTAATTAATTGTTAAACGTTTTTTTTGTTACTAATGTTTGTAAGTAGCTTTAACACTAAGTTTACAGCTTTGTAAATTTACTACTGTAACTTCTTACTAATAAAGTTAGTATAAATGTGTAAGGGTTCACGATTGCACGGTCAGAACTCGTGAATGATAAATCTATATTTCAAGAAGGTAAAGCACCAAGTGCTTGAAGCTTTCTATATATACCCTTCGTACGAGAGAAACGGCCCACACAGTTCCTGTCGCACGGTCTTCTCCCAATAGTCAATTAATAGTTCTATCGATAGTTCAATCAATAGTCTTGTCGATAGTTCTGAAGATCGCTCTGCTGATCTTCTTCCCTTCCATCAAAGGAAGTCAGCTCCGAGTGTTGCCTTAGTTTCTGCCTAGGCCCTCAGGCCTATGTCCTGACTACCGGGTCCAACCCGTGACAAAATGTAGCAAGTACTAATAAAAGTTTACAATTGTAGTACAAGTTAGTTAGCTTTTATAAAAGCTAGTGTAGTTATTAATAAAATGCTAATTAGTAACTAACTAATTACGCAGTAGTAAGTTGTAAGCTAGTTGCTATAAGATTATTTACTCTTACATAACTGTCACGTGCGACAGTTATGTAACGAAGCTAGAACAAGGCTAGGCAAACATAAATAGCTGCTTCTTATAAAATTAAAAATGTATTTTTTTACAACTACATTTTAATTTTGTTTTTACTAATTTAGTAGCACGACTATAACTAGATTTTTAATTTTATATTTTAAATTATTAATTACTATACTTATACTTAATTAACTTTTAGAAGTTTTGCTTATTTAGCAACTAGCTTTTAATTACTACGCAATTAGTTAGTTACTAATTAGTACTTTATTAATAACTACATTAGCTTTTATAAAAGCTAACTAACTTGCTTTGCAATTGCAAGCTTTTATTAGTACTTGCTACGTTTATACTAACTTTATTAGTAAAAAGTTGCAATAGCAGATTTACAAAGCTGCGAACTTAGTGTTAAAGCTGCTTACTAACATTAGTAACAAAAAAAAAGCGTTTAACAATTAATTACTTTGCAATTTCTAGCTTAGTAGTTAGACTTAAAAGCAAACTTAAACAAAGCTATAAGTAAATACTTTTTTTTWATTAGTAATACTAAYAAAAAAAAAAAAAAAAAAAAGTAAATTAAATTTGCACTAGTTAGTTAAATTTAAAATTRTTATTGCTTTAAATACTATTTACTACTAACACAACAGTAACTTTAAAACTAAACTTAAACTTGCTTTAGCACTTTCTAAAAATTATTAACTTAACTAAACTACTAAAGCAATCTAACTAGCAAACACTAGCTACAATAAGTAAAAGCAGTAACTTAAATTAATTTACACTAACAAGCTATAACAGCTGCTACTAATAATGCTAAAGTTAGTAACACAAAATAAAAACTACAAGATATAAAATACTTTAATTTAAACTTTAACAAGTTATACAGTTTAAGTAACTATATGCAATTTAGTATAACAGTATATTAAAGAAATGTGTTTTTATTTACTAAAATTGTTAGTAATAACGTATAATAAAAGTAAGCTGTTATTGTTTAATGTAACTTATTATTATGTTTACGTAAATTAGCACTAGCTTAGTACACTTTGAAACTTAACAACTTTTAGCAAAGTAAATTAAAGTTTTACAATTAAAGCGTTACTGCTTAAGTACAAGCACTAATAAGACGCTTTAAAGACTTTTTTACTATAGTACTACAAAAGCTGCAAGCTAAAAAATACACTATTACTAACGCTAGAAACAACTACAATATATAGTTATACATTACTACTATAATAAAACATGCAAAAGTAGCTAAATTAATTTAATAATTGTTACAAGCATATAATAACATTAACTTAGTACTGCAGCTATATATTACTTAGCTTACTAAAGCTATATTAGTACGTAATTTTATAAAAAAAGTGTTAAGCAAGCAAAACGCGTAAAAAAACATACTACTGTAGTTAGCTTGTTTTAACTTAAACTGTAATTTTTGCAGCAGTGCTTTTAGAAAAAACAACACTTGCTAGTACACTTTAAGTAGTTAGTGTTTTTTATTTAACAATTGTTATTTTATTTAACTGTATAACTATAACAAAAACTAATTTTTTACTTTTTTAATATAAAACAATACTAATACTGTTAAACTAAAAGTACTAATGCTAAGTTAACTAGCATATAGTTACTTTGCTTAAAGCTTAAAAAACAAAAACTAAAACAAATTAAAAAAGTTTAATTTTG
>QYAI01000104.1:0-130352 GCA_003988855.1 Arachnopeziza araneosa
ATTGTTATATGATAATCGTGTCAGTAGGTGATAACGAAAGGCCGCTGGTCATTCGTTTATTCATGCATTGTGGCATTGATCTTTAATATGCTAGATTCAGAGAGGGACATTTTGGTAAGGCCGGGAATTGTTATATGATAATCGYGTCAGTAGGTGATAACGAAAGGCCGCTGGTCATTCGTTTATTCATGCATTGTGACATTGATCTTTAATATGCTAGATTTAGAGAGGGATATTTTGGTAAGGCCGGGAATTGTTATATGATAATCGTGTCAGTAGGTGATAACGAAAGGCCGCTGGTTATTCGTTTATTCATGCATTGTGGCATTGATCTTTAATATGCTAGATTCAGAGAGGGGCATTTTGGTAAGGCCGGGAATTGTTATATGATAATCGCGTTAGTGGATGATGAAGAAAGGCCGCTGGTCAGTTGTTTTATTTATGCATTGATCGCTGCAGTCACCCTTCCCCTCTGGCCTTGATCTTCAATATGCTGGCTTCAGAAGGGGATATTTTGGTAAGGCCGGGAATTGTCATATTAATAATCGCATTAATAGACAATAAAGAAAGGCCGCTGGTCAGTCATTTTATTCATGCATTGATCGCTGCAGTCACCCTTCCCTTCTGGCCTTGATCTTCAATATGCTGGCTTCAGAAGAGGATACTGTGGTAAGGCCGGGAATTGTAGTGAGGCCGGGGATTGTGGTAAGGACAGGAATTGTTATGTTAATACTTGCATCAGTGAATGATAAAGAAAAGCCGGGGATTTTGGTAAGGCCGGGGATTGTTATGATAATACTTACATTAGTAAATGATAAAGAAAAGTCGCTGGTAACACTCTATCCGTCTTTTATTCATTGCTGCAGGCACTGTTCCCTTTTAGCCTTAATCTTCGACATGCTAGCTTTAGAAGAGTAATTTTTAGTATGGCCAGGAATTGTTATATTATGCCTACATTAGTAAAAATGAAGAAAAGTGACACTCAATCAGTAGTTTTTACTCGTGCATTGATGGCTGCAGGCACCCTTCACTTGTGCTTAATCTACAATATGCTAGCTTCAGAAGAGGTTATTTTAGTAACGCCGGAAATTTTTATGTGAATGCTTACATTAGTAAATTCCAATTGTTTTCTTCTCTGTCTTTTACAGGAAAATAACAAGCGAATATAAGCGAACGGGAAAGGGGGTCCGTCACGTGAATATTCCCACTATTCCACTATCTAGTAGTTTATCATCAGCGTCAATCCAATCAAAGAGGAGAACTAGCCTAGTCACAAGATCTTAAAGAGACATCTCTTCCCTTGCCCTTGGCCAGTGTAGTCCAACCACAGATAACCGACTGGTGAGGTTGTTGATTCCCAGCGCATAAAGTAATCCAAGTTTCCTTACACATCAAACCAATTAAGTATGTTTCCCCTAGGCTCATCAAATTTGCTTGTCCTCTGCTCTCATTCTGCTCATGGGCTCACTCCTTGCAAACTCTCAAGTGATTGGGCGTAGTGCCCCTGCAGGTCCGAGGTATTCCATTTGAAAGTGCCTTCGAGAATTAGAACAGAAATAACTCTTGACTCAGATGCGGCGTTAGGCATAGAAGTATGGTTGGCCAGAAGCATTGGCAATGTCGGAATTTTCGTGGCCGTAGAGATGTGTAGGAGGTAGGTAAAGCTAGGGTAGAATCACAAGCAGGGTTGAACAACTTGACAATCGACATCGCGTTTGAATATACCTAGGGCAGTGTTGAAACTTCCTTCGAGTTTATAATCTGTGTATAGGATGGTAATGACCCACAGTTAGACAGAGGATATGGAGGTAGGAGGGGCGAGGCCTGATGTTCGAGTTGTTCGAAGAAGGAGGAGGAGGAGGAGGAGTAGAGGAGGTAAGATGCCTAAAATCAATACTTCGTGTGATAGGGTTGATAATAGAGGCAAGTCCTGTGTCTGTCAGTACACTGCTTGTATGGTTGTGTATTGGCATGCGTGACATACCTTGCAGCGTTGAAGTGTGGCCTATATTCTGCGCTTCGACAAGCCTCTTCTTTGATCCAAACAACAGTTAATCAGCCCCGTACTTCCCACGTTGTTGGATTCTAAAAAAATAAAAATTGTTTGGTGATACGAGTCTGTTAGAAGGTTTTCCATCAAATCGGAGCGACAGCCTGGAAGAATGTAGATCAGTGTCTCGTTAATTCCTTGCGCAGCTTGAAACCTTGTGACATTCTTTAGAGATCGTGAAAAATCCCAACGTTTCTTGAGTTGTCAATAGTTCTCCAAGGAAGGAGCGACTGCTAAATAATGGCTGGCGACTTTGACGATTGCGAAGGAGGGTCTAGAGACCTTGGGGATCATACAGGCAAATACTTGGTGGTATGAACTGAAACTTCCAGAGGAAACTGTATCGGGTATCATTTCATGGCTCAGGAGCCAGTTCTTTGACTGATAGACGCCAGTCAAGCTTGTAGGCATAGAAGTAAAATTCTCTTAGATTCCCATAGCCGCGCCATCATCTGTTTTGTCTTCCGAACGGAGTAGGACCTTCCTGTGATCATGACTTTCCACTGTCCCATTCCACCAGGGAATGATCTCTCCAACCTCTTGTCGCCATCCACCCTACCATATCTTCCATATATACCCTACCAAGCTCGACATATTTCTCTGTTGGCTAATTAGACCCAACAACAGAATAATCCACTCCACCGGAACCCTTCCTGGCCGCAAACATCTCGAGATCTTCAGAGCGGGATGGAACAGCTACCTCTATATAAGTTAACTGTTAACTTCACGGAGAGGCTCGCCGAAACTCCAGCGCATGTTCATTCTGAGGGACTGAACCATGTTTCTCTAGTTCGTGGCAGTCATGTCTTGGAGATGGAAGATGGCAGGTTGTGCCATGGTTTCTAATAAAGATTATATTTGGACTGTGGACGCGTTTCTAGATGAACTGATAACTTGTCAAGAAAGATTAGAAATAGGCATTTTTATCTTGCATTGTCCTTCTTCGGTTCGGACGGAGGTCTGAAGGTTAAAAACCTACGACAGAGACATTCTTTCAAGTTCAGGCACAAATATCTAACCATTCGGAGAAAAGAGATCATCAGGTACCAAGGTTGGTGAACCTAGGATTCTAAATATTCTGGAGAAGTTGTGAGCATCAATCTGATGATAAATCATTTTCCGCCTCTGACTCAATCAGTTCTTCCACTTTCGTATCAGCTAACTATTAATGCAGATTGCTCAGCCCAAGTCGCACAATGACGCTCACAATTCTTTATCCTTCAGAGCGACCTCTACAAACGAAAGATCTTCTAACCCTCCGCGTCGGCGAGGCAAGATCTACTAGAAGCTCTCTATCTAAATCTCGAAAACCAGCTGGTTGATTTGCTATCCCATATCCTTACCTTGTTCGAATTCTCAGGTCGTATATTATGCTCGATAATACCTCGTCGGGTGATAAATTGAAGAATCCGATATAGAAGCGACGATATATAAGTTTTTCAAGTCTACAAGTGTGTCCGAAGAGTTGGCATACAAACTCGATCGAAGGGGCGGAAGATGGAGGGAATTAGATACACACTATTCTCAAGACTGTAGACTTTTCGTGGCCGAAAAATACCTGGTTAATGGAGTATGAAACTCTCTTCACACAGTTGATCTGTGAGTTCTCTGGACTTTAGAATTATCTTCTCTCTACGATTTTCCAAGATACACCTCTGAGTTGGCTATGGCTTGGGAGATTTGGAGCTGTGAAGGGATAAAGATTTACGGGAGGAGAGAATTGGAGGCCGTTATGTTGAATACCGATTAGTCTGCTTATCTACAAATTAAAATACGATAACGAGTGGATTCTTTGTATCTATTGATGCCAGTTTTGGAGATCTGGAGAAAAAGACTTCAGAAAGAGCTTAAATTTATACGGAGGACAACGACAGAGTCTAAAACAGGTTCAGAGTAAGAGAAATTTTCGGTAATGCTTTCTTTTACAGACAACAGACAACAGACGAGAGAGCATTAGAGTGACATTCCAGAAGTTTGTATTCCCCAGGAACTGTAAGCATAATCAGATTGACACCCATTCCCTCTCCAGACTCTCCTCAATGCTCCGCAACCCAATCATCAGAAATGACTCTCGATCTTCTTCGCCCAAAATCAGTCCGAATTTTCGACTTCCATTTCAGGTTACATCATCCGCGAGCGATAGGCCTTCCACGAATCAAGCTTATTCTTAGTCTCTGCCTCGCTTTGTGCTCTCTGCGCCTCCATCTTTGCCTTCCACTCTGCCTCCGCACCCTCTTTCAACGCCAAAGACATCGAAACAGCCAAGTAATCTCTCCAGCCTCTCTGCTTCAGCAAGGCGTACGCTCTGGGCCAATCCCGGTCAGAATCCATCAGGTACGTATCGGGGATTTCATCTAGCTCCGTGAAAGAATTCCATCTGACAGTGAATTTGATCCCAGTTGTCACGATGTAGTCCGAATGGTTCTGCAGGTTTAGAAGAGTGTTCATGTTGAACCAGTCGAATCGGAAGAGAGACAGAACGTGCATTTTCAGATCTTCCAGGGTGGATGTGGCGTGAATGGGAATGATTCCACTGCTGTAGAAGGAGGGGTCTAGTTTTCCGTTGATGGCAGGCATGAAATGGACAAGAATGTACTCTGGGGTTTCATTGAAGCTGGGTGTGTCAATGCTATGATGGTGGGTTTGATCTGACTCCTCGAATGTGAGTTCTGGCTCGACAATTTCTGGAGGGTCTGAGCCTTGGTCCGAAGCTGCCAGGTTCTCGGTCATATGGTCGAAATTGACTGACGGTTCTAGTTCGAGAGTTCCTGGAGATTCTGATCCATTGTCGGAGTTTGACATGCTTCGAAAAATGAAGTTTTGCTTGACTGAGGCTATTGGTATGTGATGTTCTGGATGTCCTAGAATGCCATTGACCTGTGCTAATTCCTCAATCCAGAGTACAGGGCCTTGTTCTGGAGTTTCCAATGGTTCTGAATCCTCGTTGGGTTCAGCCATAGTTTCAGCTGTGGGATGAAGGCTTACTGAAGAGAGAAGGCCTAGATGATGATGAGGGGGACGGTATATATAGAACTCTCTTACTCTTTCCACTGTACTATCCTTCAGCATATGAGCATACACTGAAACAGGATATCAAGCAGAAATTGCTTTTGCATAGCAAAGACTTATTTTATTCAACGTACATATCCGAAAGTCGCATCAACGAAACCATGCTTTGTTCATCAAGACATCAAGCAATCCAAAATCAAAGAAATAGTCATGGGTTTTGAGGTCCTATTCAAGCAACTCTCCGAAAATGGGCAGATCTGTTGAAACTTCTGCACAAAGATTCAATCAAACCTGTGGAAGTAGTCTATGTCACGGAGAGAGGCCTTGAATGAATGGAAAACTCTATACACTCGAAATATTTCATCAAATGATAGAATTAAGATTGCATAAGCGTCCTACCTATCGGCATGATCTTCAACACGGCAAAATACCATTCAAACCCCCATTACTTACGACTAAACGTCCTAGGGAAACAGGGAGCAGGTTCCATGAGACAATGAAAATCTGCAACAATACCTCTCTCTCTAGAATTCCAGTTACAGAAACAACCTTGCAAGTTAAATCACCTCAGTAAACAGAACCACCCGTCACAAATATGACAAATTGCCTCTGCCAAAGAAGAAGAAGTGGAAAAATTCTTTTTGAAGAATAGAGAGCAAGACAACCAAGACCGCCAATCTCGATCCCAAGCCCAACTACCCAAGAAACATTCTATACTCGCAGCTCAGGAGGAAAGCAAAATACTTCACTTCTACACAGGTCTCTTCTCCTGTATAATTTACAACTGAGTAATATCAAGAAGTATGGAATATCAGCTCTGCTCCGAGGCATCTGTCGATGCCAGCATATATCAATACAACAGCTGTTTTATATATATATTCTCTGATGGATGAATAAGGTGTTTGATGAACCACCGTATACTAAATACACGATTGCTAGAAAGTCATTTTTCAGTGTTTCTGAAGTCGGTCAGGTCAGTCTGGCGAAAAGTAGTCCCAGAGATCCAGTCCAGAATCCAGTCCCAAAGCAGTATAAAGATAGAAGTTCAGAAAGGATCAAGTTGCTCCTGGCACCCTAGCTCCCTTATTAATCCTTTATTGCCGTGTAAAAGAGGGTAGTAGTCTAGAGCACAAATGCTTTTTCACACCTGCATCCCGCACCGCCCTTCATTTGCTAAAAAAGATTATATCCGTAATCGAGAGTTTCTGTAAAGCGAGTTAGTGATAGAACAAGCTAAGTATTGATGAGACAGTCCTGATTAATCAATTTGACGCTGTATTGATCACACACCCTGTTGTGTTGATAGATGCGGGCATTGATAGACGCCTCGGAGCAGCTCTGGCCTAGAGTGGGAGAGACTACTCAGCTGAATGGTGTGAATTGTATCTTTATGTCATATATGTCAGGATTTCAAGATTTTCTTTTGTATTTCTAACTTGTTTCATCTTCTAAAAACAAGAATGCTGATACTTCCTCTACAAAGCAACAGCCATACAAAATAAACGACTCAAAAAGATATATACCATCCTACAAAAACCATATTGAGTCATCAACTGTCTCTCACGCTCACCCTGTACCCTGCACCATGCACTATCCATCAATCTAAACCCCACAACACCTCTGCGCTCCTCTCTCTTTACTCTCCCTACACATGTGAGATTACCACGCGTAAACAGGTGTCATTCGCAGAGGTGGCAATATAAACCAACCCCCAAATCCTCCCCCTGTCTCATGCTCATTTCCTAACTCTTCCGCGAGCAAGAGTTGATACTGTGATTTCCATCGGATTGGTTGGCTTGTTTCTCGAATTTCTTTGGCCCTCATGGAAAATAGTATATTTGGAATTGACATCTGTGGAGAGAGGATAGATCATGGCGAAAAGGAGAGATTATGACTGAAGAAGCCTGTAAGAGTGGACGCAGTTTTGCTCTCCTTCAAATTAGAGCGGGCATTCTGGTCACTGCTTCGTCACGTGACTATCAATGAGAGCCTCAAATTTGAGCTGCGTCAGGAATCACCCACCGAGAGGAACGAGTCTATTCTCCAAACACCCATACAATTCCCGTTTAATAAACTTTTGATCCAGACTCCCTACAACAGTCCAAAATCTTTGCTGCCACGATCCTAAGAAACCTCCTCAATCAATTTTCCACCCATGCTCGACTTTCCGCCTCCTTGAAACAGTTTTCCCACCGGAGCATCCAACCACTCTTCAGGAACTCCGATACGATTACCGTCTTTATTACTTACCCACCGAACAAACAACGGATTGGCTTTTGGTTGTTCTTCACCTGGTGTAGCATCACCAGCCACATTATTAAGGAGGTTACGACGAGCGTTGGTCTTTGGTGCTTGTTTCTTGAGGAGCTTGTTGATGGTCTCCATCTTTTCTTCTTCGTTGCGCTTCTCTGAGAGATTCTTGCGTCGGCGAGCCATTTCGGCCCGGCGCATGGCATGTTCTTCTGCCGTGAGATGCTTTTTGACTTGTACTTCTGGGAGGTGTTAGATGGGTAAGCGATGCAAGGGGAGAACTTGCCATCTGGGAGAGCTAATAAATGACCACTTCCACCGTCTTCAAGTCTCGCTCTTTGACGCTTCGTGAGTTTATTGAGATCTGGAGTTGAGCCTCGACTTCCACCTCCCGGTGTGTCATCATCAGAATCTAACTCATCATCGTCCTCCTCAATTTCCTCTTCGACTTCGATTTCTTCATCTTCTCCTTCAGCGTCTTCTTCATTTCCAGTTTGCATCGCCTCTTCTTCCTCCACCCCTTCAAGATCACTCTCCAAATCGCTTAGCTCCTCATCGCTTGCCTCTGCAACTTGCATCTGTTTCTTCTCGACACTCATCAGACTGCCTCTCCCCTGGGGTTTCGCCGTTATCGAGTTCTTAGCTCTTGATACCTTGATGACCGGAGGTGGGGGAGGAATGTCCATCTCGATATCCTCTTCACCTTCGGCATCCTCATCACCTAATCCATCATCCATCTCCTCATCCTCTTCGTCACCCTCAGCATCCTCATCCTCTCCTTCCGCATCAACGTCTTCCATCTCCTCGTCCTCGTCTTCCTCGTCCTCGTCCTCACTCTCAAGCACATAACTCCTCTTCACATTTCTCGCTCTCTTCCCCTCTAGAATCTCGCCACCAATAAATTGCTCTCGTGAGCCAATACTGATAACCGCACTTCCCGAAGTAGACGATTTCGTCGCCTCCCGGAGTTTGCTAGATGAAGTCTTGACGGTCAAACTCAGCCTCGACGAGGGACCACGTGAGACAGTCGCCGAAGCGGTATCAGGCACCACATTACCACGCCTGGAGCGAGAAGGTCTAGGAGAAGGCGAATCGTCAATAACTGCTTCTTTTTGTTTCACCGTCGTCGCACGGCGTGGGCGACGGAGTGTAGGCATCGCGATATGAATGTAGTGTAAATGAGAATGGGGATGGTGGTTGTTGGAATGAAGAAAGGAAAAGGGCGAAAAGGATTGATGATGTAAGAAGCCACCGGGCAACGCTTCAGCAGGAACGCAGGAGGTCCAGTGGTAAGGCGTAAGTGAGAAGCAGGCGCTTAACCGCGCTTCCCGCTCTGCAATACCCCAACCTCCTGGCATCCAAGTACACGTGGTGGCCAATCCATTGTCCAGCAATTCTCATTCCCAAACCGCTTCTGATTCCGCCTGACAAACATGATATAACACTCGCAAGACTGCACTAAAGAAAGGTAGAACTCACGAAATCTTCTTCACCGCAGGTTTGCTCGCCGCTCTCCCACCTCCAGATCGCCCCGAAGTTTTCAGGCCCAGTAGATCAACGCCGTACCCGTCATCATCCCCTTCCGAATCTGTACTGAGCCGACGGGCTTTCTTTGCGGGCCGGCCAGCCATGGTTATGCCTGGGGAGGTTGCGCAGCGTGACGTTGTATCTCAGTTTGCGGTGATGGTGCGACCGAATGAGCTGTACGAAGTATTGAATCTGTGCTCGCTCCTAGATCTGAGAATATGTCGAGAAGTTGTGGGTGAATGGCCCAAGATAAATAGATTCTAAGATTGTGAGAGATAATTTGGATAAGAAAGTGAAATGATATGCGAAGATCTGGCTGTTGTGAGCTACATGGCCCAAACGCTCGCTCAGGAGAATCCATACCCCTCGACCTCATTGGCCCAGACCGGCTGACTCAGCAACCTCGGCTTCGAGGCTCTGTTCCGACAACAACCACAATAACAAAATAAAGCTTCTATACAGCAATAACTCTCCCACCCTCACAATGAGCGACTCAGATCCCAAAGACGACAAGACACATGTACCAACAGATGAGAAGAAAATTGAAGATGAGCCAAAAGCAGAACACACCGACAGAGAAGCCATAGTCGACCAGGCGCGAAAGTTCCTCGCCTCGGACGAAATCCGCGATGCAGACACAGAGAAAAAGATCGCGTTTCTGGAGCAGAAAGGCCTGCAGCGAGATGAAATATATGGATTGCTAGGAGTGTCACGGAATGAAGAAGCAAGCCAATCCCATTTACCAGAGGTAGGTCCTCCATCTACCTCACTAATTTATCTAACAAATCCAGGAACCCACACCTCAACCTCAACCTACACCTCCAACCACAAACCCAGAAGAAACCCATCCTCAGACCCGAACCCAACTCATCCAATCCACACCCGCTCAACCGCCGATAATAACCTACCCCGAATTCCTCACCACCTCCTCCGCCCCAACACCCCTCGTCACCCGGCCGCGCCTCCTCACAACGCTGTACCTCTTCTCCACGCTCAGCCTGCTCATATACGGGACGAGCAACCTGCTGGTGGCACCGATGCTCGCCTCCTTGACCACCTCCCGGCTCTCGCTCGCCGCCACCGCGCGATCTAACCTGGAAAAACTGATCGAGAAACTGGAGGGCGTGGTGTCCGTCGTGCCGTCGGGCGAGGATGGCGTGAGGGGGAAGGGTGCACATGGCCGGGAGAGGGATGGCGAGGAGAGCGAGGATGAGGATCCGTCCGAGTTGTTTCATCGGGATGTGGGTGTGCAGACGTCGTTGCCGCCGTCGCCGTCGCTTGGGCCCGTGGCGTTGACGAAGGAGGAGGATTCGCCGGCTGCGAGGGTTGCGGGTCAGAGTCAGGCGCTGTCGATGCTGCGGTCTTCGTTGAATGAGATGTTGGAGACGTCGGCGTCGGAGGGCCATGATGCGACGGAGCTGGAGGGCACGATTGGGATTTTGAGGGAGTATCTAGATGGCATGGCTTATGCGCCGGCTGTTAATTATGGGGGGATTTATGGAGGTGGAGGGTTGGTTGGGTATGGGAGTGGAGGGAAGGATAGTTTGGATGATGAGATTGCGAAGGTGAAGAGTAGTATTAGAGGGGTGAAGGGCGTGTTGCTTAGTGCGAGGAGTTTTCCCGGAGGTGTAAGAGCTGGTGGGAGTAGATAGATAATTGAAGATATTCACGTCAAGGTGTGTGCTGTGTGAGGTCAGGCATTCAATTGGAAACTGCGCTCGGTAAGGACTGTAGTTTATTGCTGTAAAGAGAAGCTAACTAGAAATCCATTTCTACGGCCGTGAAAGTATCTGAAGAAGGAAAACACACAAGTTCAAAAGAGCGTGCTTTAACTCAGCAACCAAGCACCGCAACGCGAAATAGTTCCAGGACACTCAAAAAAGCCATCAATCAAGAAACAATCTGCACACAAATAAAGCCACCCTTGAAATAACGAACGACGTAGCAATGCAACCCAAAGTACTACTATGAAATCTCGTATCCATTTTTCCGGGAATGCATTCTCATATGCTCACTCATCGACGAGGGATCTAAAGAAGCATTGCAGCCTGGCTCGGTACATTGAAGACGCAATTCCCGCTGAGTGACCTGATAAGGAGGAGCACCTTCGTGTTGATCTCGGCGATGCTTCAGGAGGTCTTTCTCCCGGAAATATCCACGTTTACCAACTCTGTCGCAACCAGCGATGTCGCACGGGAAAGAACATTCATTGTGCTCATCACGCATATGCTTGGCGTAAGCCGACTGGTTCGAGAATGGTTTATCCTGTTGTTGGGTCTTTCGGGAGAGGGTCTTGAAAGATTCATCTCGATATTTTGGACATTCAGCATGAGGACACGTTGGGAATGTGTATTTCATGCGAGAAGTCGCGCCTTCGCTACCAGGAGCTTCGACATGGTGATAGTTGCGCATATGTTGCATGAGATGGTCACGGCGTCGAAAGCCATTGACACCCTGATGACGACGACATTTCATGCATGGGTACTTAGGTTCGACCTCGTCAAATCCTTCAAGATGTCTGTTAAGAACATCAAGTCGAGAAAACAGAGCACCACACTCACAGCCATATGGCTGATGTTGCTGCTCCTTTGCATGACGGAGGAGGTTCGCCTTGGAGGCCAATGACTCTTCACATTCAATACAATCATAGGGTCCTAACGTGGGAATGCGTTTGTGGCCGATAACGTGTGGGCTTTTTTGATGAGCGTCTCTCTCCTTGACAGTTGGGAACGATAGATTACAGCCGCTGTTTAGACATGGCCAGGGCTGATGGTCACTTAATCTTACGTGGTAGTTAATATAACCCTCGACGAGGCCCTTGGTCCTAGAAGTAAAGGTTTCCCCACAGGCCCAACATGATATAGAAAAAGTTGTGGCTGAATGATGATCATCCATTTCCGCGGGTTGCACCCGCCTGACACCCTTTTTGTTAGCAAGTGTCTTTTTTTTACTCACCTCTCATGACCCACGTCTCTCTGCATGGAGTCATAACAGGCATCAAGAAGGTCTCCCTGTGACCAATCGATGTATTGATCAAAGTCCACAGGTTGTGGCTCCGACATGGTGCTTGAAAAGCGGCGTGAGGTTGTTTGCTGTCTCTGTCTTGATGTGGGTGTGGATTTGGCGGTGCTTTAGTAGCAGTAGAAGGCGGGAGATGTGCCAACCTTATCTCGGATCTGGTCAGCAGCGTCGCCGCTTGAAGTGTTATGCTGCATGGTGGCTTGAAGGAAGGGTGGTGAGAGAAGGGTGGTCGTCGCCCTGTTTTGCTGGTGGTGAAGAGTGAGGCTGTGAGGATGTGATGCTGATTGGCAAGGAGATATGCGAGGTAAAGGAGGATTTCAGGTGAAGTCAATTCAGGTGGGAAGTTGGACGTTGTAAGGTGTCGTAATCAGAATAACACGAAGGAGTGAAAGCAGTCTTAGTTGCGTGTCGCCCCTTTGTGTGAAGGTTTGAAGGTTCTGGGATGGAACCTGGGCACTTGTGATCACGTGAGGCCCAATCTCGACTGCAGTTGAGGTATCACCAAGTTTCTTGCTTGAGCTTCATCTTTGTCATTGCACCGCTTCTAGCCTCAAATGTACAATCATCTTTCCCACTCTGATCTCGAAATCTTCTTCTCCCAATCTCGAAGTCTACCTCTAGTCCAGGTATCTTTTTGGCACCTTCTTTGTCCGCTTCGGTGGTCTCGTTGACTGCTGCACCTCAACTTCCTCGACCTGCTCCACCGTTCGCTTTCGGCTCTTCTTCTTTTCAGAGACAGTATTTTCTGCCTTGCTCTGCTTGCTCTGCTTGCTCTGCTTGCTCTTCTCTCTGCTCTTCGACTTTCTCTCCTTTATCCCGTGCTCGTTCTGAAAGTGGCTCTCGAAATCCGACTTCTTCTGTTGCGTTCCACACGGACATACTCGCTTCTTCGCAACCTTCAGCTCAAACCAGTCGTTCCAGATCAATCGTGCTCGATCTTCCCATTTCTTGTTCCTGCTGGCCCATTCCGTCCACCTGCCTTGCGCACCGATCCAGGCCTCGATACCGGCCTGAGCATTATCGTCGCTCAGAGCCAGCTCGACGTTGTCTAAGAATCGCTGGAAAATTTTCGTCTGATATCCTTGGTCATTGCCGTCCTTGTCGATTCCAGCTTTCAACATTCCAGCGAGAGCGCCGCAGGCTTTCGAGCTGCTAAAGTCGACGGCGACGAGGAAACCACCGACGAGGGTAAACACAGAGTGGAGGCAGCCGGCAGGGAGGTAGATGGCCTCGGAGGAGTCAGTCCTAGTGATGATACCCCCTTCTAGCCGGGGTGCTATCCGAGCAAGGTTTCTCTCGTCTCCAACCTCGTTCTGGTAGAGTTCCAGATTTGTCGTTGTTGGTGGGTAGATGACCCAAAGCTTCTCACATTGTCCAAGAGGTGCAGAGATTCCATCTGCGGTATCGATATGGAGGTCAGTGTGGGTGTATTGCGGCGTCAGGATGAGCTGACAATCATCTTCTCTATTGTGGGCCCCCACATGCTGGTCAAGACTCTCTGGACAGAGAAAGGGATTGTCGTTCAGCCCAATGTCTAGACCGATGATTGAAACTGGGTTTTCATTGTTGGGAGCGATCAATTGAACCACAGCAAGCCGGGGATCGATTTCATTGTCGATCTCGCCTCTGGAGAATGTTCTGATCATCATCTTCCCACGATGCCTGGGTAGCTTCGCTGCAATTATCTCATCGAGGGCGGAGAGGGTGAGGTCGGTGGTCTCTGGTGGCTGGACGCTCTCGTCCCAGCACTCCTCAGGCGTGATCTTCACCGGGATTGTCGATGTTGATGAAGTCCACAACTCCACCGTCTCCAAAGAGACATTCTTCAAGTCATCGAGAGGCAACTTGCTGACAACTTTGACAGTTTCATTGTCGAATCCCTTGAGCGACTTTCTGAGCCCCTTCATATTGATTGAATGTGGATGGTGAGAATTGAGAGTACAGTTTCTGAAAGTAGATCGAAGAATTGAGCAGATCGAAGGTGTTTCTAACGAAAGAGGATTCGAGACGAAGAAAGAAAAACCACGACCTGTCTAGATTGAAATACATTATTGCAAGAGCCAAAAGACAATAGGAAACTGCAGCTTTTTCTGGGACAATAAGAAATTGGGGTACGGAAGAATCCACAGTAAGAGTAGCACAATAGCAATGACAACAACGATTAGCGAGAGATTCGACAATAGTCTAGATGGCAACAAAAAATTAAATTGAATAAGGCAATGCAATATAATCATTCATGTTTAGAAAAAGAGCTTCGCCCACATTTATTCCATGCAGCTTCCCGACGTAGTTTTCAAACGACCACATAGTCTCAACGCCAGCATCCAAACTCCATATTTTGTCCAGCACGAGCAAGACAAATGATTGAATATCCCCCTCCCTCAATTCGTGAACTTGAATACCTAATCCAGTTATCCACTCCTCTCAGAGATCATGAGAAGACTTCCGCTTGTAACACCACGTGATAACCTTGATTCAATATTCATCTGTTGCATGGCAATAATCAACCCGAAGACCTAGAGGAATGCATGAACTTCCAAGTCTCTCGATATCGTCTTGAGGATGAGATACTAGGAGAGAAATGGGTATATGGGCTGGTGAAGCAAGGAGGATGGGTAGGTGTTTGAGAGACTGTTGCATGACTGAAGATAAGAGGTAGAGCTCATACAGAGAGAATCTTTTTCGATTGGATGAATGAATGGCTTGGAATATGGGGTGGTCATGAATGGGTGATAACACTGCTTTGACGTAGATTTGCTAATGATACTCGAGATCTTGGTCCTTCTTATAAGTTGAATTATGCTGGTTATGACCTACTTTGGTTCTCATCTTAGGCAATCTTACTGAATTAACCCAGGTTGGTTATGACCTACTCCTCACAAGCTACCTTGTTCTCTATCTTATAGTTGTAAGAGCAGCCTGGATTTTCTCATTTTGAAATAGCATCTTTCTACTCGTCCATGTATGTCTGATAACGGGTCTGGTTGTGTTGTTGGTTGAGATGGTTTTGAGAACATGTTTATATCTCATCATTTGCCTTGAATTTCAAGATGAGAAGATATGCTTGATACAGTAAGATGGGATTAGAGATACTTCTTCGCTCATTCCTCACCTCATCTGTAGCAAAAGGTAACTTGACCAGCATAGAAAGAAAGCATGCCTCCGAGACCGCGGATATGGTGAAAAATTACGCTATCAGACTCAAAGTTTGTTGTAGTTTACTTACATCAAATTCAGGTATGGTAAATGCCAAGGTCACCGTTTTACGATTCTGACAAGCCAGATATGACTTACTCATTCAAATACCCTGTGCGTTTAGCCACTTCCAATATGGACGCAGACGAGTTTAAGCGCGGGTCAAGGTCTTCCACGCACCCTGTGGCTGAGTACCTGATATACATTAATTACCAGAAAACTCCATCGAGTTCGCGGACCTCCACCCTCCGCACTTCTTATTTGCAGGAACCCTACCGATTGGCGAGATATCTCGCCCCTCCCGAAACCCGAGACCCAGGAACGAAAGCAACAGGTACAGCTGAGGTTTATTCTGACTATGTAACCGTCCTGTCACTGATCTTCGGAGGATCCTGCTTGGCACGACGGAATCAAGCTCGCTTCCAATCCGGGGCGACAATTGGCGCGCGCAGATCGCCGTCCGTTGAAACGAGATGTGGGATCAATATATCGGTAGGGCAACGGTCCCTGTCATCTGCACGTTTTATATTGTGGGGTAGTGGAGATGGAGATTGATGGCAAAACTGGGGCTGGGTGTTGGAGCGGTCATGTAGGTTCCGCAGCGCCAAGCATGTTCTGATTATCAAATAATATATATACGTTGAGATCCTCAGAAGAAGCAAGATAGTCTAGTAGAGGAGTTTTTTTTTAAAAGAACGACGATGATTTCACTCAAATTGGCAGCGCTTTCAGCGATTGTACTCGTGATACCAGTACGGGCTATCCCCTCAACGGCCACATCAAATGTTGGTGAATGGGGCCAATGTGGAGGATTGAGTAGGTTCAGGGCTCTCTTTACAGTTCTCTACTAATACCAAGACAGGTTGGACTGGATCGATAACCTGTGCCTCTCCATACACCTGCGTGTCATTGAATAATTATTACAGTCAATGTCAGTTGGCTCCACCGATAGCAGTCACCACAACCACGTCTTCCAGTCCATCGCAGACAACAGTGCCTAGTTCAAAGCAAACTTTTACCTATCTGATTACCTTGTAAGTCGCTCCCTCCGAGTCAGACAGCCAAACTGATCGGAGAAAACAGCGGAGATTCCTATTCACAGACCGGATTCAATATTTCAGGCACGAAAGCGTCAGCTAGCAACCAGCTCGGCAATCCTGCATTCCCGGGCTACACCACCAGCGGTGGAGCAAACTGGATCGGCCGGATCCTGACCCAGAATCGTGGAACGCTGTCCTACAACTTTGCCTCAGGAGGCGCAACCACCGATGCCAGCCTGGTAACGCCGTTTCAATCCACCGTTCTCTCCTTGATAGACCAAGTAGCACTATTCAAGTCGAACCTGTCACCACCCCCATCCTATGCACCTTGGAAGGCCGACAACACGCTGTTCGCCATCTGGATCGGCGTGAACGACGTGGGAAACGCATGGTCGAGCTCGTCGTGGGCGACGCTCAGCCAGCAGATTGTGAACAAGTATTTCGAGCAGGCGCAGATCCTCTATAACGCCGGTGCGAGGAATTTTGCCTTCTTGGACGTCCCGCCGATTCAGCGAACCCCGACCGATATGACACAATCGACTGCGAATCAACAAGGGATAGCAACAGCCGTTGCTCACTACAACGACTTGTTGAAAGCCGGAGTGGCTAATTTCACCAGCTCGAATTCTGGTCTCTCGTCAAGCATGGTCGTCATAGTTGACACACAAACTCCATTCAATACTATCCTCGACAGCCCGACCGCGTATGGAGCATCAAATGCCTCCTGTTTCAATTCCGATGGCGTCAGCTGCTTATGGTGGAACAATTATCACCCTGGGCAGAAGATTCAGAGCGCCGTAGGTGATGCTGTTGATGCTGCCTTTGCAGGGCTTTAGCTGTAAGAATGTGCAGTGGGAGCTTTGGAGAAGAATAAGTTGCGAAGATGCTTTTGTAGCCCGATAAATCAGATTTGGATGTCATGGAATTATCCAAAGATGTCATTTGTTCAAGTGGAATTTCTAGGGCTTCGGATGGTCAAAATTGAAGCTCAGAACCCCTTCAAAAGTTACTCGGCTTAAAGCATAGGATATTTTGTCATTAAGTCTCTTCTATACCGCATATAATCGTTCTATGGGTTCCGAAAAATACTAGCATGAAACAAAGGAGTTATTGTACGTGTTAGGTGATGTGCCTGTAAACTATCATTTGTTTCCAGGTAACGCTGAATGCATCTCCTAATAATATTATATCTCACAGAACAATAACGATTTGCATGGCCACGACTCTCAATCCAGTTTGGGATTCGACGTCGAGAATTTCTGTACATTGCCATCCATTTCTGAATCCACGAATGACGCATAATCTCACAGAAAGCCGTTGCAAGATTTAGTACTCATGGTTATATCTCAGCCCCGACTTTTAATCATGCGTTGTTGGTCTCTTGGCAGGAGGTGCTGCGTTGAGACGGCATCTCGCTTGTCTAATGCAGGCGTCATAATGCCAAGATATATTTGCACCGCTTCAGACATTGAAAATCCGCCTCAGCCCAGCAGGACTCCAAACTCTACTTGATTTCTCGTTCAAAAGAAGCATCACGCAATTTCTGAGCTCATGCATTCCTTCGATCAACTCGGAAGAATGCGGATTCTAACTTCTTTGTGCTCTTTCCTGGTTGATGAGATGGCGGGGGATCATGAGATCAGCGGCCGCCAGGGAGGAGGTGATATTGGTGGACCAGTCACGGGAGAACTGGCTAGGAGGGATGCTGTGCTGGTAAAGAGACGTACGGGGGTGGACCTTGTACCAGGATAACAGAGATCGGAATGAGGCTCTCTGGGCCGGAGACTGTGTCCGAGAGGGATGCCGTCCTCTGCAAACGACCTACACCAGGCTCAAACATAAAACTTGGCCATGGGAGCTGCTTCAATAGCCCCAAGAATATTAGGAAATTGTTCTTCCTCTGCTACGAAGAGCGGATTTCCGTTAGTGACCGTGGCGAGTGCCGCGTGCGAAGGGTCGCATCATTGAACTATATGGGTAGGGCATCAAGAGGAAAGTATTGGACCTGTTCCTCTTGTCCATTACTGATAAATGGTTGAATAGAGCAGCGCACTGGTGCCCTCGGATTTCTCTCTCCTTCTCCGGCGAGCGTGATTAGCTTCAACCAGAGCATCCATGTCAAGAATATATGTATAGACTAGGTCACCTCGTTTGCCAACTCTGGGTTTCTATCGCACTACGAACGGTCAACTGAGCGAACTTTAGGAGGTCTCCTATGGTATTATGCCAGATGGAAAGCCGTATCGGTGCATGAGAGCAATATTTACTTGAGATAATTTCAATTCTCGAGCACTTAGAAACAATTAGATAGGATTATGATTAATATTATTGATTATTTGAAAGGTTTATTTGATCATACAAGACGCCTGTAACCTTCTGGAAACACGGTAACCACCTCCATTCATGACTAGCTTTGCAGCAATCGTATCTATATCAGGGGACCTGACAGCATCCCTCCCATTCCCACGTCTTTCTTCCTGGAGTCATCGTTCGCTATTACACCCAACAGCTTAGGGGGCATATGGCACCGCGTAGATAGTAACAGCAACACAATTGGCAGCAGAATAGTAACAACTCCTCGCTCCTTGTACGACGATTGTAATCGGAGTATTCAGGAGAGTGGTGGCACAGGAGTACCACTGCGTATCGGTTGCTCCTGTTTGAGCCGCATACGAGCCGGCCGGTATAGGGGCTGTGATTGCATTGTTCGTTCCAATATTGACCAGCAGCGGATAGTAAGTTCCCTGAGAAGCAGTGTACTGCCCCATATTCTCGTTACATCCAGGTAGAATACCAATAGGTTGATTGAGATACCCGCAATACGCGTATTTTGTGGGGGTGTCGTACCAGCAGGTCAGGGGCGAGTACGTGGATGTGAGGTTTGTGTTAATGGTCCACAAGCGACCTGTTTGTTGTACAAAATTCGTTAAGAATGTGGTTCTTCCGGTAGCGTCAACAGCGTTTAGGGTAAAATTCGCGAGGGATGTTGGTGAGGACGTGAGAGAAGTGCTGGTTGCTTTCACAGTTTGTGTTGAAGTCGAAATGATCGTAACCGTGGTGCCTTGTTGAGTTGAAACGATTGTTACTAGGCTGATTTGTACAGATAATGAAGTAGTTGTGAGGGTTTGAGCAGGTTGAACAGACGTGGTTGTTACTCGACTGATTACTCCAGAGGTTGAGATACTTGTTACTGTGCTGGCTGGCTGTGTAGAGGTGGCCGTAAAAAATTCATCCTGCTCTGAAACCGAAACAGAGACGCTTGTTACCGTGCTAGCTGGCTGAGTAGAGGTCACCGTAAAGAAATCGTCTTGCTCTGAGACTGAGACCGAAATGCTTGTTACTGTGCTTGCAAGCTGAGTAGAGGTTGCCGTGAAGTATTCGTCCTGCTCGGAAATAGAGATGCTCGTCACTGTACTTGCTGGCTGCGTAGACGTTACCGTGAAGTAATCATCCTGCTCTGAAACAGATATGCTTGTCACAGTGTTAGCCAGTTGCGTAGAAGTTACCGTAAAAAAGTCGTCCTGTTCTGAGACAGAAATACTTGTCACAGTGCTTGCCGGCTGAGTAGAGGTCACTGTAAAGTAATCATCCTGTTCTGAGACAGAAATACTTGTTACGGTGCTTGCTAGCTGAGTCGAGGTCACCGTAAAATAATCATCCTGCTCTGAAACAGAAACACTTGTAACAGTACTGGCTTCCTGGGTGGAGGTAACAGTGATGTACTCGTCCTGCTCTGATACAGAGACACTTGTTACCGTGCTAGCTTCTTGAGTTGAAGTAACCGTGATCAGAATATCTTGCTCTGATACGGAGATACTCGTGACTGTGCTTGCTTCCTTGATTGATGTGATCGTAACCGAACTGGCTGCTTGAGTAGAAGTGACCGTAATTAAATCATCTTGCTCTGAAGTAACGATACTAGTAACTGTGCTAGCTTCAAGAGTAGATGTAAGTGTCACTGAACTAGCTGCCCGAGTAGAAGTGACGGTGATTAAGTCGTCTTCCTCTGAAACTACGACGCTCGTGACTGTACCAGCTGCCTGAGTAGAAGTAACTGTAATCAAGTCGTCGTGCTCTGAAGTAACAATACTCGTGACCGTGCTGGCTGATTGGGTAGACGTAATGAGACTGGTGACCGTGTTGGCTGGTTGGGTAGACGTAACGAGACTTGTGGTCGTGCTGGCTGGCTGGGTAGACGTAAATGTTACTGTACTTGCAGACTTAGTAACCGTAATTGTACTTGCTTGCTGAGTCAAAGTAGTTGTTATTGGGCTGGCCTGTTGAGTAAAAGTGATTGTAACTGGGCTGGCAGATGGGATCGAGGTAACTGTCGAGGTAACGGTTACTGTAGTGGCTGAGCAGGCCGGTGTTGAGACAGTTTCTGCATTCAATTAGTCTCTATAAGGTACTAGGGAAATGAACAGCCCTTACGAGTCAGGGTTTTTGAGGTAGCGGCTGCTGAGGGAAGAAAGGGTACAGAAGATCCGGAGGGTATCACAAACATAGGATCCGAGATGAGAACTGCACCCCAGACTCCTGTCTCAACCGAATAGGTACCAAGAGTAGTATGCAACCAGCAGGTTTTAGCCACCGACTTGAATGCAATAGATACGCAGCTTCCTTGGGCAGCACACATATCCAGACAGGTCTGGAAAGAAGCTACAACCTGGCCATCATTCGTTGTATCGACACCTTCGTAGTCGATATTACATAGGACGAGATAGACCCCGTCAGGAGTATCATAGCGAGTGTTATTGATAGCAGGACATGACCCAAGAACACTTGTGGGCAATACGACACCTCCAGTAGTGGTACCTGTATGGATAATTGAAGTTGTAGTTGATGTGGCTTTAACACTTCTTTGTTGGAGAACGTTGGCAGATACCGATACGCAGAGGAATAGAAACCCGAAAAGAGTGGACAGCACTGTAAATCGTGCCATGGTGAACGCGCACTAGAGTATAAAGAGCGAAGACTTTGAACTCCGTTATGATCGTGTGCCATCCTTTGGGGCACTTGACATATTTGTAGCTGTGTCTCTATCCCCCATTGTGTGGCCATCCAGTGGCGGGCTGAATTCGAATACGGCGAAGTGGCTATCGATATTGACAACAGGAAGCGAGATACCGATTATGTTGGTGGAAATGCATCTAATACCTAGGTTTTTTGAAGCCTCTACGGTGGGTAATGGCGTTGTCTAACCTCTCTTCTTCTGGTCGGGTTTCAGCCACCATAGGACCGTTTTCAAGCCACAAATCTTGATGTTTTTGAAAATCTCAGCCTCTTTGAATGAGGCGTATGATCCAGATCCAGCGAAATCCAAATCAGTCAAAATGGGTTGAGTACAGCTCTATTCAAGTCGAGTGGTGGATTTTGCCAACCAGCTTATCAACCGGTTTTAAAAACGAGGCTGCGTTCTGTCTCTGATCAATCTCTCATTTGACTCAGATATATCCATTTTGATAAAGCGCACCATTGGTGCCAAGCATTTTCTCCTTTCGAACAATCAAGGAAACTGGGGGACGACGATGGTTAGAGATCACGATGGGAGAGGAAGATATTTGAGCTGGCTCTGAGAAACCGCATTTTCCCCTATCAGAATGTGCATTGCAGTTCACTCAGCTGGGACCAAGTACACCAGCGCAATTGATTAATCCAAGGGATGAAAATCACACGTTGCCCATTTAGATCCCCGGCTCCCGCCATTTGACCTGACACTGCCGATTTCCAGTCTGAATATTGTTATCATTGAATTCCTACTGGTATTGAAAACCTGATATCGAACAACTCGAACACTGATACTACGCCTCTTCGTCTGGTACAGTTATTCATGAAATGATTGGACGCATCTGAAGGGAGAACACCCGGATGATTGGTTAGCTGCAAGATTTTGCATGGTGCCTTGTGAACTGGCAGTGTTCATGGATATGAGATCCGTTGATGATGATGATGGTAAATCAGGCTGTCATACGGTACTACCGTGGACAAGAAGAAAGAGGCCCATCTTATGACTTTTGGTCCGAGCATGCTTGGCGGGTGCTGACTCAGCTATGCAATAATTCGTGGAAACCCTTCTACATCTTAAACTACGAAACAAATATCTACTAAAATATATATGAGATTCCAAGATGACCAAGTCAATCTCTATATTGAATTGTTATAGACGCTCTCTTCGGAATGGTTTTGAACATCGATTCGACATGCGGCAATGAAAAGTGTTTTTGACAGCAGGCTACGAATTATTACAACATTTGGTGCTGCAAAAAAAAACATACTCCATTTACAAGCTAGCCACAGCTTCTAATTTATATTTAAGCAAGTAAATTCGCACGAAAAGTCATGAATGACGAATCTGTCTAACTAGAACTTTTTGAAATGGGCTGAGAGTTGCTCGAGAGAAAGAATTGAGGTGTTTCATGAATTATGTCAGCCACTACAGAAGCTCATCAACCCCACCAAACTCCTCCCCCTCCACTCCATTACCACCACAACCTTGAAGCGCACCTCTCCAGCCAGCACAAGATGACCACTGCACCAGCACCAGCAGCAGACGACGCAGCTCCTCTCTCCGGATCCGCGCCGCAGCACCCGCACCAGCTGCAAGCGGCCTACACGCACCTCGCCCAGACCTCGTCCGCGTTCGAGTTCCGCGCTGCCCTGCCGGCGCTTGCTGCCTCGCCGCCCACACTGGCCTCGAAAACGGCCTATCTGTCCACGCTCCGCCGTGCCGTGTCGACGTTACAGGAAGATATCAATCGAGAGCTGACGCTGCGGATGGAGGAGGATAGGGCGCGGGTGGGTGTGGTGGAGGGGGGGAAGAAGGGTGGGAAGGGGAGCGGCGGGAGGAAGGGAGTTGTGGTTGATGACGAGAAGGAGGAGGAGATGTATGGTGAGGAGGAGGGAGGGGAAGAGGAGTAAGAGAGAGGATGAATCTGAGATTTGGAAAATGGAAAGGGAGTGGTGGAAATTGGTGATGGTTCAACATTCTCATGCTTGCTTGGCTATATACAAACTCCCTATGGAGCACATGTGTACTATACGGAACCTGGTCGTACAACAGCCACCCATCCGCCATTGAATTCCAATCCGTTACCAACGAAACGAACATCAAAAGACAAACTCCGCGCTATGGGTTAGGCCTAGCTCGCCCCGGAGGGAGCTCTATATACAATTTACTACCCCGCAACTCAACCCTTCCACGTCCTCGAATTCCTCAAACTTTCCATTCCTCCACCACCTATGGAAGTTCTCCCACCAGGACGATTCAAACAACCATAATGCACAACCTCATTGTTCGGGAGAACGGCAATCACACTCCCACCTAACCTCTTGTGACAAACACCACAGACCCTCTCATCACTAACTACAACCCTGCGGTTTCTTCCTCCATCACCGAGAAGTAATTCCGCCTGTGAAGCCACGACTTCAGTCTTCCTTAGCCCGGCCACGACACGCGTTTCATTAACGACCGAGTTGGCGGCGCGGATGCGACCGCGGAAATAGGATGCTAGTTCTGTGATGGGGAGAGTGGTGGGTATAAGTGCTAAGGTGGAGGAGGCAGGGAGGCGAGAGCCATGTTTGGATAACAGAGAGAGGGCTGGCGGCCAATTAGGGGAATAGGGCTGGGGTGGTGTGAGGTACAGAGAAAGGAGGGTGTGGTAGATGGAAGGAGGAGCATCTTCAGAGTCTGTGGCTGCAATGGACGACCGTCGAGTTTGAGTGGGGGAAGAAGCGCCGGATTCTTCGTTGAGATGAACGCGGTTGCAATACCTGCGACATTAGCTATGATAGAAAGGGTGAAACAAGACTTACTCTTCCGCTTTTTCAAAGTCTTTGATTTTGAAAACGTATATTTCCAACGCCTGTTTATGCGACCCAATATAACTCAGAACCACGGCTTGAGCTTCATAGAACTCAGGATCTAAAGATGTTAATTCAGCTCAACACTCAGGATGATCAACTTACCATCTCTAGGTATCAGAGCAAAAGCCCTAGTAGGTGAGTACTCCCTACTCGACCTTAAGAAAGCTACAAGTCTATTCATAACATCCTTCTTCGCATTGTCTGTATCCTTCCTGGACTTCAACTCTCGGAAATATGTTTCTATAAGCTTATTATGAAACTCAGGTTCTGAATCATTGAGCTCGTGTATTACATGCTCGAGATACCTAGCCGCAAGATCGTCATCAACACCCTGCAGAAAATTGAGAACTTTTTCTCTGGGCAGTGTCTCTGCATTCTCTGTATCTGCGAGGAAAATCTCCATGCCAAGTTTCGGATCAGCGCGGAGAGGCCACTCAGCGAATTCAAGAATCAAATCAATCATCTCCGGGGGCAGATTTTGCAGATAACCGATGGTCCGTTGTGGACCACGGAGGGCTTCTGGGCTTTCCTCGCCATCTTTGGAGGTGCCGAATCGTTTGAGGAGTTCGAGGGCGGGACGGTGTAGTTTCTTGCCGTAGAAGAAATCTACAAGCTCGTTGTAGCCTTTTGTCTCGAGGAGTTTCTCATTAACAACATCAGGATCGCAGAAATTGGGGATGCGAAGAAGGGCTCCAATCAACTGAGGTCGCGCGAGCATGTAGGCTCTGAAGAGTGTGGTATCAATGAGTTTGGCGGTATCGCGTAGTTTTTGCTCCCGATCCTTCTCGGCATCGGAAGCGGGGGCTGTGAGAAGTGACTCAAATGCGTGATGAGAGGAGCCATTTTGGCCATTTTGATCTATGGGCTTGAGTTTGCCGGTTTCGGTTTCTAGGAAATTCTTCATTCGATTTCGTGCCTGCACAAGAAAGTTGAAAAGTGCCTGAACAGCGGCTTGAAGATCTTTGCCTTCCAGCACTACTTCGCCTCTTCCTTTTGTACTAGCTACATCATTCGAATCGCCTCCATCTAACCTTAAATATGATCGGATAGATGATGCATCTGACATGTTCTTTTGGTGGCGCTTTAGAAGTTGCGTAACTGCTGCTGGTTTCGGCGAGCCCGAAATGCCCTGCTTATCTGCACCAGAAGTGCTGTCTCCATTCGCTGAACCGTTTTGATCCTCATTTTCTGGTTCTGTGGATGTTTGAATGTCTTCAAATACCGACAAGTCACCAGCGATAAGTCTTGGATATAATTTGATGACTCGCTCGGGTGGAGCTTGAACGTCCTGGGCCATGAAAATATCAACAGCCTCCTGATATTTCCGTTGATCGAAGAGCATTTGAGCTTTGAGAATCTTGATCTCTCGGAGACGATCACCTTTGTTCTTCAAAAGTGCATCTTCGAGCATGTTGAGGATACTAATGGCTTCATCGTACTTTTCATTGTTGACTAACTCGTCAATTTGAGTGTCATAGTCAGTCGATCCCATTCGCCAGATACATCGTTCACTAGCCACATGGAAACCTTTCCCAGCATGAGCTAGACTGACAGTCGGAGGCGGGAAGTGCAATTGCTTGGCACTCGGTAACGAGATGGATTGTAGTAAAGAGAGGGTATCCGGATTCCGAACTTCGAGAGTGCCTTGTGATGGTGACAGTAGAGCTAGAATATATGGATATGAGTATCCAATTCCGTCTGGCGCCTGCTGCCATGGAATCTGTCTCTTCTCCAAGGGTTTTCCCTCTGAGGTGATAAAAAGTGAATTGATATCTTTAGCCAGTAGCATTTCTCCCTCTGCCAATCTTGTAGCTAATGGTTTTGGCACGTATCCTCCCAGACCCATATATCCTAAACTTGCAGAGCCAACCCCGCCGAATCGACCACCTGTGTTTTCTGAAGCGCCTCCAATAGCCCCAGGTCCGACGATGTCTTCAATAGCTTGAGAAATCACATCAACAATTACATATCCTGCATTCATTCCACATATTATCTTGGTCGCAGACGCCCAGGTGAGACTTTTTATTGATTCCGCTAATGTGATTTCCACCGAATCTGGTTCCAGCTCTGATTCATGCCAAGACCAGAGGATTAATCTTCTCTTCACGGCTACTGCTAACCTCGATATTATCTCCGGGATTCCCGTCGCAGAGTCCTTGACAATATTTGATGTAACAGCAAATGTGGTTGCGCTCTTTGTCTTTGCCAGCTGCTCCTGCAAGGTGTATGACTGAAGCTCGTGTATTGAGACGTAGGAATTCGATAAAGATATCAAGACGTTTGCCTCTTTGATGATTGCTAGCTGTTCTATAGCTCGAGTCGAGAACTTTTCTACTTCTCGTAACAGATCCACTGGTTTTGGGCCGGCAGATGAGGTTGGCCGAGAGGGAGGTCTGTCGTCAGCCTTCGTTGAGCCATTCTGTTTGGCTTTCTCTTCTGGCACTTCGTTGACTCGATATATTTTGAGATTTCCGTTGCTCAATCCAACCAGTAGTCTATCGCCTGGAGTCACTCAGCATCAGCTATTGTTCCTCTTGCGCAGAGGATGTATACCATATGCCAGAATGGACTCGATTTTAAACTTGTCCCGCTGCCTGAGCTCAACCATGGGCCGAGCTGTGAAGGCGGACAGCATGGCTACGGAGGGCCAGCTTCAAAGATATCAGAACCAGATGTTGGGAGTAGCTTCATCGAAGCTGTCGCACCATCGAGGAACGGCTTCCGGAGTGAGTTGGATTTGTGTTGTTCATCGGCGCATGATGTTGTTGTACATCGGAGATGCTTGACTTGGCGCGCCGATGAAGCTTGGCAAGCCGCCTAAAACGACGTCAATTGTTGAGCCTCCAACTTGAACAAGATATCATGACTTTTCGCAGCCTTTTTGGGCGTTCTTGAGAGGGAAATAAACAAGACATCTATTTTGTATTCTTGAGGTTCTGATTCAAGCATCATTTGTGTGGTACTTAGAACTTGAACATCGTCATCTGATTTGTGTCATGAAAGTCTTACCTACCTTACTTGGGTGTGTGAAGCAACCAAGAGATATGGTTTATACGTGCGATTGGCAACGCATGAACTAATCCTGTAATACTACAACGACAACAAAGACTTCTTGGTCAAGTTTCTCCGTCTGAATCCTACCAGCCTTCGCCAAGTCAAAGACTGGTGCAGATCACGTGACTGAGTCTTCTCTCTCTCAGGCAGCAGGGCAGCTTAGAATTGCTAGTAGATCAGAAGCGCAGAACCTGGAAGAGGTGTCTCTTGATTTCCATGGGTTTGTTCATCAACACCAGCCGAAAGAAGGATCATATGGGATTGTTTACGTGAAGAAGACAGGCTTGTGCCTTCCCCGGATTCCATAGAGCCAAGAGCCGACCCGAGGACGTCTTGCAAGGTTGGGGGCAGGAGGGTTATCTAATACCGGTGCTTGGTACTGGAAACAAATCCTCCATCTGATTTCAGGATCTTTCTCACCGACTTCATCGCCTCGTTTCACGACCGCTCGGTTCAAAAATCCCTCGCTGTCTCTGACCATGCGATATGTCTCGAGAGCATTCTGCCGCCCTTCTGGGCATTGCAGAAATCGCCACCAACGGCTCACACGACACCGCTGAACAAATAATGCAGCTGGAAGATTCCGAACGGCTGCTCACCACCCGGGATGAAGCTACTCCAGCCATGAGTCCTCAGACTAGTCGCTATTTGGAATCCCCCCAAATAGGCTCGAAATCGTCCCTCTCTCCATCTGCTCTCCACCAAGATCTTGGGACTGGGAAGCGCGATAAGAAGGAAGACGGCAAGCCTCGTGTAACAACCTTGGCACCTGACCCTGTCGAGCTTCCTGAGGGGAACAACTACGATTCCGGTAAGACATTCTACTGTCCTTGGATGGTGGCAGCTAAATAGATGTGGCTTTTCCATTGTTGACGTCTGGAAATTGATTGACGTTTGCAGCTGTAGGACCGTTGCCATACATCATACCACCACCTCGTGGTATCCGATCACAACCTTCTCCGTCACCATCGCCTCCTGCGACTGCACATGGTGATTCCCTGTCTCCATCTCACAATCACCAGACCGATCCTCACGTTATTTTATTGCATAAAACCATAGACAGTGTTGCAGATTCCCTAGACGATCCGCATGAAACAAAAATGATCTTCGGACAGCATCCTGCAGCAATTGCTGCGAGAAGAAGGAATTACGCCAATTCTACGGCTATGACCCAGTACGAAGCCGAGTTAACGAGTCGAGATCGTGCGAAACAAAAAGAGGCAGTCAAGAAATACTTGGGAGAGCGGGTTAAGCAGGACTGGAAATTTGAATGGCCACAATCTGTTTCTAGCCCAATCATCGAACCATCAGCTTCTTTACCGGGTTCACCGGGTTCACCACAACTACCTGACTCCCCACTGTCGCCGACGATTGGAGACTCTGAAGTCGCCGAGGAACAATGGAAAGAGAGGGATGAATGGCTTAGCAACGCCAGCGAAAGTGGAGACGACAGGCCGGGGCCTACATCTGCTATAAGTCCTGATACCCCATCCACAAGACACAGTACATACCAGTTCGAAAGCCCTGATTCTGTCGGAGATTCGATAAAGAAAGTCCACGATGAACGAAAGCAGAGAAGAAAACGACGTCTTGCGGAGGAAATGGCTGAGAACGCTGGTCTTCGATGTTTTACTCTTAGGAGAGATGCTTGGACGGGTGCCCGACGCGTTCCAAAATCCGCAATGGCGAAAAGAAGTTCGCTGTCAACAGGTAGCTCCACCGCAATCGAGCCAGATGAAGACGAAGAATGGGAAGATGATATTGAGATTCCAATTGCTCCACCAATACTTCCCCCAGAAAACGCCATGCGAGCTTCTATTCAACCTGGAGCCTACGACACCATCTATGACAAAGTCATCGTCCAACAGCTTACCCCAAGCTGTCCCATGAATTTGAAAGATGTTACAAGAAGTTGTGTTCAAGGCTGGAAACGGGATGGAGAATGGCCACCAAAAGCTACAATCGCCGAACCTAAAAAGAAGGGAAGAAAAATGAGTGTAGCGAGCCTCTTTGGCCTCGAGAGGCAGAAGACACTAGAGCAGAAGGAGAAGGAAAAGGAACCGCAAGACCTTATATCTCAGCTAGCGGTCGAGAAGAAACCTGGAGGTATTCGGCGCAGCATTCAGAAGATTTTGAGTCTGGGTCACAAGGAGTCCAAGGATGGTGATGGTTCAGCTGAGAAAGAAGGCGTTGTGATTGAGAAATGATGAAATTGGATAATGCGAAGCATTACATGGCGTTTAGATCACGACTGGTCAGGCTTGGCTTCCTGCCGAAGAGCGGGGTGTTGGGTACGCTCAACATCGATGGGTTGGTGTTAAGGTTCTTGTTTGAAGCGAGCGTGTCTGTTCCTAATAATAATACCCCTCTTGCATACTATTCTCCAGTCCTAGGAAGCCTTTTTATTGGTTTTGTTATTGTTTTGACTACCTTGGCTCCTACCTAGATTGAAACTCCAAAACATCTACCTTATGCCCTTCATCGAGCGACCTAGTCTTCTATCACGTGCTTTTATTTACATGAATGTCAGTACTGCTTTCTTTGCCAAAACCTCTTTTCTTTCCTCCAACTTAACCCTCAGCTATAATTCAAGCTCGAGTGAGTTTAGATTTTGCTTTGCCACAAGCTCTAGTGACCACCCAGGGCTGTCTCTCCGTCAAATCACCTGATTCAATCTGTGTGGCGTGATATGAGTGGCGCGGCTGGGCATGTGGCTGAGTCGTCGAGTTGAAGGTTTGATTAGATTGTAGTCACATGACACAGTTGGGGAGTTGCGGGATATAGATCGGAAACTGGGGTATTGGAGTATGTTCTTTACCTTTGTTCTGTTTTTACACTTTGCTTGTGTCTTGTTATGAATAATCTCTGCGATGTGGATTTATGGGATATGTTTTGATTTAAGGAGACTTTTCAATGCACAAAGTGCACGCCAAAGTTAGATACTTTGAAACTCATCGTGTTTTTAATTGTTGAAAGATTAAGCCTGCTTAAATCATCGAAGCCAAACAGTGGGGCTATAATATGTGACGTATCTTCCATCTCTCGCTTTCCATCATCAAGAAGAGCTTTGTTTCGGGGATTGGAACGAGCTCATCCTTAGGTCGAAGCCAGCTCCCTCGTCCTACTTATGATGATGAAACCAATGCCTTTTTCCCGCCTTTGCAGCATTCTTCGCAGCAACCTTGTCGGCAGCTTTCTGTTCATCGTCTACCCGAATTCTTTCCATCATCTCCCTCATCTTCTTCAACGCAGCCTCTTGATCAATTTGCAGCTTCGTCTTGACGTCGCCTCTGAACCACACCTCGAGAAAATCTCTTCTTCCAGCCTCCTTGACCTTCTTCAAGACTTCTTGATAATTCTCTGGTGTCAGAACCGTCTTCCAGAGGTTGCCTTGATCGTTAATTTGCTCCCATGCTATGCAGAGTCGTTCGTATTTCAAATCGGCAAAATGGGTGACGAGACAACCTGCTCAGATCGTATTGGCATTTTTACTTTCTGTTTTGGTCTATCCCCTTCTAGTCAAGTTACTCTGACAGACTTATAAGAGAACAAAGGGAGAGAACATGCGGAAGAAGAGAAATGAGAGCACAAACCAGAGCCATCTAATCTGCATAGAACAGGTTTCTTCTCTCCAGCTGATGTGGCAGTGACACACGTCTGCAGTGCATCATGGCGCACCGTGAGCCTTCACCACCACCAAACTGCACGGCCACTGCATTCTCTGCCAGGACATCTCCACCACCCAGGTCCTCCTCCGTCTCGCTATTTGCAGCAACGTTCCGGGTTAATACAGAGTACTATAACAGACCCAATCCTCCCAAACGAGCCGAGTTTTCGCCGACTCAGATACCGAAGGCGGTTATTACTGGTACGGCCTCGAGATCATACCGTACCATATTGATGACATGAAAACAGGATATCTCAAGTTTGTGGATGTCAGTCTGACTTGTACCTGGGATGATCTAGTCCGTACTGGGAAGGTAGTTGGTGTGTGGATATGGATGGTGTGGTGAAAAGTTACCGGAGACTCTCAATAAGTAGGAGGTTGATGTGGTTCAAATACCCGAGATCCCTAGTGTAGATGTGTGTGAATGAATGAAGGTTGAGTGAAAGGTCCCGGGAGCAGAGACAAGTCTCAATATTTGGGATTCGACTCATTATATTGGGGTGTAGCCTATGATCCGGGTCTCTGATTCACGGCTGTGCTCTCTTTATTCAAATTACTTGACGTGAATGAAGCATTCTTGATTTCCATATTATCCCTGTTGGTACAATAATCACGTGCCACGCATGAGAGCCTAGTTAGTCAGGCAGCCAGAACTCCATAAGAGTTCTCCAGCTGCCTCCATCCTTCTTCCGACACAACGTGAGGAGTCCAGTATCCAGGGTAAACCGGCCAATACGAATAACCTAGGTTTATCGTGAACCGACAATCCCGATACACGGTGGATAACGAGTCACCGTCTTTCTACTCTTTTGTCAAACACTTACAAAGTTAGAATTGTATGCACGCAAATGCTTCAATAATGAGTTGCCACAATGATTGATTTAGTTCGGGCGATGAGCCAACATATATAACATGGCTTTCCTTGCCTCGTCGTGACCTCGTGCCTTTCGGAGGCGCCAACTATTTTCCCACCCGGGAGTTCTATGGGATACTATTAACCAGACATGGCTTCTTGAAACGTGAGACGCTAGGTATAGAAGACTTTGTGGAAGTGTTTATATTCTAGATTCTGCTTCAGAAGCCATCCTTTACACTAGGTGGTGCAGGAATTGCCAGTCCGGGCTGTAGCGATTTTCACTACCAAAAAGTGTGCTTTTTTAAGCACGATTTCAATATATAGGTTTGAAAGCACAGCAAGAAAAATATTAAAATTAATTCAACTTTTATTTTTAGTATTAGAAGCTGCGAAGAATTATTTTATTAGCAGAGAGAATTAAAATACAAAGAATTCGATTCTTGATAGATGTTTATATTTTGTTGCATTTTGGTGGGGTTTAGTAAGAGTTGCAAAAGCATGCCCGATCTCAGTCGTGTTTTATAATTCCCGCTGTCGAGGCCATCGGTGCGAACTCAGAAAGATGCACAGAAGCATTAGCAAGGTGTGTAAGGGAACCTATTGAAATTGGTATGAGGAAAGCTAATGATGGTGATTTGATATCTTCCCCGATCATGTCGCCTCCTCCTATGGCTGTCCTCCTTCCGCTCGACTTACTCATCTCTTGTAATGCTCTCGAGATCGCTCTTGTACATGAGCCACAATATATCATTGCACATCTGATTGGAATCTGGGATCTCTGCATATCTTTGCGTCCCCAATTGGAGATCGAAGAGCTCTCCAAAGGCGAGCTGCTTTGCCCTGCGCTCCTCACCATTATACCCTCCCCTTGTCTTCCGATCAAAAATTGGAATTGCATAGTTGATAGAAGGATCGACAGTTGAGAATCGAGGCGGGCAAAATTCGTCTTCGCTAAACGAAGAAAATAAAAACTGCAAAATGTGAATACGCGTCCTAAATAAGCACTTGTAACTCAAATCGTAGAGCTCTTAGATACTCATATTTTATTGTCTCGAGTTTTATCGACTTGAGCAGAGTAAAGATTTGTGGTATTTGAACTTTGACTTTATGATTTTCTGATGCTTTGGCGAATTTTGACCGCCTCGAATACCCATATGCATTACCTCATTGTGGCCCTGTGCGGCATTCAGCCACAATCCGTTTTTAAAGCCGAACTCCATTCATAAATCGAGCATCGAAGTAGAATAAAACATTCAGTGGCTCAGCGCTGAACAGTTCTGTCAAACACAACATGCCGTCGGAAATCAATTTGAACGGCAATGATAGGAACCTCGATGGAACCTCCGAAGAGTACAGGCACGCAACTCCTTACGAAAGGTCCAACTCGCCTTCTCTCCGAACGCATGCAGAAACAATCGAAGAGCGTACCATTACCGTACGAGCTGTGATCGCAGGACTTTTGATCGGGGCCATGATATGTTTCACCAACCTCTACTTTTTACTTCAAGCTGGGTTGAACAACTCGATGCCTTTGCCTTCAGTATTACTTGGATATATTGTTTCCAAACAATCTCAAGATATCTACGTACACCGTACTCGCCTATCGAAAATGTACTGGTGATGGCAGTCACGGCTTCGATGGAAGCAATGCCTATTACAACTGAACTCAATGGCATAATTCCAGCTCTTGAATATCTGACCACAACAAAGGACAACGGCCCCATGAATTTCTCTCTATGTCATCTGATTCTCTGGTCGCCTGGTGTGTGTTTATTTGGCATTGTGTTTGCTGCGCCATTGAGGTATTTTTCTGTTATTCGTGATCCACTGCGGTTCCCAACGGGGACAGCTATGGCGACGATGATGGGCTTGCTTCATAAAAGGCCGGATATCACTGACAGAACCAGTCGAGATCAATCCAAGGAAAAGAAAATTCATGACTTGAAGTATAGAGAACCATCTGGAGTAGGAGGACAAAGAGAAATGCCTTCCAGTGGTGGTCGGCTCGCCCAAGTCGACAACAAAATTCGCAACTTCATTGGCGGGGGGCCATGGTCTAGGAGAAAGCTGTCAAGCATCTCTTTTACACCAAGTAAAGCTGATGGTGTCATTTGGGTTGTCTGGCCTTTCTGTAAGTCGCAAGCCCAACCTTTCCCGTACAAAGTCCATAACTAACTGCCAATTTCACAGGCTTTAGTTTTCTACTTTGTACCGAGCAATGCAAAGCTCCCCATATTTGGCGTTCCAGCAGCGCGTGACTGGGCGTGGGCCCCCAATCCGTCTCCCGCCTGGGTTGGATATGGCATGATCATATATCCAATGGTGTCAGCTCACATGCTCCTTGGCGCAGTCATAGGATGGGGAATTCTATCGCCTATTGCAAAAAGGAAGGGATGGGCACCCGGCCCAGTTGGTCAGTGGCAAGATGGGAGTCAAGGGTGGATCATATGGATCGCCTTAGGAGTGCTCCTTGGGGATTCGATTGTGGGAATTGGCTGGATGCGTCTGCGCCCTCTCCTAAGTAAGCCAATTGAGGGAGATAATTTATTGAGAAGACTCAGTTCTGGGTACAACAAACATATTTCAGCTCTCTTTTCGAGACGCGAATTCCCAAGTAGCCTAAATATCTTAGAATCCCGGTTTCAGAACGCACCAGAACGCACAGCGCTGCTACCGTCTGAAATCGGAACTTATACGACCTCCGATACCCTCTTACAACCATTAGATGATGCTCTACCAGCCCATCGTTTGTCGAATGTCGCTTCTTTGTTTTGGTCGGCTGCTGTTTCTCTGTTTTGTTTCCTTATCACATGGTACCTCTTCGGAAAGCTGTTATCCGTCTGGCAAATTGTTCTTGCTATCATCATAATACTCCCGTTGGGCATGGCAAGTATAAAGTCGATGGGTGAGACAGACAATTCGTTGGCTTCAAGCTTAGGTTTGTATTCCAACGGGATAGTCATATATGATCAAAACCACTAAATCATTCATTAGGCAAGGTGTTGCAGCTTTTATTTGCACTGTCAGTCTTGAGCGCTATCAGCAGAATCGTGCTTGATGGTTGGCGTTGGAGAGACCAAATACCAAGTAGCATTGCTGTTGGAATCGGTATGCAATTTGACGTTGGATCCTGGAGATTGCAACTAATCGGAAACTCTAGGATTATACATTCTGCCCGCGTACACGCTTCCTCGGGTAGTGGGTAGCCTTGTAGCCCAGGGTTGCAGATGTCACCTGCGCATGGAGGAGCTCCCGATCGTAACAATTGCAAGCGGGCTCATTCTGGGAGTAGGAGTGGTCAATATCGTCAACCTGCTTCTTAGTGTCATGAGCGGTAGAATTGTTATCGCGTAACGTCTGTTCACGTATAAATCTTAACTGCTTAGGACCTACGGCAATTCTGAGACTCTTTTACCGGTGCAGCTTGCCGCAGAGACGCTACCTTATGCCGCTTGCCTAGCTCTCTTGCTGAAACTATCTATGGTCCTCCCCTCAGCCCAAGTCCCGCTGCACCTTGCCGTTGCATGAACCTCAAGAGGGTCGGCCGACACAGAAGTCATCCAATAGCCCCCTTCACGCACTGCCACCGACATGACGCTGCCTGGCTGGCTGCATAACTCGTGTTTCTTCCATGGCTCTCTTGCTGAACCTAACCATGAATCTTCCTATATAGAAATTATCTTTCGATGATCATTACAGAGCACTGTCGTGCGTGTTTGAGTGCGGCTTCTTGTAGTAGAGAGAAGGCATATAAGTAGTTAATGTGATTAAAGCCATACGTCCGTGTACGATGAGGTTGAATTGGCGAAGTTCGCTAAATTTAGGAGGTGCGGCTCTGGTTAATGGGGTGTGGATGCAGGGAAGGAAGAGCAAAGGGAAGAGTGTACATATCAAAGGATTCACGTGAAATCCCTCCTAAAAAATCAACATCACTTTACCCACCATCAATCTACCTTGTTTTTCTCAAGGATCCAGGCTCGGCGAAGAGCTCGACGCAAAAATCTTTTGTGCATACTCTTCTATACTGACATGCAACGTCAGTGCATCTGCATCCGGTTGATCGGCTTTTTTATCTCTCCTAATCCGTTCGCTATGGCTTCAACCTCCACGAGCACAGATGCATATTCAAGACGAATAACATCCGGCCGTTTCACATTCAGCCAGCTACCAAATGCAAAGCTCTATGCTCAAGCCCGAGTTTTAAGCTTTCACTTGAAGCTTCAAATCTTTGTCAACCTCCGGGCAGCAAAGCCAACGAGATTCTCTGCCCTCAATTTCTGCTGCTATATTTGATTCGGGAATTTCTCAAGGTTTAGTCAATCATAAACTAAATCATTGCATTTGCCATCATGACTCTTGTGTCGTCCTAGCCAGACCTCACTAGGAATTGGCTTCCAACATTGTTTGAAGTCTTGAGTCGACAACCCTTGCTTATGCCGACTTATTTTCGTTTTATTTCTATATGAGAGATCAGTAGAGAGCTATCAATTGTCCAGACTTCTAGCATGTAGCGGTTTGATTCCATCATATCTACTCTGTGCATCAATAACCCAAAAGAGTAATTGATTTATGAGGCTCGATATTGCTCGACAAATGAGCATCTGTCCCCACTATGTTCGAGAACTCCGGCGGGGAGTTTGGTTGAAAGTCCTCGGCGATACTACTCAGATTCTTCCTGCCAATTAAGACGAGACCACAAGATCAGCAAGTTGCCGGCATGTGCATGTACAGAGGTAGCTCTGATGAAGACAAAGGCCGTTTTTCCGCCTTTTTAGTAAAGAATGACTCTATTTTCGTTTTTGAGACGAGGCAGAGGATTCTCCTGCTCTTTGACGTGATGATAGCTCTAAGCTTCCTGCTGATTCTCCGCGAAGTAGCACTTCAGACCCATCCCTCGACCACAAGACAAGATATCCGAGCATCACCGAAGAAGATTCTCTACAAATATATCCTTTTCGGGGCAGAGCAAGAGATTGAATTGTCTGCGTCTATGGGTGATATGTCACTAAGGAGACCGAAGAATTAGACCGTGATGACTATGAGTTGTTCGATGCTGCTAAAGACTATGTTTTCCAAGCAGTAGAACGAGATGATTTCCCCGGGGCTCTTGCGCATGAAAAGCTTTGGGAAGCTAGTTCCTAAGGCCATACTGATCCTTGGATTATTTGGGCTGTTGTGCCTAATGGCAGGTATTTTTCTTCTTTTGTCCTGATGCGTAGAGATGCACCACAGAAACTAGGATTATGAGTGATTATCCATACCAAATGTCAAAGACACTTGCCGACTTTCCTCGCAGCTTATCCTAGCCTCCACACTTGGACTTTACAGTTCACTATCGTATCTGTACTCGCTTGAGATAATTTCAATAGCGGGCCAGATCTAAACAAAAATATACTTGCTAAGTTGTAAAGAAACGTAACAATTCGATTACGATTTGATACTTGATTTTTCGACAATCGATATTCCCTCTTCGCTCCTCACAGACATTCTCATTTCCATCTCAAAGCGTTACGGAACGAGATCTTCCGTACCCGAATAAGCAAAGCACTCTTATCCCACTATTAACCACGTGTTTCAACCATAGCGGAGATGAACCTTCACCAATTCACCAATTAATGACCAGATTTTCAGGTTTCAAGAATTCCAAGATAGATTCCGGGGGGGAATTCTACAAGTGGGGTTCATTCCCTGCCTAAACTGGGAGGAAACGTGATACCCCACTAAGTTGAATGGAGGGGAACGTGAAAAGGTTCTCTCTTTTAAATGACAATGATATATTTAATGTTCATGTTCATACGTGAGATGAGATGAGTATTTGACTCACTTTATTGCTTTTATTTTCATCTTCACCCACAAACAAACTCCCACAACATCAACTCACAATGCAGCTGCAACGTATCCCCGTCTCCAAAAACTGGATTTTCAAACAAGCCACGCATCTCAACAACTCATGCGCCTCCTCTGAGTTCCTGCCTGTGGCTCAATTCCCAACCGTAGCACACCTCGACCTTCTACATCATGGACTGATCCCCGATCCATACATTGATACAAACGAGTTAGACTGTCTGTGGGTGAACGACGCGGATTGGATCTACAAGACAACGCTTCCTCCACTTCTAGAAATAGTAGGAAATGAGAAGACAGTTCTCGTCTTCGATGGATTAGATACCATCGTGGATGTCTTTGTCAACGATGAAAAGGTGTGGGAGAGTAGAGACATGCATCTCTCCCACCGAGTTGATGTGACCTCCATCATCACGGGATCAAAACATAAACTGGGTGAAAACACCCTCGAATTACGATTCAAGAATGCACCCGCTTTCGCAAAGAAAGAGATGCAAAGAATGGGATACAAGGGAAATGGCACAGATGTCCACTTCGGCGGTCCAGAAAGGCTCTTTGTCCGGAAAGCACAGTATCACTGGGGGTGGGATTGGGGACCTGCTGTCAATACGTGTGGACCTTGGAAGGAGATCTGGGTTGAGATTTACGAGACGAAGATCGGTGAATTCTTGGTGCGCCAGGAGGTCAGTGATGATCTGAAATCGGCCGTGGTAAAGATCTCGGGGAAGATTGAAGGCAAGCGAGAGGGGGTTCTCGTACTACAGATCAAAGATCCAGATGGCAAAGCGGCGATATTGGAAGATGCAAAAAAGAGTGAGGTGACGATCAACGCAAGCGGAGAATTCAAGACCGAGCTCAAAGTCCAGAATCCGCAGCTCTGGTGGCCATTCACGTATGGCTCTCAACCTCTGTACAGCGTCACGGCCACTCTCCCAAACGTCCACGCCGAGACTCGAACCATAGGCTTCAGACGCCTGCGTCTACTCCAACATCCCCTCAAGAGCGCCAAGGGGACATCCTTCACCTTTGAGATAAACAACACCCGCATCTTCTGCGGTGGCTCCTGCTGGATCCCCGGCGATTGCATCCTCCCACGCATGACCGCCTCCCGCTACCGCGACTGGCTCTCCCTCGCAAGAGCCGGAAACCAAGTCATGATCCGCGTCTGGGGAGGCGGAATCGTCGAATCCGACTCCTTCTACAAATCTTGCGACGAGTTGGGTATCTTGATCTGGCAAGACTTTCTCTTTGCATGCGGAGACTATCCCGCCAGCGACGATTTTTGCCAATTGGTGAAGACGGAGGCAGAGCAACAGGTAAAGAGAGTTGGTCATCACGCGAGTTTGGTTATCTGGTGTGGTAATAATGAGGATTATATGTTGGCGGAACGATGGGGGTGGGAGTATGATCAGGATGACCAAGAAGGTCCCTGGGATAAGACGAATTTTCCCGCCAGGAAGATTTATGAGAGGGTGTTGCCTGAGCTATGTGAGAGGTTGGCAGGAGATGTGCCGTACTGGAGGAGTAGTCCTTATGGTGGGAAGCCGAGTAATGATTTCACCGTAGGGGACGCGCATATTTGGAATGGTGAGATCCCCTTCAAGTCGCTTCTCGCACGCGGGACTCATTTACAGTCTTTTAAAAATGAATCGTATATCCAACGAGCTGACATAAAGGATAGTCTGGCATGGCAAGATGTCTCCCTTTCAAGAATATAAAGCCTACACCTCCCGCTTCGTTTCGGAATTCGGCTTTGAATCCGCTCCTTCGCTCCGCACCCTTCACACCGCTATCACAAAGCCTTCTGAACGGCATTGGCAATCCTTAACTTTTGACGCGCATGATAAGGGACCAGGTCATCAACGTCGCTATGGGATGTACAGCGGCGAGAATTTCCGATTCCGTTTCAACCCATTGAAGGACTTCGTCTATTGCAGTCAATTTTTGCAGGCAGAGGCGATGAAATACGCATATAACCACTGGCGGCGAGAGTTTCGGGGCTCGGGAGATGAGATATGTTCGGGAATTTTGGTGTGGCAGTTGGTGAGCTTCTTGTCTTTCTTTCTGTCCAAAGCCGTTATCATTCCAGGCAAAACGTACTATTAGAACTAAAACAACACATCAGAACGATATCTGGCCTGCCACCAGCTGGGCCCTGGTAGACGTAGATTTTAACCTCAAACCCTCATTCTACATCACGAAGCGCGCTCTGGCAAAAATCGTCGTCGGCATGGAACGTCTCGTTACTTCGACGATTCCATACATGGTAACCTCGTATCCCTCAGCCAAGCGTAAACTAGTCATTTGGGCCGTCAACGGCTTCCTCTATCCTCTCGAATGCATATTGAAACTCTCGGCATTTGATATCGAATCAGGTAAGAAGGTAGAATTGAAAGAAAAGGCGAAGAGGGTAAGCTTAAAAGCAAATCAAACAACTGAGTTATTGGAGATTGAATTGGGAGAGCACGCCGAGAAGATGGTGGTTGTTGCTTATCTGGATGATGCGGAATTTGAAGAGAGGTTGGCCAGGTGGGTGGACTGGCCGGAACCTCTAAAATTCATCCAGTTCTCCAAGAAACCGAATGTACTGGCGAAAGTCGAAGAAGAGGAAGTCGTGTTGACTGCTGATGCGCCCGTGAAAGGGGTCATGCTGTCTGTGCCTCTGAGTGAAAAGGGTGAAGATGCGAAGTGGAGTGATAATTTCGTAGATTTGGTTCCGGGGGAAGAGGTTAGGGTGCCGGTCAAAGGCCTAGCGGAGAGAAAGGTTGAGACGAGGTGGCTTTGTGACTGGGAAAATGTGGAGGGTTTTGAGCTGTGAGCTGTGAGCTGAAAGTTGGTGTGGCGGTTGGAGAGAGTGGTTGGATATCTTTAGTATTTATAACATAGGTAATCCGCTTGGGTAGACATAAAATCTCGAACCTGCCGATCAGGAGCCATGCCTAGCATAGGCATGATGTCCGTCAATTTAGCTGACGAACCATCTTGTCTACTACCTCCATAGTCTATCGATCGGGTTAATGGGTTCTCCTGCTGCCACAGCCACCACAATCTATCCAACTGTGTGTGATGTAAGAAGAAAATAGGATCTAGATTTTACGTCAGCTCAAACCGTCGCAAATAATCTAGGAACTAAGCTCACCATTTGGCGCAGTCAAAAGCCCCATGTCACCGTTTGTGCTCCGAGAAATCCCAGCGTGGACACTTTCGTGCGGGCCCTCTCCGAGCTTGATGTTGAATGTAGCGTAATCTATGATGGAAGTCACAGCTGCGATGACTTCGGGGGTGTAGGCGTAGCCTAGCATCTCTTGCAGACCAATTTCAGGTACTCCAGCCATGAAATCGCGCTCGAGGCAATGCGGTTCGGTATTATTATGTTTGTAGTGGACACGGAGATGTTGGAACGGTCCGTCGAGCACGCAGTACGAATCAGAGTCGGAGGAGTTGGTGCTCGTGCCATTTCCACCACTTGAAGACATAATTAGTAAAATTCGTAAGTAGGTTGCGGGAGTTAATTTATGAGTAAGTCTGGTCGTTCATCGACAAGTTGTTCTCTAAATGATATAAGATACTTACAAGCCATTGAAAGGACTCCAAATTTTCGCTTTTGACGGTGCTGCTGAGTCTGCTACCCAGTCCCAATACCTAATCGCAGTTAGAATAAGCCATCCTTGATGGAAGACACCATTTACATTGCAACACCGTTGTACCCACAAGAATGAAGTGCAGCCTCATATACATGAATAAAATACCGATGCCATGGTAGGAACGAAGCGCGCCCATGAACTTGATATCGGTGAGTTTTACGTTGAACCAGAAGTATAATAAGTAATTGAACTCACTCTCGTTCTCTAAAACACTGTGCACATAAGCAAAGTCGTCATATAGAGTTGAGTTGACGAGTCCTATCCTGGAGGGTTTTGTCGCCAAACAGAGAACAGCGTCAATGTACGAACTACGTTCTACATCTGTGGCCGCACTCCACTCCCTGCGGAGCGCAGGAGTTTGGCAAGGGCGTGATAGAATCAAGCTTGGTTGCAAATAGAGAATGGAAAGTGTTAAATGAACGAAAATAAATATCGTCAGGAGTAAGATAAACACTCCTTTTACAAGTATCATAAAATCCATAGTTCGAGCATTTGTGAGAGATGAGAAATTTAACTCTGGATGAAAAGATGGAGAGAGGCTTGGCGCCTAAAAATATTGCCCATCTTGAAGACTGGAAAGGCGGACCGGATGACGCGGTTGTATTTACATGTGGAATACGTGGGCTTGATCGAAGAACCACTGTGGCGCTCATGATAATGAGCTGTTGGTTTATGAAGTGGTAAGCCACAACTTATGAACCGCAATCCCAAATCCACCTATCCTTAGAACGGGAAGATGCCATGCAGACTTCGCAATGCCAATCAATAGGAATCCTCACCGAGTCGCATCCCGTTCACACGAGGGTTAATCTATCGGATGCATTAACCGAGTCTTTCTCGGTCAGGGATCTCCGATTGGATGAGACCATGTTCACAAGGGAAGTGTAGAAAGCTTGGCGATATCTTTAACTTGACTTGGAGAGTTGGTCGAGGTATCGCGGTACCTCGTTCGCCGCTTTCTCAATCCACACCGCATTCGTAAATAGAATCTGACGAAATTGAACGGAGCAAGTCTGGTGACAAGTCGGGATTGCGTCACCTGAGTATATTAGACGAGCTGATATTGTTATCGTGAACATGGCAGCTGTTATCTTCTGCAATGGTGTGCTCATTTCATGGACGTGAATACTAATCAGTGGGCACTTGCCTGTGTTACCAGTAGGTAGATCGCCTTTAAGACCATGTTTTTCTCCTCCCGGCAAAGACCCGAAGGAGAAATCTTGCTTCAAGTCGTTATTACACACGAATTCAAGATTCTAGTGTAGTCGTTCAAGCCATGCCTTAGTAGGGGCGGGGGGATAAGAGTAATTTAAATAAAAAGCAGGTTGTTTAAGCTTAAGATTCAAGGGGATTAAGGGGACAGCAAAGACTGTAAGAAGGTGGCTCAGACCATTTGTCATTCTACTCTTTCCACAACGATCCTCTCAGGATTGCTCCCGATGCTGCGTTCGGAATTTGGCAAGGACTAGTCTCATCATAGCCTGTTATGAAAAGGACAGTTGCTGAGAGAAAGGGAGAAGAGAAAATTGAGGGCGGGAGAGCGAGACTTTTTACTCGACCCAAGCGCACAGGCCAATCCTCTGCCAACTTCAATCTTTGCGGCTTGAACAAACCTCTCAAGCAACGACCGTGTGACAGTCACCAATGCATCATTGATTTGCTTCAACTTACTCAAGATAAAGTAAGGTAGGTAAGTAACAAGATCGGATCTACTTTACTTCTAGTCGGAGTCACATTCTTTGACAATGCTTACAACTATAATATGGAAACCCTAACTATGAGAATGACATATCGAGAAGAGAGCGGCGACCGTAAAACAAGCGTTCGGATTGACAACAGTGAAATTGGTTTCAATTCAGCTAAATGTTAAGGCTTTTACAATCTTGGCATGAGATATTCATTGCATCACGTCCTCTCCACCCTCAGAAATTGATGGCAAAAGAAGTCCAGGAAATATCCATCGTATAATGATTAACCAAAGCCCCTCTTGTTGACTACCTGTCATGTAGTTAAATGTTAGCAGGACATTTTAGCTTTACCTAGTAACCGAGCAATATTAATTTGCACGTAAATAGAGGTTGGCTTATCACTTGATGAACGATAGGTTATGTGATAGGTGCTACCTATAGAGATATAATCAAGGAGAGCGCCTGTTTCAACCTGAAGAAAACGAGGACAACGGATGGCGACCTGAAACTTTTGCCAGTCAAGATTTACGATCGGAGGGATCTCTAACCTTTCCCCCACTCTGAGTTAAAGAGTCGCCACTCATCACATTCCGTATGGTTCTGATATTTTGCACGTCTTGGCATGCACCTTGGATTTTGACAGCCGTGGTTTACTGGCGGGATTTGTTCCTGGACAAACGTCGCGGAGGTTGGATGCATGCCCAGCCGGGGAATTGGACAGAACAGGAAAATAGTTTGGTAATCATGAGAGTGATGGCTAAACAAGTGTTATAGAATCAACGATTCTTAGTCTTTGTATATACTCTCCAGACGAGCAAAGGTGGTTCAAGGGACCTCTTTTGGAAGATATATCCTTTTCTCTCTCTCTAGTCTAGTCCTTTGCAAAAGTACGTTTCCAGCATTCAAATTGCCGCTCAAATCCACAGATCCTCCTTAGACTTTTTCAAGTCCGGATGCCGTGTAACGCTGCTGAATCAGCATTGACTACTGTAGAGTTTTGTCTTTGCCTTCAATCGATTTCTCTTTGGTGTGTTGCACAGTGTACACCACCCATTGTCTCAATGGCAATGATACTACATACCAAGGATGGACGGGGTATTTTTCAATGCCGACATCAACAGGCTAGATAACTCCGATTTTTCGCATTCCGAAAACAGAAATCCATGTTGATCCAATGCAGAAAGAGTCATTTATTCCTTGCAGTTGAGTTTTGCTGCCCTGGCCGAGCAGATAACAGCTCCTTGACATCCAGGATGTACTTAACCCAAAAACTGGCTCTATAAGGAGAGTGGGATTCCAATCTCAGGAAACCTCAATCTGGACTTCTTGAGGCTCGCTCAATTATTAAAGTTACCCTCAATTAGCACCATCTTCTATCAAGAGCACCGCCTTTTTATCCACCACTCCTTTCATTACCACAAAGGACAAGACAGAAATCTTCTATAAGGACTGGGGTAATCCATCTGGGAAGCTAGTTGTATTTAGTCATGGTTGGCCTCTCAATAGTGATAACTGGGAAAACCGTAAGTTTCCAGCTGCCTTGTGGTCTTCTCTTCAAACCATCGTTCATCGAGTGACTGCTAACTCTCTGGGGACTCAGAAATGTTCTTCCTAGCAAATCAGGGCTACCGCACCATCGCCCACGACCGCCGTGGCCACGGACGCTCCAGCCAGCCTTGGGAAGGAAACGACATGGACACCTGGACCGACGATCTCTTGGCCCTCATCGAGCACCTCGATCTTAAAGATGCCATGCTTGTAGGTCACTCGACTGGCGGTGGAGAAGTGACTCAATTCCTCAGTCGCCATGGCTCCAGTCGGGTCTCCAAAGCTGTCCTCGTCGGCGCCAACCTGCCTTGTATGATATTAGGCTCCACGGCAAACCCTCGGATTTTCTCGCTTCACCTCGTCAGTGGCCGAAAGGGGATCCTTTGAGCCCCCCAAAATTTATAGTGCTGCAAAATAGCATACTTAATGAGCAGCAGTACCGTGGGATGGCAATTGAATCAATCCTGATAGGAGGTAGCTAAACACGTACCCCAGGATTTAGAGACAGGCTGAAGACGTTAAGCCACCCTCTAAAACTGCACATTTTGCCTTCTGGACTCATCTGGCATTTGGTTTCATAAGGCCAGTCTTGATGGCAATGATTATTGCAATTAATGCATCCATTGCAGCAGATATATAATGATCTCGGTATATGTTTGACACGTCATCACTTAAATCTGATCTCAGAGAGAATAACAGTCGCGCATTTGATGGTATAGAATTCCGCAGCCATTTTCTAACAGTACAGATCGTTCACAGTTTTCGCAGTAGCGCCTGAGGTTGTACAATTGGCCAAATAGCAGCGTCACTAGCAAGGCCATTTTATGCCACGAGACTCCATAAATGTATTCTCCATTCCGTGATGCCTTCCATATGCAAATTAACGCATCTAACCCGCTCTCTCCCGTCTTTGACCGCTCAGAGTACCGAAATTGACCGACTGATGCTCATGCGCCACCGACAAGAATATTGTTCACCGGAATATGGACTACCACCAGATCAGCGAAAGCGATAAGTGGTGGAAGGAGAGAATCTTACTGAGCTTCACCACGTAGCCAACTAATCCCATAACCAGGAAACCGACTCCTACGGCCTGGCAGATCTTTGTGTACTCCATTCTGCTGGCTGCGAGAGGCACATGTCAGTATTATGACCTCAGCAGGGCTGCTCCATTGAAGAACTCACGCTTCTGGCATCTGTTGAGAAACTGTAGGCCATCCTTCAGGAAATCTCTGGGCAGGTCAAGAGCTTCTTGGATTTGATCTGACATGATGGGAGGCTGGATTGGAGAGGTGCGAGGTGTTGTTGAGGCGAGATGGTATCGCAAAGTGAAATGAGTTCAATGTTCAACTGATGATGCCACGTCTTCGGAATAAAATAAATAGAACCCCGAACTAGAAGGAGTCGCTAGGGGCTCTGTTTGATGCCTGAGGCACCAACATGGTCCAGCCCCTTACCCATGCCTTCGACCACCGCATCCATAGTCTATTCCGGATTCGACAGCGAACCTCACCACACGGTCTGATGTCGGTGGCGGTGCTTTTCGGACTTTCGCCTCAGGTCATATCTGCCCTTGCCCCGACCTTCTAACCCAACAAAGTCGTGATGATATACAAATGGCAGGACAACAAGTATATTTCAAGCCGCAAGACGTGCGTTCTTATGGGCCTCGGACCACGATCTGGCGAGATCCTACAAGCTCGCAGAATGATCTGGAGCTTCCTTGCTCTTAATGCTACTCGATACGACTCTGGCAGTCATTCTCTCGATCCTTGTAATCCATCTCTAACATCTCAAGCATTATTTCGCAAATGGTTCTTGGATACAAAGACTTCTTGGAGTAGTTCTGCAAGGAGTGGAGGCACTTCATACCAAGGTTCTAAAAGACGCCCCAGTTTTGATCTATCTCACTCAACATCCTCGAGATGTCCGCAATTTATGTTTCCGATGGTCACGAACTCAAGGCATCAATTGAATCCAAAGTTGAAAAACACACGTTGACTCTGTTTCTCGGTTCTATCAAATCTAAAACCTTAAAGTGTATTCGCTATCTTCCACATTCCAAAACAATACCTCTACAACATCCACCATGGGCTGTGAGGTACTTCCACGTTGCACCAGCCTCTTCATCGCTGGAGCATAGTTCTCTTCATCAAGAGGCGTTCTATCAGTCTGCGCGGACCATCTGATAATGATCTCATCGAAAAACTGTTTTGTATTTAACCTATCTTCTAAATTCATCTCCTTTCTTCCCACAATACACTCGTTCAAAATCTTCTCTTCAAATTCAGAGTATGTCCAATGAGGGTTGATTGAGAGGTTTCTGGGACTACTGTAGCCGGCGGAGATACCATGGCGTTGATAGGCGGAGCTATCGAAGGTTTGAATTCGAACGGTGATGTTTTGAGGAATGGATAGTGAAGGGGGAGAGTTGCTATGAGAGACGTTGCTGCTTGTTTGCATGATTGCTAGATCTGGATCAAGATCTGTGAGTTCTTTTATGGATGGAAATTTTGATCTTGGATTTTCGTAGGCTCGACTTTCAATGAGATTTTGATGAGGTCAGGGATGAAGGGATTGTATGGAAATCTTTTATATCGCATCAAGGTAGCAAAGGGTTGTGAATCACAAAGAAGTATTGAGTATCGAATATTGAATATGAATGAAGCCGGAGGTGTCTTTTTTCTTTGTTCTCATTTATGAAGAAACACACCGTCTCCCTCCAATATAATGATCATATTTTTGCAAAACAGTATAAATATTTCCGTACCCGATGTTCTCTGCAATAAAACTGTGCAGAAAAAAATTGCTAAATCATTTAGAGGTGTTGTGTATGCATCTTTCTTCAAAGCTGCGAAAGGTTTCTACAGATATGTATAGAAGAACTTCAGCGGTAAAGCTTACGTGCTCAACGTCGCTCTCTTTGGCCAACAATTAAGAGTTCCAGCGATGTAAATACTATCTTCTTATATAATGCTGCCAATATCTCAACTTTGTAGGACAGCGATTGGGAGATTCGAGACATAGCTTATACATATTATTTCTGCTGTGGCTAAGTCTGTAGCAATGGAAACTTGCAAAGATCTATACAGGAGAACTCATAATTAAATTGTTATCGTTTAAACAAGCGATCAGTTCTCTGAAAATTCTTGGGAATCTGCTTTCTAGGAAGTAGGTAGGTTATATGCCGAAAGCGCATATTTACCTGTGTCATGAAAGACGCTACAAAGAAAGCCAAAAAGAAGAGAGCTCTGCTAATGAATCGTGTAAACCACAATCGATGCTACTTCCGTTAGAGCGCCGAATGAAAGGCAGGCTTAAAACAGAAGTGGTTAAGTAGTACCTCGTGGCTGCGTAAAAGAGGTAGTATGGTGCAACGGCGGCTGAGATCATACGGCGACGATGGAATTTAATATTATTGATCATTACCCTCTTCCTAATGAGGAACAAATCTGCGCACAAGAAGAATAAGGCGAAACTTCCCACGGTAAGATGGTGGTTACCCTGGTGACCCCGACCTAAACCCTACGGGTACAAATGCAGGCGAAGGAAGCTTGCTGACGGAGTCGGTCGGCAACGTCGGACTGCACCAGCGCATCCTGACCTGTTCGACTCAACCGTACCTAGGTACCCTTGAAACAAACGCATCCTTTGCTGGCTCTCGCCGAGATCTTCATTTTATCTCCGTCTGGGGACTTGTTTACCATACTTCTAGAGCCAAAACCTCACAAGCTCTTCAGGCTTCATCAACCCCGCCACCCCCGCTACGCCATTCATTACCCTGGATCATCTCCAGCCGAATATATGCAAATTATGTAAAACATCTATGCAGTTCACGACGTATCAACCATGTCCCAATTTACGGGGACTCCCCAATCTCGCACGCCAGGGAGCTTTTCGCCTGTTGTGGCGCCATCATCGTCGTCAACGACATCACGTCCTCCTCTACGAAAAGTAGATTCCTCGAGCTCCGAAGAAACCATCCCTCTCCAACCCTCAAAACAACGAGCCTCCCCGCAGCCTCAGGCGCCACCGCGGCCTCCTGCTCTCTACGCGCTCTCGACAGGAAATCCGAGCTCTGGTTCTCTGCAAAACTTCTCTCGTCCGACGGCTGCGCATCGTGCCGACGCCCCATTAAGAAATGCCTCGCCGTTGACCCAGTCCTCGAGCAGTAGTTTTCACCACGGCCACGGGCGGAAACATTCTTCGACTCAGGGTAGCTTCGAACCGTACCTTCCGACAGCTGCAACGAGCAATCTGGGGAATATGGCGAATATGAACTCGAATGCAGGCGCGGGACTGAGTGCGAGCCAGATAGCTGCGCAGGCTGCTATGCAGCATCAGACACTACACAATCGACAACGGTCGCAGACGCTTCCTGTTCCTCAGCTTGATACTGGTTTGAAATTGCAGGTCCATCGACAGAATACTAGAGGCCCCACGAGTCCGCCACTTTTGAGCCTAACAGAAGCTTCGGGACCAAGAGATACAGGTTTTGGGGGACAGATTTATCAAAATGGTTTGTTAGGGGGTTCGCATGGTAGTGCCGCTCAGACAGCTGCAAGTCTAGTGTTTCCAAAGTCACCCGCAATGTCTCCAAGCCTTGCCCCTGTGGAGCATATGCCACCCCCAGACAAACCTTTGAAATCGGAGAAGTCCAAAGTTAAACTCTTTTCACGACCAGGGAAGATTGGAACCTCCAAAGAGAAGGAGGTTAAAGCTCCGTTACCGAGTCCGAGTAAGCTGGTTTTCAGTAGGAGCAATCATAGTACCAACAGTTTAGCAGATAGCATGTCCAGCGCCGCAAGCATGTATAGCATGGCAAATTCCTCCACGGCCACGATACGGCAGATCGATACACAGCAGCCGGAAAAGGAGAAGGAGAAACATAAGCACAATTTCTTGAGCAGGCAGAAACATAAGTTGAGCAGCAAGGATGATCATCATCTGCCACTGTCGAGCGCAGCGAGTAATTCCAAACCCGCAGATCCAAGTGCGCCCAGTAGCTTGTATAACTTCAACTTGCCGCCAAGTCCAGGGCCAACGACTACAAGTTTCGCGAAGAGTATGAGTGGGCTAGATTTGAGACATGGTGGGAGAGCTTTGAGAGAAAAGAAGAAAGAGGAGAAAAGCGATGCGCTAAGGGAGAACGAGCTGTCATACCAAACCAGCAATGAATGGCCAGGACCTTCAAGTCTGGGATCTGCAGGAGCTTCCTCGTATCTCGGCGCTGCAGCTGGTAGCTTTACTCCTAGCAGTTATGGCGACACAAGTGACCTTTCGAAGTTCGGGTTGAACAACATGGGAGCTGATGATGCTTGGCCGTTCTTGAAAGCTAGGCTGCTGATTATTTTCGAAGGTGAAGATCTGAGGTTACCGGTAGAGGATTTCAATCGGCTGGTATCGTGAGTAAAAACGACTTTCTACTGTGTCTTACTAACGACGATAGTCTCCATCTTCAATCTTGCGTCCGAAAACGTACACCAAATATAATAGTCGAAGATCTCCGCGATCTCCTTCATACCGGCTTTAGCTCTCTTGACCAAACCCTCCGACGGACCCCAGACGATCGTCTTATTCCTCATCTAGTAGAAATGTGGCTATTCACATTCACCACCGTGCTTCCATACATGCAAGCTGTCTTCCTTCCTCTCGATCTCGAGTTTTCTGGTCACGGCCCGCTCTTGACCCCAGATCAAGCTCGCGAATTTTGGGGTGGACTACCATCCCATACCCCTGCATCAAATGTCTTGGAAGTCCGACGGATAGTGCTGACATCCTACCGCGACACCGTCATCCTACCCAGATTCGAGACCTTGAAGACGATTTTCTCAAGATTGAGTCTCGACAGTATAAGTCTGAGCATACCCGGCGCAGAAATTCTAAGTAGTTCGCCAGACAGCTTCTCTGGCGGCCGACCAAGTACTGCTATGAGCCTTGATCCATCTCACGCCTCTTACGGATCTCAGAACACCACGCTCTTAGACACCACGTCTAATTCAGGCAACCGCTCCCGTGCTATTTCCAATGTCTCCCACGGCTCGGATCTGAACGGCAACTCCTCGTTCGGCGGGCTAGGCATCATCCCGCCACCCCAACGCCCGTTCACTCCTTCATCCACTCATCCACTACATACTCTAAGCCGCGGCATCAGAGAGAAAACAGTAGAGGATAGCAGCAAACAGCTCACTGAAACGGTGGGTAGAATGCTGCAGTGTGTCAGTGTATTAGCCAGTGTAGGGGTGGGCAAAGATGGAGAGGAGGTGGCGCAAAAGAAGATGGAGGAGTTGACTAGGGGCTTGAAGTTGAATTGGCTTGGCAGAGGAAGAATGGGAAGAGATAGGAGAGGCCTGGTGGGTGCACGGATGCCGGCTGGGGGTTTTGGGGCAAGTATAAGAGTTGAGGGATGAAAAAGTTGGCTTGATTTTGATTCTTTCGCATATCTCACAACCAGGCGTATTTGAGGTCTATCTGCCGCGGCGTTCCGGATGGCAGGTTATTCAAAGTTCAATGTAACATAGGATGGGATACCTCAGGATAAGCATAGCGTCGGGTAACGGTGTTTGGTTATCTGGGATCATGGAACGAATGAACCAGACTAGGGCGGCGTACAAATTTTGTATCAATAGAACAAAGAATCCATACCATTCTTCAATGCTCGGAAGTTTAGAGGAGATCGAAGTAGACTAGTGAAGCTGGTGATTGTGTATATCTCTTTCGTAGAGTAAAGGTAGGTTGCCATCTATTAATAGGCTTTCAGCATCGGTGTCTTCGTTCTCCAAGGCTTCCTCACTCGAAGCCAATGGGGTTATTTTTACTCAAGGCTCTTCTGACGATTTACAAAGTTGAATCTTCTGTCCCACCTCTTAATCCTTGCTTTCTTGTCAACATTTTCCTTGCTACAACGATGTGCCTGTGTTATCGGAAGGATTCAGCACATGAAAAGGCATATAAGGCTGAGGAGTCTCAAATGCCGGTGCCTGTCTTTGAACCATACTCGAGTAGGAATATCAACGCATGGCTCCTCCATAGCCCGCCTGCTCGGCGACAAGTTCTTGCACACCCGTTTTCTGCGCATAACGATCTTGATCACCCGGATGATCGTTCGGAGAAACCGACCTCGGCTAACATTTTTCGGCTGTGTTGATGCCTTGATCAAGTCGGTAGGCAACACTCCATGTTCTGTAGTGCTCATCTTCAATGTGGATTGTGCTTCAATCGCTCAGAAAAAGAAAAAGGGAATTCTTCAGGGTGATGGAGCCATTGGTTCGTAACTTGCTATCAGGGCTTTCCTTCGCATGGAATTGCTTTTGATTGTCGGCCTGAAATCTTCCAAGTTGCATTTGGCAATTGGGACAAATTCTCGCTACTGGCACGGGAAAATCCCAGGCCCACTTTGAAATCGGCACTTCCTTCTCATCAGAGCATCTGCACGAACTCCGCCTCGAAGAAAGATGAGGTTATTACTGCCGCATAACTGGCTGTGCAACATCTTTCCGGGTGGCAAGTCCACCCTGCTAAAGAACCGGGCTCAAGGCAGATCCAGAGCGATCAAGTCCTTCAAGTCCTTCAAACCAGATTTTTGGTTTGTGGATTAGAAGGCCATCGTCTTCTCAAGACGCCACTTCAAGTTATCCCTCGAGTCCTGCAAGGCTGAAATACCCTGGTATTGTGATTCAATCTTTACAGTACGTCTTGGAAGAAAAAAAAAAATACGAGACTCACCCTATCGGCGATCCTCGAACAGATTATGGCGTTCAGTAATGGAGGCTGTGTATGCATGCAGTCATTTATGGGTTTCTACGTCGCGATCGTGACGACTCAAAGGCCGCAAGGTGTGGCGATGATATGCAGAGTCCATGCCCTTCTAGTGTCTCAGGCTCGGTGTGGAAACTCACATTGAAACTTGGACAGAGCTGTATTACTAAGCCATAGCATGATATTAGCCCATCCAATTTCTTATTCGAGTTATTATTGTCAATTCATAACTTTGTGTCTGATGGCTGGTGCTTCTGGATCCGCACAAGGTTTCAACCCTTACAGCGGCCTGGAAAGTTTCGATAGGGAGTGGGCTGCTTCACCTGCTCCATCAAACTTGATTGACCTCTCTAGCAGAAGCTCTGCAGTCACGGCTCGACCTTCGGGTGGCCGTCATGCCGTAGCCAACTCTCAATCCAACCGGTAAGACAGTCTATATCAGAGCTACCTGCGAATGCGTTAGTGACTCCAGCAAGCTTACATGTCTCTGATAACCTTATCCAACAACCAAGCCTCTTGGACAGCAGTTCGGATGTTTCTGTGGATATTAGGTTAGTATTCTCGGATCTAATGGGCTGTACAGTTGATCTTACACCAACTCAAATCCAGCCACGTAGCTTGGACACCGACTACTTCGATCAGCCAGCCTAACTTGGGATCACCTCATGGCATTTTACCATCCTCTGCTCCTCAACCCAGTATTGCGGCAAGTACATACAAATGTGGCTGTTGCAACAGAAGAGGACGAGACCGGTATTATTGTAACAGATGCGGAGTCGTATATTGCCAGAGGTGTTGGGATCAACAGTTTCCCCATTCAGGCTCGATAGGCGATACTCATGAACGAATAGATATGCGAGATCATGAAATCCTGAGTGCAAGCCTACGACCTGAGAGAACCGAGTCGGAGCAGAAAGAACTGCATAGAAAGGATGAGAATTCGACCTGGTTCGGAGTGGTGCGAGAAAGTGGAACTGAAGAATTCACTTTCCTAGACCACGGTCGATTTCCGAAGATGATGACGGAGATGTCTAAGAAAGGGAGACGAAACCTGTACCCAGGGCTTGTTTCATTTGTTGGCCACACAGGTAGTGAACACATCCATACATCCATCAAGGAGTCTGCGCTAACTTGTTTCAGGCGCTGGTAAAAGCACTATTGTCAAACTTCTTATCGAGGTTAGTGATGTCCAATGCTTACAAGAGGTATTTCTTATCTGAAATAACGCCTAGCTTAATTCTCGCAATGATATAAGACTCGAAACGCCTGTAGTTGGATCTCTTGAGGCTAGAAACAGCCCCACAAGTGCAGATGTTCATCTCTACGCGGATCCTAATACGTCTGAACAAGACAACCCCATGCTTTATGCCGACTGCGAAGGATTAGAAGGAGGAGAGATTCCTCCTACTGCTACAAACTTGAATGAAGTGCATGAAGACCATACACACACTAGGGAGGCATGCCATAGCTCAGACAGAAACATTACGTGGGCTACCACTGCTGAACGTCGGACACGGCAATTCGCTGTTGCCAACCTGTATCCACGATTTCTTTACACTTTCTCAGATGTTGTCGTCTTTGTGCTTAAGAATGGAAGGTACTATATTACAGTTCTTATTTCCTGATATGTTCTAACTTTTAACTCATTAGGGAATTTGAAAATGTTGCAAAGAGCCTTCTTCAGTGGGCTGCAGCGGCTCTAGAAAAATCTTCCAACCAACCCATGCTTCCGCATGCGATACTGGCACTCAATGAATCTCCTAACGAGCTTCCAGACTCGCATTGGAACTCCGAAAATGCAACTAGAAGGCTCTTCGACGAGTATCGCGACAGCATACATAGTAACCCTAGCTTCGACCCGTATCTCGACTTTTGGAGAAGTCACAAACGTATAGATTCTTTGGAAGCACTGCTCTTGCAGTACTACTCTAGTATTAGAGTCATCAACATTCCTTCTAAAGGTCGTCCTAAACTAATTAAGCAGCAAATTACCACCCTCTACGACCAAGTCAAGCTCTGTTGTAAAGAGTCTCGTGGAGCCAAATTATCCTCACGAATGTTGTTCACAGCGGACGAGCTTCATCCATATATGGTGTCTGCCTTTGATCATTTTGCCACGAATTTGGATGAACCATTCGACTGCGTTAAAATTTCTTACACAAATAGTCCCATCCCAATGGATTTCGCTGGTAACATTGTCAAACTAGCTCGCATGGCCACAGAATCTCGTCGTGACATATATGTGGACGTCATCTTTGGGGAACTAAGTTATATGGTTGCATCAACAATCATGCTAGATGCCGCGCGGCACCGTAAAATTGGTATTTCTCAATACTCTAAATATGATATGTGCTAATAATATAGGGACTGCGGAGACTGTGTTTCCCAATTATCTAGGTTATTGCGACGATGCTATTGAAGACTTTTGCGACAGATTCTGGCCTTGCGAGTTCCGCAATGGACGTGGGACATGCGTTAATGTCAAAGCGGGTCATAAAACTTCCAAAGGCCATCAAGGGAGAGATGGTCGTGTAATTGGAAGAGGCAGCTACCAGTCAAGCTTCTCAACAAGTACCTTCCGCCCCCAATTCCGGGATATGATATACAACAATCTTCAGCAACTTCTTGGAAAATTGGCCCGGACGCGTAATCCTGAGGCTCCTACAACTGAAGCGCAAGATGCGGCAAAGCTACACTCGAAATGGATTCTTAAGCCATTTTTTCGAAATCTAGGTGGCGCCGACACCTTTCAAAGCAACTCAGTTTGCCTTTGTTGTCTTATGGAACTCCCGGAGCATCCTCTGCCTTGTGGCCATGTTCTATGCACGCCTTGCGTCAAAGCCTATGGCTTATCTCGCGGGAAATGCCATATCGATATGATGGCATGTCCTCTTGAACTCAACGGTTCACACTTCGAAGTTCGCTGCCAAATTATTTTAAAGCCTCCGACAGCTGGCGTTCGCATTTTAACACTCGATGGGTAAGTTGTTTGGAATATATAATATCCATCAACATGGCTAATGAACTCTTAGTGGTGGAATTCGGGCTGTGGCTGAGTTAGAATGTCTCCGGATCCTGAAGCAGGAACTTGGAGGCAAAATCCCGCTGCGGGCATTTTTTGATCTTATTGTAGGGACCAAGTATGCCTCTATTATTCTCGACTCCTATTTGATATGACTACTGATGAACTGGTACCAGTACCGGTGGAATGATTGCACTAGACCTCGCTACGATTGATGAAAGAGCCTCAAGGGATGTTGGTGGAGTAAGCAACAAGTTTGAAGAGTTCTGCCAAGCTGCCTTTACCCATGCGAACATGCTTTCTAGTGTACCATTTGTCTCGAAACCAAGATACCGCACAGGGCCATTAGAGATAGCTCTTAAACGATCTTATCCCAATGATCCTCTATTCGGATGGTCACCAAGAAGAGTAGGGCCACAACCAAAGGTCGCTGTGGTCTCTTCGTTGAACAGTTCAAAGTCTATCGTCCTTTCAAACTATAACAGGCCCAGTTCTGATGGTATGTATTTATACAAATTCCTTTATTACTTTGGTCTTACCTTACAAACCCATTTCTCTTACTTACGCTAAATGCGCAGAATCTTATCTCTTTGGGCAATCAGACAATGCAAGGGAGGCAATGACACACTGGGAAGCGTAAGATTTCCTGCCAACACTTGAATCGCATTTTACTGAGTAGTTCAAGCGCAAGGGCTACTGTTACAACCCCTACTATTTTTAAAAGTTTCCTACATCCAGCTTCCCGCCGAGTCTATGTAGGAGGTAATTCTGAATATATCAACCCGGTAGAACTTGCAGATCACGAGCGGAAATTGATATTTCCTGATACTGAACACTCTCCTCCTGATATACTCATTTCAGTTGGTGCAGGATACGATCAGTCAATTAGGAGACCTTCATCAAGTTGGACAAATAATCGGCGACCAAAATCTCGGTTTGGTCACCGCATTCTAGATCCGGCGCAGGGTAGCTTTTATGCGGAAGATATCTGGGATCACTTCTATAGCTCGCTTCCTGCAAAGTACAGAGATGGAAACCAGTACATTCGACTGAACCCAGGCATCAACCGTCCCGTCCCCAAGCTTGATGACGTAGACGAGATGGCAACCTACAAGAGGGAGATTCAGGAGGTCTTGCGAGATGTTGACTGGACAAATATTGCCCAACGGCTTATTGCGTCCTGTTTCTTTATTGATATCATACAGCCGCCCACCGAAAGAGAGAATCAGACACTTGTTTGTAAAGGTTTGTGTTTAATTTCTACATTGAATTATCTAGTTTATCGCTAATACACCGGCAGGTTCTATCGAATGTCGATTTTCTGGTGTCAATATACGCCGCCTCGGTGAATTTTTCAACGAGACCAGAAATGGGAACAATTTATATTTCTCGATCCGAGAAAGAGACTCAGGGAATAACGCGGTGGCTTACCTCCTCACTGGAACGGTGATTACAAAAATGATCCAAGAACAGCGTTTCTATTTAGGGCCCATTGACATAATAGTCTCTCAACGGATTGCCATTGTCGATATCGCTTTACACTTTAGTAGAAACCGTAGTTTTTCGATAAGTGGTTTTCCAAGGCACTTGCAACAGGATGAGACAAAACGTAAGCTATCTTGTGTTTTTCTGGTGCTCTCATTTCATGAAAAGACTAATTCGATAACTAGCAATACACCGTCAACAAAGCCGCGCTAGTAGATGGCGTCCTGAAAATCGACAGGCAAATCGTGAGGACTGGACTGGTCCTTCGACAACTCAATCTACTCAACCCACCACTAATCTGTCGCAATATAGAAGCTCAAGCTATATCTGTGGACACACAAGATTACCATACGCTAGAGAGGAGCTGCATGGCAACCTAGCTCAGTCTTCAGTTCAAAGGCCTGCAGTGGAGCTGGAATCTAGAGAGTTTCTCCCATCACAGACTGGAGAAAGTCAAGTTGGCTTGCCTGTACAAGCCTCGATTGACGTCGACGAATCTTCGATAATCCGAATTCATCAGGCTTATAATGAAACAGACAAAGCCCGCAGTGATTCTCTTGAGACTCGTCATCGTCGACAAAGAGTTGACTCGGACTTAGAAACAGTACTTAGCAACTCGCCCAGACCGCGCACACTGCTGAGAGCGACAAGAAACCTCTCAAACGAGGATCGAATAACAACAAGGGGATCCAGACTCGCGAATTCATCAGGGCCACATGTACCTGAAACTTCACCAATGCAGTCGGCTAGCATTTCTCAGCTAGAGGGGCGTCAACAGCAGCGCGGACGAGCTCAACGGACCCCCATGGCCACTAATTCCCTAGGCAACGAAGCAACCGCGGCTCTTGCATCTACCAGATCAAGAGCAGCGAATCTCTTGCAGGTACCGCAAGATTCAATGATGACAGATAGAAACATTGACTTGGATGAGGGGTCTGCGACAAGCGCATTAGCGAGTAGTTTTCCCCAGACACAGCAGTCGAGGCGACAGTCTTCTGAGCGTAGAAACCGCGACAGCTCAGATCAGTTACAATCGGACATGAGTCAAAGACCACGGGGACAATCCCCAGAGGATAGACGGGATAGAGAACGCGGCTCCGTTCGGGCACTTGCTTCATCCATGGTGTATCCGCCAATCCCTGAGCGGAGACGACGGCAGCGGAGGTCTTCGAGATCTTCAGAGGAGCGGCGGACCTAGAACAGAGGTAAGGTGTTCGGAATGCTGACGTGACCTGAACTGCGAGGGAAATAGTTCGAAGATGAGTCCTTTTCTTTATTAGTATATGTTGAATGTGATTTTAATGTAGCGAAATAGTGTAGGTTTAAGGGACTTTAATGCGGAGGTATGGGCAGAACTATTGGCTTGGGGATCAGAAGCCTTTTTGTATGGAATCAGGGACTTGGTTCATTTCGTACTTGTTGAATTCTTTCATGAAAATTTTCTTAAATCAATAAAGACATCATCGAATCATACAGCTTCGGATGACAAAAGCACCGGTTCCTTGTGCACCATTAATTTCGTCAACCCATCCCGTCTCAATAGCCAATTCAGCCAAATCAACAACCTCCTGGTCATGCTCAAGCGCCTCATTCCAACGTCAACTTTCCAGTTGCCAGATCGAGCTCAATGCCTCATATCCTCAAAATCCTGACCCGCCTGCATCGTCGAGAGAAGCGAGTATACATGATCATCCGACTCTTTACAACACCAAGGCATCGGCGTGAGCCGAACTCTCCCATTTCCCAAAACTTGCACCTGTACCTTGTTAACCTTGACGTCCCTTTCTCAAACCTGCTAGATTTGAAGCAGCTCCCTGTCAATTTTCTACTCTAGGAATGACATGTTAGAGGTTCTCTTAACTTTTCGGTTTGGCGATAAAGTAGCTTCTCTTTTGGATATTTTTCCAAAGTGTCAACTCTAGAAAGAATCATCATCTTGATTTGTTCTCTCGCCTGTTATCCTAAAAAGGTTCTTTACAGGGCCAAATGGCATGCCGACTGTTTTGAGTACTAATGAGTGTGAGATAAGGAGCTATTCGACAATGCAGGTATACTTATCAGCAGAATCCAAGGTTGCGCATCCAGGTCAGCGGCATCCATCTTCAGGCTGAGATTGACGTACGCACGTGAATCAGGCTTACCGTTGGGGGCCAAACCTGGTTACCAGTTGTCAGTGTTAAAGCATAGTATGGAGTACCAGAGCTGTGCTCTTATATCTCCCTAAATTTTCATCCCCTTGGATGAGATCCCCATCCAATAACACCCTAATCACGTGACAAGGATATCGAGGACTGCACCTGGGCATTGTCAAGATATCACGTCTACAGTGATTACAGTTCCTGGTTCTGCAATACAAAAATGAAAAACTTTAGGCTCCAAATTCACAGTCGTCACTTGCCCAACTTATCCTAACATCGTTCACGGCCTTCATGAAGTAGTTGGTTGTGTGCAAGCTGATGTTCATTAAGGAAGAAGAAGTGTATCGCATTGGTGCGGGTTGTGATGAGTTGAACTGTCACTTCTTGTTTCCCAAAGATAAAGCTTGCTTCTTGTCTTAACTAGTTGCGTTATAGAAATAGTTCTTAGTCTAAGGTGCCTTTATTGCATTTGAAAGTTGGAACCGCATACTCAAAAGACGGGACGACACAGGGAAACGAAAATAATCTTTTGATCCAACTTTTGATTGCTTCCTCACCCAAACACTCCTAGTCACAGTATCTATCTATCCACGGCCTCCCATCCTCGCTTGCTCGCGCTCTACCCAAAACACAGCTACGTACAACGACACTTAGACCTAATCACCACCACTCTTTTCATCCCACCTCCCTACAACTGCTCCAAAGCACGGGTATAAAAGCCCAATCCGTTGCATGGCATTTCAAAAAAATAACAGCACCGCCACGATACACCTGAATATATAAATATAACGCCTTGCGGCTCAACGCCATTGAGTCCTAACCCACCCGCAAATATAATACAAGATTACCCGCGACGCCCTGTTCCATTCCATGCTGAGAATACAAATATTGTGTGATAATGATAACGATTAACGGTGACAGCTCTGCTCCCGATATGTGCGCTATGATACGGTAAGTGTAACCAGGTAAGCGTCTAGGAGTTTTGTGTTATCGTGCAGCAGCAGCTTATTAAGCCCGGATATATCCAGGAGAAGAATGCGGCTCGGGAATGGTGCCTAAAAGAGGTTGCCGTGCCTAGCACTACCCTTGAAGTTCAAACCACGACATCCGCTTTTCAAGCCGGGTTGCCTTTCTGTCGTTTCCCACCTATCCTTGGACTAGGTTTAACCGACGTCTTAGACTGTACTCCGTTGACCTGATTTTCATCTTCAGCTTTTACTGTACTGGGCCTCCTCCTCTTATTATTCACGTTTGGACTCGTGTTCGCACTCGGTCCGCTGGAGCTTGTTCCATGTTGACTTTGTTGGAGTTGCATCCCTGGTGCTTGGGCTGGGCTCCCTCCAATTAAAGGAGACCCACCAGGAAGATTTAAGTGAGCTTGAGCTGGTGATGCGCCTATTGAAAAGGTGTTCATCCCAGGGGTCCGAGATCCAGAGGGATTCTGCTGGTTTGCTCCAAGTGAGGCAACATTTGTCACATAATTGTCAAGGGCGGTGTGTGGAGCTAGGCTAGCATTTTGGTGCGAGTAGCTGAACAAAGGATTCATTTGAACCATCACTTCAGCAAGCTATGTAAGATTAGCATTTACATCCAGCATAGCAATAAATATATCTCACCTCAAGAAAGCGAAACACTGATGGGGTTATTCCCATGCTAGGTTTCACTTTAGACGCAGGAATATCGATTTCTGGCGGAGGTTGAGCTGGTGATTTCATCGGCTTCGCTTTCCCTTTCTTATTCATCTCGGGAGATGGCTTCCCATCTGGTGGAAGATTGACCTTCTGCCATTCCTTCTGCCATTCGTGCAATGGTCTTGCGGCTTCGACTATTCTGGTTCGCGGAAGATATTCTTCATGACTGCTGGTGATAAATTCGAGCAGCTCAATCTTCTGATCCGCATCGAAATGGGCTTTTAGCGTGCCATTGGCAATCAACTGTATCAATTAGTATTGCAGATAACAGCAAAAAGAATGATTACCTGTGACCCATTGTCAAACCAGTAGACGAAACTCGATTTCGGGCTTTCAATATAATGGTTGTTATTTGGCAGTTCTTTCTCCGTTCCTCTTTCTATTATCATCTGCATATTCCTGACCCCGCTCTCGAAGTGCGTGTGGAAGTATCTCGGGAGCGCGGGATAGGTGATTTCATATTGCTTATTAGAGTTTTCGTCCACAAGCCATACAGAATGCCGTAAGACACCTTTCGGCGAGAAGAATCTTTCGACGAAGCTCAACCAGTATTGTAGTTCGTCCTTTTGTTTCGCGCCCTGCAGATCCAGTCGTCAGTAAAATTGGCCACGATACTTGCAGCGATTTCGACCTTACCGAGAAGAGACTTAAGTGGTCGCTGAATAGCATTAGTTTCATGAGACACTGTCCCTTTAATTTTTCTCCCGGTCTTTGCTGTTGCTGGATCATGGCCGCAGTTGCTTGTGCCTGCTGATTCAGCCCTGGTTGCTGCTGTGGGGTCTGAGGTTGCTGAGGCTGAGATTGCGGATTTGGCTGAGCTTGTTGCGGTTGGGGCTGAGGTTGTGGTTGTCCCTGACTTTGCTGCGAAGCTGCTGCTGCGTGAGCTTGCTGTTGCTGGTGTGCCTGCTGTTGCATCATTGCCGCCTGCGCTTGTTGTATGCTTTGGGGTTGTGGGGTGTTCATCTGTGTCGGTTGGCCTTGTGGATTCCCCCCAGTTTGTGCTTGAGCAGCTTGTTGCATTGCCATTTGCTGAGCCATCATAATCTGCTGTTGATGCTGACAATGTTAGCTCGTGCTCCTTTCAAATTTCCCATAGATTGTTCAAATGATGACGTACCTGTTGCTGAGCATGCGCCGCTTGGGCTTGCTGCTGTTGTTGTAAAGAATGTTCAGCTTGTTGCTGTTGCTGCTGGAGATGATGTGGTAGATTCACAGGCCGCGTTATGGGCCCAGCTCCCCGCATCGCCTGGAATTGCGCCTGCGTCATCTGGCTTATTCCATTTGGCATGCCACCGACTGGCATCCCATTATATTGTTGAGCCAGCATCGCCTGGCGCTGAGCAGCTTGTTGCCTCTGTTGCGCTATCTGCATTTGTTGTTGTTGATGCATTGCTTGTAGTTGTGGGTTGCTCGCGACTATATTTAGAATCAACCAGTCAGCAACCGTATCAGGATCGACGCAAAAATTCATAGCGGCGCGTTCAACAACAGCAAAGAAATTAAGCAAAAGGATACCACTTACACATTGCCTGCTGCTGTTGCTGGCTAAATATCTGTTGCTGTTGTTGATTTGGATTAAGATGCGATAACGCGTGCGCACTGGGTCCGCCAGCTCCTGGAGGCATACCTCCCATCATAGCTCCTACTTGAACTTGAGGACCAGGACCAGAGACGCCCATATGTAGTTGTTGAGGCATTCCGGGGCCAGGCTGGCCCGGGTTATGAACCATCTGGTGCCCTGGGGCCATTCCTGGGTGTTGCTGCATGGCACCCGGATGAGGGGAGAACGATTGAGGCAAACTTGTCATCATATTGCTGAAATTTGGTTGTCCACTACACTGAGATGATGTTCAATATCCAACAGTTAGGCATGCGCCTCGAAGCACTGGTCCAACCTCCACCAGCTTCCGCGCAGATGCCACCTCTAGCGATCTCCAGTTTTGAACCGCCGTATATCGTAGAAGTGCTGTTATAATTAAGTTCCTCACTGCGATGTTAAGGCACAGAAGAGAGGTTGGAAGGCTCGTTCTAGTCGCAAGGAGGTACAGGCTAAATCGTAGGGCCGCCTAGAATTTTGTTGCGGGTTTGTTTACGCAAGTAACTTTCGAATGATATCGGACTTATTTCGCAACTTTGCAGATATTGAGAACACCGTTCAGTAAGTAGCGCGGATAGGATTGTATGAATCTTGTACAGAGAAGGAGGCGTGTCGCAACAGGTCCGAACGTCGGATATGTAATCCCCGACCGCGAAGTCGAGTGATTACCAGTCTTCAGTTGCCACGCGTGAAGAACTGGGTCCTGTTTGATGTCGTGGTCTGCGAAGAATCTTGCGATCCTTGTGGCGTGAAGTTCGAGGTGAGCCCTGTCACGATGCCAAAATCGGGCGCTGATGCAACATGAGAGAGACGAGTTGCTGGAACCGACCGGCCACCCAGAAAACGAACAAAGTGCAGCGACTTTGTGTCTCACGATGCTGAGCAATTGGGTGGTGAGTGTATAGGAGAGGAAAACGAGAGGTTCGGGTCGGATATTAGGAGGAGGAGGATTCGTCTTTGTCTGCTATCATGGCCGAAGTTCCTCAAGGGTCTCTAGAGAGTCCGGATGGGTTGGCACTTTTTGGGATTCTGGCGCAAGTCGGGAGGAGTCCAGAAAATGGGGGCTAGCCACGTGATGAATTTTTATTACGTAAGACACGCTAGCCAAATCACCGCTAGACGAGTTCTCGAAATATATTTTCAACTGAGCTTCTACATCTTCGTTCTTCATCAATTTTTTCCCAACAATCACGACACAGGAGATATGTTGCTCTGCATCTCTACCTGTGTCAACGATGTATCTAGTAAGTTATCTTCTTCATATTTGCTCCACGCGTACTCCATCACTATGATGACAATTGTATAATAACTTCTTTTCCCAACTTAATCGCCAATGATGAAGTCTATGCTGTTCGGGCTTTTCATACGTGGGAAGCTTGTTACTTGCCAGTACACCTTGTCTGAGAATGCTCTCAATTGCGTCGGCATCTGCAACAATAATACCTTGGCCTCTTGCTAATTGTTCAAAGTTTCTAGGTTGCCGGTCCATTCAACTTCCGTCGCACGAAGATGATCTCGTATCATGACAAACTTTTTATCTTTGATACATCGTTACTATACATAACCTACCAACAGACTAACTCTTAAGTTGCTGTTGTTTTCGCTGTAGTGAATCAGGTCAGTCCCAAATCTTTTTATTTTCCATGCTTCTATGATGAAACACATACCACATTCGCAGTTTTCACTCGAGTCCCAATCGAACCTATTGCGGGACAGATGAGGGGTATACTTCCTTGGATGTCTGAGAAGCTTTTCATCCTATTCTCTGCATAACTTTGTAAAGGCTGTGCTGACGTGCTCGTCTTTAAGATAGATTAGTTCGCAACCTCTACGAGTGTTTATGGTGAGTGAAGATGATATAAGATGGTTTGCCATTGCATAAAGATGTACGGTAGCTCAGCGAGTAGAAATCTTTGATGGTCGGGCTGGAAACTGGTTCTGTCATGTTGAGTCGATCAGGCGAAGCAACGAGCACCTTTAAAAGAGATAATAATTTTATATCACGTACCACTTGCTCTATTTGCGCGAGTATGTCCCATTAATTGATGTTGATGCTACGACGTTTTCTCATGAATTTGCCCACTTTCTCAAGTTTCAGTTAATAGCTCCTCTCCAATTCGATGCTCGTCAGTCAGCTATAGTAATCCAGCCATCCTATCAGTCTTTCCTGTGGAATCCCAACCCTTTTTCTTCCTACTTGCAAAATTTTCAACCTCACCATTTCAAACATGAAAGCTTGCAAAATATTTTTGAGCCTCGGGCATCAACTCTTCAAATGTCAATACTCAATGTTCTTGCCAACTCTTCCCACATCTGTAAGTTGAAGCACAAGATATTCACTGTATATTTGGAGCATTATCGATTCGATAAGCATACTAATTTTTTAAATTTTTTTGGGGAGATGCAGCAACCAACGCAAAGGTTTCAAAGCGAATCTTTATATGAGTCACAACTCTGATAGTGTCAAGCTGGAAATTGAATGCCGAATTGTCAAAAGTTCGTGAGAAGCAGTCTCGAGTTCTGACAGAGAATTAGATTGGGTTCAAAGCCGTCCTTGGGTGCTCAAGCCCTAGATCATGTGCCATGTTTTCGTACTTTTCTGATTGGTCCATGGACGGAGAATTTTCATTTCTATCGGTAAATCAATGTAAATATTTTCAGCAAAGATTTGTTCTCAATGCTGTTGTTGCCGTGAAACGATGAAACTCGTATCTATAATCAATCTCAATATCGCTGCGGGAACACACTCTCTAAAGACTTTTTTAACAGAATACAATATCTTCCAGTTCATTCTCATCTTCCAGCCACTTCTCTCCTTTCATCATATCATGGATGTATGCTGGGCCTAGAGACATGTATCTGTCGCCGACCCTTCGTACTATGATGGGACATTTTACTCCAGCGATGAGAAGAATGTCATCGCCTTCCTTAACCTCGGGAACGCTCTTGCCTATGTATCCTCCAGAGCTTATAAAGAAGTTGGTGTACCAATTGCCCTGTATCATAGCATCTCCATATTTTGCAACCTCTGCATGGTCTCTCAACTGAGAGTCCGTTATTGCAATAGAGTCGTCTATGCTACTTTGAAACTCATTTATACTGGAGGCTTCCTTTTGGCTTTGGCCTAGGATAGTATCTGTATCTTGCTTCACGCTTTCGGGTACAAGAGCCTTAAAACTCCTACTTATGGCTTCAAGCCCAGAAGCGTACATACTTGGATCCAGTTTCAAGGTCCGTACAAGAGTGAGGAGAAAAGCTTCTTCAACAGTCCCCCCTGTTGGATATGAAGTAAGACTCTGTAAAAATTTATGCCAAGAGCTTATACACCCTAGAAATCCTTTGAACATTCCCAAAGTATCTTGTATATCAAGACTTTCTCTCATATTTAACATATAATGCTGATTTTGAGGGGAAGGAAATTTGGAACACTTTGCAACGTGATCTAACTTGATCCCTTTGCTACGTAAAATTTCGTCTCTGTCTGAAAAGGTGTAAGAACTCAAACTATTTCCCGCTGCTTTCGCCAACCAGGCGAAGCCGAAGCCGAAAGAGTTATACTGTGGAACTTTTGGTAGGGAACTCCAATCGGGGACCCAGGGAGGGAGTCTTACGGCATGCTTTTTCACCCCAGTCTAAAGCAAGATTTTAAGTGATTTATCATGAAATACAGCAATCTTTGCGGCATTTATGTAAATTGATTCTAAGGACTTCGAGTAATCGGGAGGATCCAGTTTCAGTCTGTAAAGTTGCGCCAAGCCATACACTCCAAATATAATGTCTTTGGGATTTGAAGCTGCTTGCCATCTGGCAATCGTGAGAAGTGATAGCATTGGGTCTAGGTCTAGGATGAGACCACGGGCTTTGATATGATGATATAACGTGATGTGAATATTCATGTCGTTACGCGCAGGTCCCTTTTTTCTTCTTAGATATCGGCGTCGTCTTATGGCCAGCATGGTGTTGAAAAGCTTTGAACTATGGAGGATTTTCTCACCACAGACAAAATATGCATCACGGCTTAGCGCATACTCTTGCATCGTCCAGACACGTTTGAACCAGGATCTTCCCTCAATTGAGTCTAATATGTCGAAATGAGAGTATCCATTATCAAGCTGCTCTTCAAATTCATGTGCTATAGTCGCTTTACAGTTGGATCTAAATGCTGCACGTAGAACCTACCTTCAAGTTCCTGGACTTTACGGGTCATTACAGTTTCTAGCATCCGAGACGGCAATTTTGTTATCATAGTTTCGTGATAGTTGTGTAGCAAAGTCATAGCATAGTCAGACCATTTTGACGCCTCTCCGAGCCAAATGACAACAGATTTAGCCGTCGAGTAAACTTGTGCCATCAACTAAACTTGATGGTTACGTTCTGACGTAGAATTTTAATCAATACATATAGCATCAATCCAGAGCAAACGAGGAACTCTTGCCTTCCAGAAGTATGGTGTCCTTCGTCGCAGTCGTCTAAGAGCCAGGACACAGTTCTCAGTAACCAATATCTTCTGATTCTGACAGAAAACCGGAGAACGAGGTATATCTATACCCCAAACATACGACAAGGCTTCATATCCCGGGATGTCATTCAAAGGGGCTTCGATCAAATCAATATGAATATCGTCGTCGTATTCACCTGGATGAAGCATAAGTATTCGGATTGAATCTTTGTCGCTAAATGGCTTGTGGCTGTACAGCGGAACGTGCTCGGTTTCTGTACTTGCCATATCGGTGATGGAAGGTTTCTTTCGTGTTTGGAGGAATATGTTAATGAAGAGTGGAAATGGAAGAGGTTGATGTGTTGTTCTGAGAGAATTTTGGGGCTGAGCAGCTCCACGACGCCGTGGTGAAGCATCTTCGTGCCTTAACTAAAGTCAACCAAGCTTTTCTAAATCATCTTTGCATAGTTATTCTGGTGATTTCTTCATACCAGAGTAAAAATACGAAAGTTTTATTCCATTTAGCTATAGTGTTTATATACTATGTCTGTTTCTTCCATTAGTGGACATCACTGATGTCGCTTAAATTAAATTCAGTCTTTCTCACTTTCTTCTTCCCCACCACCTCATCCACCAGAGCCGCAAGCGCCACAAACCCCAATCCGGCATACAATCCCCACTGTCCAACCTCATACAACTTTTCCATTCCCGGAATCCCTCCGTCCTTCAACAGAAATATCTCATTCACAACAACAACTGGGATGAAAATCAATGGTGTCATAGCTGCAATCAGTTTTCGCAGCTGATCAAAAGCATTGCCAATGGTTCGGAAGGGTGAGTAACTTCCCATCGGAGTGGCATCACCGATAATCTCTGGTCTTTTTTCTTTTTCCTTGCTATTCGGAGAGACGTCCACGATACAAGTGATCAGTCCAAATGCGGTGGACAAGAAGACCAGGCCGGAGAGTCGTTTCACCACGCTAAACAATGGATGAAAAATGCTGGGATACAAGACAACCTCTGCATCTCGGGGGTTGCGTAACTTTATTTTCAAGATGTCTGCTGAACACGCTTCAGAGTTGGCAGTTTCGGCGTTCTTCAAGAGGATGAAGGTGCAAATCGTGGCTGCGACGATAAACACACCCCAGCAGCGCACGATCAGCCTGGTAGAACGGCCTGTTGAAGAATGAAGGTTCTTATTCCATGAGAGCAGAGGAAGTAAAGCAATGGTAGCTGGAGAAAGGATGGACCAGAGGCCGAAAATGTCGAGGTTGAGGGCGGTCGGGGAGGGTTGAGAGATGATGAGGAAGGCGTATAGAGCAGCAGTAGACGAAAAAATTAGACTGTATGCAAATGCGCCTTTGATGAGCGGCGGGGGAGTGGGATAGAGGATCGCGAGAATAAGAGAGGCGTAGAAGAGGTAGCGATGCAAGGGGAGGTAGGTTGGGGAGAGGGGGTAGATGCAGATTGTTGCAGCACTAGGAGTTGCGACTGCCATCTTGACCGTGAACAGAGGATTGGAAGATACAGTATGAAAAAGAGAAAATAAACATAATATATGATTCTGACTCCAGTGGCATGTGACAATTAGTTTCACGGGTCGGTCCATCCAAGACAGCCTTGCGTTGTTATGTGGTGGCGCAGCTCTGACTGGAGCAGGCAGCGAATGAACCAAACCTCGGCGATGTCTCAACCCAATCGAATGCAAGGCAGAATTTCAATTGAAATCCGGATAATCATTCGTGCGGGGAGAAAAGGAGCAAAATCTAATCTATTTGAACTGTGCCAAAAGTATGGCTCATCAGTTGAAAGGCATTCCATGTATAACGCGAAGAAAAATCCCGAGAAATAGCGCAATCAAAATTTTGAGCCATCAACCATGGACCGAAGTTGCTCCGTAAACAGCGTCTTCCTCACCCAGCTGACCATGAAGGTTGGAAGTCTCATGTTCCCATAATGACCAGTTGCAGTCTTCCTGCCGACCTGAAAGCCCATCATACCTATAGCAAGTTAGACAGAACTACCACTAAGAGATCAGAACTTCCACTTACGACTTGCTGCAACCTTGTAAGGCAGTTGTGTTTTGTTGTTCAGAATCGAGACGATGCTTTTGGCAAGATAGGCGGCTTGCTTGTCGCAGAAGATGAATTGCGAGGGTTCAACATCAGTGATATCACCGATGGCCCATACATCATCTGTGCCCTTGACTTTGAGATATTGATCAACGATGACGGATCGGTTCGGGTTCAGGAACGTCGCAGGAATGTATGACGAATTGGCAACTAGACCGAACGTTGGGATGTACATGTCTGTGATCTGCTTTTCTCCGTTCGAGAGAGTGAGTACCTGCCGACCGTCGGGCATGGCCTCAGATCCCAACACCGTAGTTTGTAGCTTCACGTCCACTTTGAGATTCCGAAGCTCCTTGACTGCGAACTGCGATATGAATGCTGGACTTTGCGCGAGAAGGGTTTGACTGTTTGCAATCTTTAGGAGTTAGCATGATGGATCAAGGGTGTAGATTCAAATAAAGTTTTGAGAAGGTTGATATCATTTACCAGAACAATTTCCTTTTCTTTTCCGTACTCATACCCTAGTTCACCAGCAACTTCAACACCCGTTACGCCTCCTCCGGCCACAAATATCCTCTTAGCATTCTCCACTCGTGCTTGGAAATCATGGAGGCCATCTTTGGTTGCTTCTGTTGACCCCAATCCTTTGAAGGGTGTGTTCTCCTTTGTATGAGAACCAGTGGCAAGAACAAGGAAGTCGTAGTTGATGTTTCTTTTCCCAGAAATCTCAACTGTCTTGGTGTCGAAATTGACAGCCTCGGCCGAACCAAGGATAAATTCAAACTTGCTTGCTGGATACTTAGCGAATCCGGGAGCAATAGGCTGGAAAATATTTTCGTCGGTCAATTGTCCAGGGATAATGCCTCGAACCGATGCAATGCTCCAATATAAGTGCGTATCCCGAGACACGAGCGTAATTTTGAAGGATGCGAGCTTCGAAGCTTGCTTGAGGATGCGATGTGCGGTGCCAATACCAGCATAAGAGCCCCCTATAATGACTATATGCTTCATGGCTGCAGGTTTGGAGTTTGAACTGTGTATTTCTTCGGAGTAGTTCCCAGTGAGAAGGCGAGTGAGGATACCAAGACCTTGCTGAAGAACACCAGCGGCAGCCCGTAGAATATAAAGCATTGCGATAATAAAAAGGAGTACTAGACCGATGAATACAGCAAGACACTTTATACGCGTGGCAGTCTGGCGTGGAGATTAGAAAGCAAATTTCAGAAAGATCGGTGCTGGGAGCTGCGCCATCCTGATTATCATACACCCTTCCATTGAAGTCCGACGCGGACTTGTGGTGTCCTTCGGATATTGAGGCTGTCTTATTGACTATGGGCACTATCAAGCCATAGGAAATCCGAAGGTCGTAAAAAGTTATCAAGGTGAATTTATCCAATGATATAGCTTAGCGCAGAGTCCACTCCCCGTCTTCGCTTATTTGTTCTGCGGATTTCTCTATGATTGGCTTATTGCTGCGGCTGCGTCGTGGCTGACGAGAACGAAGATTTGAAATCCGCCTTCTCAACGGACGAAAAAAGTGGCCGAAATTAGTTCCCTGCGCCGGAATACTATTTGCTTGGCTGGAGGTAAAAGACTTCTAAAATTATACAGAGGTGAGATTCTAGCATCTGGGTGGGCGGCTCTTTCCAGCCGCACGAGTTTTCTCCCGAGGCCATCAGCCACTGTAGAAAAGTAACATCTTACCAATTGATCCGAACAGAGACAGGGTTCAAATACAGAACATCTGTGCCTTATATAAGCATCATACCCTTCGTAAGTTCAGTACAGTCTTTCCACGTGAAATGAATTCCCGTCTTCCTTCTGATCCAAATATCTTCCAGAACCGGTAGAGTCCTTCCTCGATGTTTGAGCGCAGGATTGAACAAGAGCGGCGAAGAAAAGACGCCACGGAAAAAATCTTCTTCCTCAGCTCTTGCAACAGAACCAATGACAAACAAGGGAAGCACCATCCCCGATAGAAGACTCAGAGGAACCTTTATTTGCAGGTTTTTTATTGCTTCCGTGACAGACGTCTCCACTTCCTCAAGATTCTTAAAGCCATGAATGACGAGGTGAAGATAAATGAATGCCATGTAGGCAAAAGTTTGTGTGATGGTATGGTGCGGAGTGGTTGGATTGGTTTTGGCTATTACAGCAGAGTCACCGATAGATATCTCTAGGCGTTCCAGAGCTGTTTTGCTGAGACAATAGTGAATTTCTTTTGCAATATCAACCGCAACTTTCCTGAATTCTGGGATACTAAACGTTCCTTGATGCAGTCCTTCTATCTTTTGTTCATGTAGTGTAGAAACCCGGCCAATCTGAAGAATCATGCCGTTGTTGCATCCCATGATTTCAGGAAGTTGGGTCTGAGATGTAGGAGCAAGAACAGATGAATGGTATTGGAGCATACTCGGTGAAGTTCCCGAAGTGACTGAAAAGGCAACATCAAGCCAAATTAATGTTCCACTGAGGAATCTCATATTCATTACTTCTTGTGTTATGAGAGGTTGATTTTCCGAGAGAGGACTGTTAGTGGTGAAGATTTCCCTTGATTCTTCGGCTAAACCAAGACCTGCACAGTTTAGGTTTGTCCCTCGCTTGTACATTGTTATTACTGCACTAAGATGTGCTTGCCATGTGCTGCTGTTGCCGGTGAATAGCTGTCAAGGTTGTCAGTCTTGATCACAGCTTCTCACGGTGAAAGAAATTACCTCGAAAAACATTAACTGGAGAACTGCTGTGAGTATACCTAGCCCACTTCTTGGGCAGGCATTTTGTGCGAATTTATTTACCAGTCTTATACAGCTTTTAAAATGCTGTTCTTGCTCAACCAACGCAGCGACTTGGGACTGGTGGCTGGTGTTTGCAGAAATCATGGTTCGGCAGTAATATGCACTTGTTGCCAAAGCTGCATGATAGAAGGGTTTTGATCGGAAAAAAAGACCTAGAACCCAGCCTCGTCCTCCATCTTGTATCTCTGGTTTGTACATCGGATATTGAAGAGGAAATACATTGTCTAGGAAATTCATTACTAGAATTGAGTCATCTACTAGAACGGAGATAGCGGATCCTGTAGTCTCAATTTCTGAAATGTGAGAAGCCTGGCATATATCAGCATCTGTCAAAACTGGTCAAATATGATATGCATACGTCAGGTTTATCTTTAGGTGTGCTAATGCCATTTCCATGTGATAGTGATATCCCCTGGTCTGATGGAGGGGTAATACCATGCTGGCTACCTACGCCAAAGGGTAATGAGGCTGTTACCAAAATATCTGAGTCCTTGGGTGCTATCCTAATGACCTTTTCTTGAGCCCTTGGACCATTAGCTGTTTTACGCCTTGAGGTGTGCTTGACGATCTCTTTGAGGCTCTTCACTACAGCCCTCTCTTTCTCACCGCCGTCCATCCACTCAGGTTGGCGATCATATCCGTAGCAGGTAATTTCCAACGACGTACAAAGTGCGCAGTGAGGCCGGCCCTCGTCACACTTCTTCTTTCGTAAGCGGCACGTCCAACAACCGTTCTTGCTCCGAAGAGGCCCACTCATTTGAGGGGAGTTCGAAGGTACTCAAATTGCTCCTGATAGTTACTGGAACAGAGCAGCCGGAAATCAACAACCGGATATCGCCTCTGAGTGGTTCAACGTTTACTTTATCGTATTTCTTCAAAGGCTTCACTGTTGACTGGAGAGTTAAAAAGGTGTGAAGTAGAACGCTTAATTGAGTCTAGGTCAGCTTAGCTTAATATTACGTCATCAATCGCCACCTCGAAATCCTCTTCTTCGGATCATACTTTCGTTCACCATGTTGGATTCTCGTTTATTGTTAATCTTGACAGAGTTGAGGTTCTAACTGAGACACTAAATGGACATCTGTTTTCAATTCCATATTGTATTTTTCATCTTCAGACTAACATCTTTGTAGCCATATTTTGCCACATCTTTGTGGAGCTAAAAAGGCCCGCCCAATCGGAAATCAGCATTCAAAGATGTTCGAGGGGGAGTAGTTTTCTCCGAGGAATATATTCCTGTTTCTCACTATCAATGAGTGACGCATCCAGGAGGTTGCTACCTCCGCGCTATCTCTTTCCTATCCAAGAAGCGCGTCTCTTTTCCTCTTTTCCTCTTTTCCGCGCTTCTCTCTCCAATATCCTAACCTTTTCATCTAATTTTGTTGGAATGAGAACGCAGAATGAAACCACGAAGAACAGGTTGCACCAATTGTCGCAAGCGCCACAGCAAGTGCCTTGTCCTGGATGGAAACACAATATGCACTCGCTGTTCTGAAACCACTCGCGGACCCCCTTGCATCTTCGAACCACAATTTGGGATTCATGAAGTGAAATATGTGTACAGCGGTGCTGATGCTGGTCGTAAAAGATACGATTTTAAATATGGGAAGAGTCAAAAGTGGGTCGCAACTGATGGTCCTTGTAAGATTTCGTCTCAAGTATATCTTGTGATCTGTCTCTAACATTGCTACTTACGAGAAATAGTTAAGTTCTTGTCTGAAGATATCTCCGAGTATATTCTTCAATGTGAAAGTGGGCAGGTAGTCGAATTTCAAGACAATACTTTGCCTCCAGCCGACTTGAGTATTGCACTCGGCGGATCCATCATTGAAATTCCTGCCTGGCAACCAAATACACCCCCTAATGTCTACATTGGCATACAAGATTCAAATACTCTCAGGTCACCAATTCATACTTTCCCCATCACACCCGCGGCTACCACACACGACTCGCCTCTGATCCCACTATCCCATAACCATACATATCGTTATCCAGACCTTCAAGGCATTGGACATGACTTTCATGCGTCCCAACTCATCTTGAAAGAAACGGAAGCCGACCTCTTTCGATTATATATTGAGCGACTAGGACTTTGGGCGGATATTGCGGATAGTAAACGTCATTTCACGACTGAAGTCCCACACCGAGCGCTCAAAGAACCTTTGATCCTCTACGGCATACTCGGCTTAGCATCGCGGCAAAGGGCTATTGTTACTGGCTCGGATCAACTTGAAGCATCACAGTATCATAACAGGTGTCTCGAACTAGTCATTGATAAGCTCTCATACCCCGAAGCAACATATGATGAGAACCTCCTTGCTGGAGTAATTCTTCTTCGATGTTACGAAGAATTTGTACCAAAAGAGGACGCTCGATTTCACTTCTTCGGGAGTTACCAGCTTCTGAATACGATAGCAACCTTTTCTTCTGCCGGCGGTTTGGGTGAGGCGGCATCGTGGTTGAGTCTAAGGCAGGCACTCTATGTGTCTCTGATTCATAAAGAGCCAATGGAGATACGACTAGAAAATTATGAGAATTCTGCAATGTTCAAAGGAGAGGAGACCACTGAATCCTATGCGCATGCAGCGATTTTGCTTATCGCTAAAGTTTTAGCTTGCATTCATTGTCGCAGTGCTGATGATGTTTGGAAGAGGCAGAGGCTGGAAGAACTTGAAAAGGAAGTTGATCTCTGGATGGCGAATAAGTTAGGAAGTTTCGAGCCCATCTACTATAAGGATGACGATCCATATAATTCTGTGGCTTTCGAGGATATCAGAATGCTGAGCTCTGCTGCAGGTAAGAACTAGATATTCAATTAGCCAACATCGCCATTAACATGAAGGAAGTCATAGGCTTACAGCATATCTACGGCGCGAAAATACTCTTAGCTCTTCACCAGTCACCACCACAGACTTCCGGCTACCATGCAGCTAAAGAAGCTCGCGATATTGAGAAAACCATTCGGTCTCATCTCTGTGTCATCATCGCGCTTGCAAATTCGAATCGTTTCGTCGAGAATGCGAATTTCACTGCGAGTCATTTTCTCATGGTCTGTGGCTATTGCTTCCATGACTCGCTGCAGCGAGAAGGTGCAATCAAGTTTCTGATCCGGACGGAAGAAACGATGGGGTGGAGGACAGCTCATACTATTGAGGCGCTAAGGGAGCAATGGAAAGATTTAGATAATGTGTAGGTGAAATCCTGACACTCAAATTATATTCATTTCGCCTCCCTTTCCACAATAGCATAAACCTTCCGAAACGTGTGAACCGCTACCGTCGTCAGAATCAAGAATCCTTAAGCCCCCAACACCATGAACAGTTTTAACCGATCTCGGAAATCCTGCAATGCAAATCGAAAACAATCAGTACAAGAATACGAAACTTTGTAGCTCGCCCATTGTACTGAATGTTCAAGAGTAGAAAAAAAATAAGATTGTGGAATGGAACGATGTAGCTCCATTTACCTCTTTAAAGTTTAGTACCACCAATTCAAGTGCTTGGCTCAACTAAGCCTTCTCAGTAACTTCTCATAGAGGCTCACTCTCGATCCACAACAGCAGGCCATTGTGAGAGCTTTGCAACATTTTGTAAGATTCTCATTCTATTCCGTGCCAAGCTACTATTTGATGATATAGCAGTCAGTTTCTCTTCGCTATCTTTGAACATATAAAAGGCGATACTATGAAAGACGAATTGCAGTATATTTTCAAAGTAGCATCAACCCAAGACTTATTGCAGTTATAAATATTGATAGCAGTATCCTTTTAGACGGCAGGGAAGCTTAGTGGCGTGGAATATGTATGAAGTGTGCTACTGTCGACAGTTTTCGGGGCGCTATTTGGGATAGTTTTATATATAGTTGTTCGAATGACACCGAGAATTTTAGTCATCTCCAATCTTGGGAGACTTATCAGTGAGTATGAGGTACTTTGTTGTAGCTGCGACCACTGGTATTAGCATGCTGAATTGTGGCTGAGCCGGCTGGCACTGAGGTGCACGGGATTCAAAAATAGGGGCGTGGAATTTTGGCAAGCGCCAATCAATTGCATGTATACCTTAGGCATACATCGCCCGGCTTTGGAGCACAGTCCTTAGAGAGAATTCTAGCCGACACCAATCAAAATGTATGTCGAGCGCCGGACACCGTGGGCCGTTTTACCAGAAAATGGTACCTCATCCACCTCCAACTCTTCACACTTGCAGTTCTCTAAAGTCCTCAGCCTAGCTGTACACTCAGACCGACTTGGCCATCGATCAATTCATACACTTCTCCTCCAGCTGATACTTTTGTCATTGTCACTCACGACTTGGAGGGGAATATACTAAAACTTTTGCGTCATAACTCTTAGTCCCCTCGACTTCGAAACAAAGCTGTATAGGGAGCCTTGCTCTCTGATATCGCTTGCCAGTTATGACTACCAATCACTCAATCATCCATGACTGGGACCCTTATCATGATGGTATTTATTTATGATGCATATCTGGTAGAAGATCTGAGCTTGAATGAGGTGATGTCCAGATTCAAAGGTCGGGGCTTAACCGCAACGTGAGCATGGACTCCTAAGTTCAATTTTGTCAAGAGTGCTAACTTCTGTGTCTAGAAAACGCGAGTGGCTCCTAAAGCTGAGAGAATGGGGATTTCAGAAGAACATCAGCAAACAGGGATGGGAATATATCAAGCACAAGAGTTGTAAACGTGAAAGAGAAGGAAAAGACAGAGACATCCTCCTATCCGGGGATCCGATATCTCCACGGAAGGCCTAGAAGGGGTCAACAACCATTGCTATGAGGCGGCATTCGAAAGAGTCGAAAATAAACAACGTACGTATCTCGTCATTTTCGCTTGGGAATAAAGCCAAACACGAACTCCAGGCTTTACAAGCGTTCGGTTGTTTCTTGCTGGTTAGGTGTAAATTGATATTGCAATTTGCAGTTCGATGGCTAATAAACACAAGGATCAAGCCCCCCGCCTCCAGAAGATATTCCGTTGATGTTAGACACGCCTCCACCTGCACAAGATATCGAATGGCCGAGCGACTTACCGTGATTACAGTTTCAAAATCAATTTGGTCAAAGTTAGTTCCCAAAAAAACCCTGAATTTCTTTGACAGCACTGACCGCATTCTGTAGCGTTTAGCTCATTGACTATCTCGCCTAATATTCAACAGCATCATCTAGTAGAAGCCTCATTGTCGAAAGTCCTGCCCAAAAACCAAAAACAAGACGATTTATTTGACCTCTCGAGCCGGGTTCTGTTCAGGGTCCCAAGCACGGCTGATATTTCACAACATCATCATACGCTACGTGTCTTGCAGAATCTGAAACTATTTATGCCTGAACAGCATTCGGATGAACACTTACGTCATGCCATGCTGCTTTGCAATGAAGCAAGTTTTTATCGACTACACAGTGCTGTTGCTGTATTGTTATATTTCTTCGCGAATAATCTAACAGGAGATCTGTTCTCTGAGGAGGCCATTTTGAGTTCGGACGGCGATATTATAAGAATTTTCGAAGTTTTCAGGATGATGAAGGTGTTCGACGTCCAGTTACAATCTTGTCAACCAACCATGCAAGCTCTTATTGACAGGATTTTCGCAGCTGCGATTCGTTTAGCCAGTATTAATATCCTCAACCAAATGTTGACATTTGACTAAGATATAGCAACTCGAGTCAATCGTTGCATTCGTGTTGAAGGAATTTCCATCTCTTTCTATCCATCACAGCTACACATTGACTGCCTTTGGACTATGTTGCCAATTCATTTTGCAATTTACTTTGGCTACCAGGACCTGATCAATTACTTACTCCGACATAGCTCAAGTTTAAAGTCTCGAGGAAACTACGAGACCACCTCTACGAACTCATATTAGTCTCTCGAGGTCTTGACATGGACCGAAGATATTGACAGTAGAATGGACTTGGTAAATATGATCCTCTCTGGAGATAGCAATTTTCAAGAACGGGAGCTATTTCAAGCATTAGACAACCTATATCGGTTTGTAGATCAGGAAGATGAAGTCAATGCTGCCAAATCAATCCTTTCAAAGCTCTGGCGCTTGGAAATAGCCGGCCAATTAAATCATCCGCGTGAATTATTGCTCTTGCATGCAGTAAAGTTTGGTGTTGTAGATCTGGTCAACTACTTGATTTCAAGAGCTGTTCTGCTGAACGGTGAAGGTCGGCCAACACGACCAGCACCCCTTTGCGAAGCAGCAATTGCTCGACGATTTAACATCTGTGAGGTGCTACTTAAAGCTGGAGCACGGCCTGACCCATCATATAAAAACACATTTTCTGCTCTTCATTATGCCGCAATACGAGAAGAAATCGGCATCTTGAAACTTCTTCTATCTAATCATGCCGATATCAACCGATGTTGCCGACAACCTCGATTTCTTCCTGGATTAGAGAAGAGGTTCAGATGGTCCTCAGATTATAAAGGGACAGCACTAACAGCAGCAATTCTGGCTCAACAAATTGAAGTTATTCAGTTCCTGCTATCTATGGGGGCCAGTTGTTCTGAGGAAGACCTGATAGAGGTTGTTGGGCTAGGCGAAACCACTATTGTTGACAAGTTCTCAGACATGCGCAGTCCTCTCCCAACGCGATCATTAAAGCAATACTGTTGAAGAACTCAACGATTCTGAAGTTGTTCCAAGAATCCGGTGTGCAATTGGGAGTAAAGAGTGACATTGGAGAGTCCGCACTGGCGGCTGCCATTATCTCGCAGTCGCCATTGCTTGAACACCTCTTACATAAAAACCCCTACAGCTATGAAGCTTCAGTATTGCTAGCATCGGTATTGAAAAGCTCTACGTCCAAGGATGTAAGCGCGCGCATTATTGATCAATTGCTTCAAAGTAGAACGCTAGGCTTGATGGGTCTGCCATCTTGGGATCGTTTTCTCGAGGGGGTTGCGCTCACGACATCTATTTGTTATGGTGATGAGTTTATAACCGGCTTGTTACTTCAGAATGGTTTTTTCTTATCTCGCAATCCAAAACGTTCGTATTCTCACATTTTCTTACAAAGCTCTTCTATCTCAGGCGATTCTATTCGCATAATTCCTATCGGTGATTGCCGCTTCACTTATTACCTTACGGCCGACGACTTTTCAGGCACACTTACTGCAGTTGCAGTACGTTGTGGCCGCTCAGATATGGTTCGATTTTTAATCAGCCAAGAAATTCAGCCGACTCACAGATATTTCAGTGAGGCAGTTGAGTACAACTCAGAAATGAAATATGAGATCCTCCTGAAAGCTGCAGAGAAGGTCAACTCCAGACTAGAACATGATGATACTTTACTGCAAGCAGTCATTAGAGGAAAATTCTCATCAATGGTCGATCTACTACTCGAAAAAGGGGCAGATATCAACGCTCCCACAGCTGCTGCAATAAGTTCAATACTCCGAGGACAGCGCTACAGCTAGCATGTGAAATTGGAGACATTGGGCTGGCCAAAAAGCTGGTTGATAGAGGTGGAAATATCAACGCCCCCGCATCTCAGATAAGAGAAGCAACAGCCTTGCAGCTCGCAAGTATGATGGGCTACATTAAATTGGCAAAATATCTTGTGGAAGCTGGAGCTGATTGCAACGCAAGAGCTGCTAGAGAGTTGGGACGAACTGCGCTTGAAGGTGCTGCCGAACAAGGGCATATCGACATGCTAAAGTACCTACTTTCTGTCGGAGTGGAAACTGAAGCTAACGGCCTATCTCAGTACTTCCGCGCGATAACATTCGCAGAAGTTCAATGCCATTTCGCAGCAGCCGACTTGTTAAGAACGCATCGGCCATGGAGCGACAAGGAGCGCTAACTTTTCAGAAACGCGAATGATCCAGAAAATCATGGAGGTGAAGACGAAGAATATGAAGACGACGAAGTCAGTGATGAAGACAATGAAGACGAGAATGGGATGGAATTTGATGATGATCGCCAACGGTTGCATTCTATTAAGAGTAATCGCAGTCTCAGCATTGACAGCGAGCGTTTCTTAGATGAAGAGTTGCATATTAATCCTAGCACCAGTCTTAATCGGCTCGAATCATCAACAGGGAATGATGCTGCATATATGGGAGAGCTTAATATGAGTAATACGCTCGGTGAAACGACAATGGAATATCATGATTATAATCAGCTGTTTCTGGGTCACATCGATGATGATGAATCACGGCTGGATCATATCGATGATGATCAACTATGGCTAGGTAATATCGATGATGATCAACTGTGGCTGGGTTATCTTGACGATAATTGAATATGGTTTCAAGGTCAACAGCGAGTAGCTTTTAGATGGCGATGCGAGCTAATCTGGAAGTTGGGCCTATGTGCTTGCCGCGCTGGTATGGGGTGGCATCGAGGATGGGTTACCTGGAGTGGGCCGTGGTCATGACTGGTGCGGGCTTCAGTAGTTTTATACCTAGGCAGACATCCCCAACTCTTAGTCACCTGATACCAAATTTTCCGCAACCTACCGTGTCTAAATCTTCCATACGCAGAAGCCGTATTTGGTATTTCAGATTTCAAAGAGGACCCAGAATGTTTCTACCTTCTAGTGAAAGACTTGTATCTTGGGAAGTTCTTCCTAGTATTTGGTGACCCTACTAGACGAGGGTTTAATGCTAGAAAGGTTTTTCACTCAAAATGTCGACTATGTGGAGAGAAGTGCCAGGGTTCCTAGAAATATGATAATAGAATTACATGCAGCTTTGCAACTTAACACATAACAAGTGCAAGACGGAGTATTTCAACGAGAACTGTAGAGAGTAAGTATGTTCTAGATTGCTTATTTCTCAATACGACCGCCTCATCAAACTGGACATTGTGCTCTTTGACGAACCTGTCTCAAGTTAGCGAATCAGGACTGAAGTTATGAGATTCTTACCTTCTCCACTTCAACCTTAGTGCCTCGGTATTCTTTCTAGCTCTAATAGATTGTTTCCCGCACTTTGTGCTCAAGAAGAAGTTGAGCATGTTCGAGGCAGTCTTTCGGAGTAAATTTGAGCCTCGGAAATCTCGCTGCCTGATAATGACTTTGTAAAGGGGCTTTGGTACATGTGACCAGGTACGCCAATATAATACATTTGAAATTGTAAATTTAAAGACAACATTGATTGTATTCTTATTTTGATAAGGGTTATTGCCATCCCTTAGACCTTAGCAGTACTCAATAGGTGTAAGATAGACTAGTTGGCTTAAATGCTACTTTATGATTTAGAGAGGCGAAGAGCCGTATGAAACATCAACTACCTTACCTGAATCACAAATCTGCGTGTGTTATACTTACAGGTGCAATATTTGGAAGAAAGAAATATTCTATTTTTTGGTTCAGTCCACCAATTTATAGATGTGTCTGCTAATGAACATCACTTATTTAAAACACCAAGGACTAAGTGTCTCCAAGTCTTAACACCGATTTCAGATTGTTTATGTTACAATTCACAACTGGTGGATACCTATGCTAGCTATAAACTCCTGTGTTGATCAATGAGTTGTGTCAATTATTCGTACATGAGGTCCGGACCAGGCAAGCGAAATTGCATGATAAAATGGTTTCCAGCAACCCCTTGATCAAAAGCGTTTCTTTCTTTCAGGTCTTACACAAGCCGCTTAATGGATTTTCTCGTCAAAACTAGCGCCATATCGTCATTGCCTTTAGCTAGCAAGCGACGATGTTATTTTTCGAAAGCTTCTCTTAGAATGAAAGTATTCTTGAGGATAAATTAGTGACGAGAACAAGAATAATCACAACTTGCTGGTGGGGAAAGGGATAAGAAAGCTCGTTAAAGTCAACATGTGCTATACCTAAACTAGGGGCACGAGATTCAAAGAGGCAGCAGACTAGAAGTAGGATTACACGAAAACCAAAAAGAGGCTTTTTAATACACCAAGCAGAATGCCTTCCGGCACAGATTCCCAAAAGTTCAAATCCGGTTATAATACTCCCTTTCAGGCTTTCCATCTATCATCCCAACTGTCAACACCTCCATATCGTCCTCTCTCTCCGTCTCTTTTAATCTCAAATCACTCAAAACCTCTCTCTTGATCCCCTTATACCTAGCCTGGATCTCCTGTTCCGTCCGCCGCCTCGCTTTATACGACGTGGTGCGATACTCGACAAACCAACTCGCAATCCAATACGCGTTCGCGATCTGGGCAGAGATATAGCCCACCCAGATCAGCGCCAAGAATTTCCCACCCACGGTAACCCGCAGCCCGGAGACATTGCTGAATTGGTTGATGGACGAGCTTATGCTGATGGCGATGATGGTGGATGTGATGGCGGATATTTGTAGCATCTGCGTGCTCAGGGTTGTTATTCCTGCGGCGGCGGTGGGGATCTTGCTGTTTTGGGGGAGAAATATTGCGGCTGCTGAGAGGACGATTGAGAGACCGTTTCCAATCAGAGCTATGATGAATACGATCAGGATGATGGTGGCCGCTAGATCAATGAGCGATTGTCCGGATTTTCCGAGGGCAGGAACTTTGGTTAAAAAGGGAATGGTGATGTTGGTAGCTGCTACAAGGGTAGAGTCCGAGACGTTTCCAGTGATATTTGCAACAACTGTTTCAGTAATTAGACTCAGGATAGATGAAATGCTTGTATATACCGGGATAACTCACAACGCCCTACACTATTGTAGCTTACACATCTTGTAATATTCATAGGCGATGATATATTCGTTGAGTTTCCGGGTACAAGGCTACCATCGCAAATGCCGGAGAGATGCATGGTATAATACTGATTTACCCCAAACGATTGTTTCGCATTCGTGACCAACAATGATATTATGCCTTGTAACGGTTGTCCTGTCCCGTTTGCAAGAGTGTTGAGGATCAGCTGGAAGAAAGTGCTAATCAGCGAGATGGGAATTGCTGCAGGATTTGGTTGAACTTCGGCCTGTGGGATAACAAGGGTTGGTGCTGTTAAGTTTGAAGCCGGATTTGAAGTGCTTGATATTGAAACATTTGCACTCGAGAGCGAGGAATTTGAATTGGATAAGCTAGAGATTGAAGATGTAGAGTTTGTTGAACTAATATCTGTGGCGTTCGATGGTCTTAATTGGATTGTTGTTACTTTTGACAATGCCAAGCGGAGGTCTCTGGCAGCGTTTGCTGCAGGTGCTACCGTTGACAGAGTAATAGGACTCAATTCTATCAGATTTTGACCAACAGTAGTAGTATTGAACTGGGAGTTTTGCATGCATGTTAGGTACACATTCTAGGAATGGGAAGAATTTGATGGAGAGTAATGGGAATATTTCCGTGATATTTGTTACTTACACTTAAGAGAAAGCCATCTGGGACCGAATTCGGATGAGTCCCTGATATAACCAGCACAAGAACCAGAGCAAAGGCAATGGCAGAAAAAACAAGAGGAACCACCGCTGAGGGCCGAAACCTCGAAGAATTATCGCCGTACATTTGGGCCAGCCAAAAAAATCTATACCTGAGATTTTAAACCTGCTCTCGAGGATGGAATAAATGGATTAAATAGAACTCCGACACGAGAAATGAAATAAGGATAGGTGAATCATGAAGCATTCCCGATGTTTAAAACTGATGTAGAGGAATAAAAAGAAAGTCGATCTGCACCCTTCAGAAAGCGAGTACGGGAAGTGCGAGGAAACAGTTGAAACCGCTCGTATTCGCTGTGAAACGCTGAAACATCTCGCATCGGAGGTCGACTCCCTTCAGGATCGAGGCGGTTTATCCAATGAATGATTGCTCGAAAGTCATACCTGATGCAGATCGCGTTTGGCACACGACCTCGCTAGATGCATCGTGAATCGTGCTCGGACCAAAACAAGGATCTGAGATCACAAGCGAACCGTGTTGGCACCAAGAATTTCTACAGCATCTCCGAGTTGAGATGTGTGCCTCGGGGGATTTCCCTATCGCAATATGATCTGAGAAGGAACACTGCCGAGTTTGGGATTGTCGGCAAGGAAGGAGGAGAGGCATCTCAGTCTAAAGTCAATATTCTAGCGACTGTAGATAAGGACGGCGGCGAGGATTGCCATGAGTTTGATAGAAGAAGGGATGAGGCTTAAAAAGTAGAAGGGTGAAAGGAATGCATCATAATTTAAATACTGGGTGAGTGATAAACCAGCTGCGACAGCGTGGTGTGGAGTTCCGTGCGTAATGGTCTTGGCCAGTCCTCTTCTAGAAAGACAAGGTGAAACAGCTGGAAAATTTCTGCATTTCTTTTGAGAATTCCTGTCTGTTTCACGACGCTGTGCAACTTTTTGTGGCTTGAGATAAATGGGGAGCTTGTCTATCTATTCTTCTCGATCCCTGCTCATGTGCCATTTTCTGTTTTCATTCAAAACATCTCATGATGCATCAGAAGCTTAATCTTGTATTTTACTAATGCTCCAAGTCCTTTGAGAAATAGATGTCCGTAGTCTTCGGCGAACTTCAAGATAATTAGGCGTGTTTGTAAGCTGGGTGGAGTCACACTTATACCACATTGAACTAGTCATTAGAAATTTAATCACAGCTGATATGTTTCGGGCCAGGCCACCAGCAGAGAGGCCATTGTAGTGTACTCAGGAACGGAGACCAGGAAGCTCCCTGTTAAGGTTCTTTAGCTTTTTATTGAGATCTTTACATATTTCTGTTTGAATCCTTAATCTCGTGCTCAACGCTTCCTCTGTTGATGATTCCTGCGACGTGCGAGTTTTAGGCCCCTCTTCTATTTTTTGAAGCTCTGTATAGACTTTCTGTAGAGTTGAAAAGGCAGACTGTATCTTTTCTTTAGTTCTTCGGAAGCCATAAATTTCAGAATAGCCGCGATGAACAGTTTTGCTGTTAAGCCGATTTCATCAGGTTTAAGAGTAGTCTCCCAGTAAGATCGTAACCTATCATGATTGCAGGTGTATAGCGTGACATGAAGAGAAAGATGAAAAGTAAGATTGCGGTGATTCCAGACTCTAAATGCAAGTCTAGGTCTGGGCGCTCCTTCTTTCCATGGCACGCTGTTCTTCGGCGCGCTCCAAACAGCCAGTTTTGAGCGAAACGGAAACTGCTACCTCCAGAACAAGTGGGACATGCAGACTCCTCTTACCCTCTTCGTATACCAAAATACAAAACAAAATATTAAGCCGTTGATGCACAGTCACCCGCACATAGGGGGTTTCCTATCTCTCGTTCCAGCCGAAGGAGCGCCTTGCAGGGCCCAGTTATTAAAAGCCTATTGACAAGAATCCTCTCCTATCCCTTCCATCTGCAACTGCCCGCGGGCACGAAATCAAAACCTCGTGGCACTGGATAACTTCGGAAGGCCGAGATAAACAGATAGATGATGGAGGGGGGTTGTAGGGCAGATGGGTATTTTCGTCGATTTTGGGGCGTACACGCGTGACAGATGACTCTCTATAAAAGAGGTCCTGCTTTCCTGAACGCACGCAGTATGCACTCTGGATGCATTGATCCTCTTCTCTAATATGACTTTTGAAACACCTCTTGCGCGCTCTTGCACAGAATGAAGTTGTGAAAATCAGTCGATACACCTCAATTTACCTTTCCCTACATAGTCGGCGTAGGCCGGCGGCCAACATCGAAACACGGATACACTGAAAAGAGAAGTGGACTTATTTCATTGCAGAATAGCTATGTTATAACAAGACTCGGACAGAGTTGCTAATTGTACACATACTTTACAGCGCGGAGAATACTAAAGCCAGGACACCTTACTCCAAAGGTTGTTGATCTGCTCTTAGGGGACGCTTTTCGTGCTTCTCGTGTTAGCCATGTTCTAATGTACCGATCAAACACGGCGTTTTATCAGTACAACAGGGTTTTTATGAATCCCTAAGAGTCATATCAAATGTAACATTTTTGGGGTGCTTTCCAAGGATTAACCAAAAAAAAGAGGGCTGTCTAGAAAGCACTCCAAAAAAGCACTCCAAAAATCGGTTCGAAATCCAGTCCAAGATCAGTCCAAACTCAGTCTAAAATCCAGTCCAAACCAGTCCAAAAAGACTTCCAGCCGTACCTCCTACTTTCCTACCTTCCCCTTTTAAAAGCACGTGCTGCCACGGCAAGGCAAGATTGCGAGAATTGCCAACAAATATATATATCCCAAGGCACCAAAACCCATCTCACCCTCTAGATTCCTCGAATCCCTTTTTGCTATCCCCCCCCCCCAAAACAAGCGCGTGGTCCAAGGGCAGCTGGCTGTGACTCTTCGGCCGTACCTCTGTCTCGGTTCAGAGACAAGACAGGACGAAAAAGAAAAACTGCGAGAGGTGATGTATGGATGGATGGATTAGATGCTGGATCTGTGGATGGGACAAGCGATGTGGATCACTGTAGCGGTGTGTTTGCTCCACGGCCTGTTGTGGTCGGTCACATGGAAGATCGAGAGGCGCATTGGAGTAGCTGGGGGCGGACTGCTAGCAAGCCTCACTGGATCCGACCTGCAATGCTCGGCCGCTGGCAGGTGCGCGTGGAAGGGGTGGAGTGGAAGAATAGTGCTCCTGACGCTTTTATGCGAGACTGGCTCTCAAGAAAGAGAGGAAATGTGGTTAAAACTTGAAAAACCATTCCTTATGCAATCCATTTCTTCTTAAAACCATGTCTCCGCAGATGCTCTCATTAAGAAATTCTTACCCTAATACATCTTACAGCGACTCAAACCTCCCCTACAAGATCCCACCATCATACCCCCCCTTGGGACTCTTCTCCCTCATCTGCGCCGCCTCCCTCTCGCGGCCCTTCAGCAGCGCACCGCGCTCGGCCTCGACCTTGGCAACCAACTTGTAGCTGGGGCCCAGATCGTCATACGTGACGCGGAGACGATCCCGCCATCCCCGGGCCTGGAGGAGATCCCAGACGCGCCCATCCTCCCAGTTGGCTTGCGTGACGTCGGTGAAATCCTCGCCCGCGCCGCCGTCCCAGACGATGGACACCTTCTCCCCGCCCACCGAGACGATACCCGCGCCGCTCCAGGTGCCCGTGGGCCGGTCCCTGGGCTCCGGGATCAGCGACGCCGTGTGCGTGAGCAGCGCGCTGTGGCTCCACGTCGGGCTGAGCGAGAGGATGTACAGCCGTTTGGTCTCGTCGAGCGTCGAGGCCTGGGGGGTTAGTGGATGGGAGACATGGAGGGGACGGGGAGGGATACCCAGATGCCGTAGCGGTCGTGGAAGATTTCTCGGCGGTGTTTGGACAGGACGGCTTCCACGAGGACGGGCTGTCTGGTCTCGTCGTCCGCCCTGGCTTTGCTCCTGGATGAGTGGCTGGGCGTGTATTCAGGTGGGTGGTCCTCTGCAGGATGGGGCACTTGGGCGCGGGGGAGAGCGTAGCTCATGATGGATTACTTTTAGGAGAGGTGTTGAGGAAGAACAGGCTTTGAATTTATTTCTCTCATGTTTCGCACGAGGTCTTCATGTAGTGGAATGATGTAGCAGCCCTGTGGCGCAGCAGTGGTAAGGCGCTCCGCCATCCCAGCAAACCTCCCGGAACCCTGGCCGGATTGAAGCTCTCAGCCAACCACCACGCCGACTGCATCCTCCTCAAGCCTTCGCGTTGCTCGGCTCCCCATGCTCGCTGGGCTTCGATGAACCCAGATCCTTATAATTGACCCGGATGACATCTCTCCAGCCTCTGGTGGCCACCAACCGCAACAACATGCCGCAATTCTCTTCATTCATGTCGGTCCAATCTCCCTGCCCGCCATCCCACAAGACGGAGAGCTTGTCAAACTTGGCGATCTGGATCCCGGTCGATGCGATGAAACCCGTCGGGCGGTCCCTGAGCTCGGCAATGCAGACGCGGATCCGCTTCTGGATGATGTCGTAGGACCAGCTGCAGTTGAGGTCAACGACGTAGGTTCTCTTGGTCTGTTGGATCTTGGGAGCCTACGGTCGCGACATGGTTAGCGGTTGAGAGCGAAGCGCGTCGGTGTGGATGCACCTTACCCAGACGCCATCCTCGTCGTAGTAGACCTCAGTCCGGAAGTCGCCCAGGTAGATCTTGATCAGGACGGGTTGGAGATTCTCGATGTTCGCGACGGCGATGACTTCAGCTCGACCCGCCGGGTTGGGGCTGTATTGCGGGGGGTGTTCTTCCGCCATCTTGGATGGTGACTGGGGAGCCTTTGTTCCATGCTGGGATTCGCGCTTAGTCGTCGAAAGTGATGGTTATCTAGGACGGTGAATCTGGGAACGCGCTCGTCGACGTGTGTGGCCTGATGATGCACAGAATTGTTTTGAATGAGGTGAGCAGGTGGCGCAGCTGATCTTAGTAAGCCCAACCTCACACCGTTAAATTAACTATCTGTTTCACAAAACTGCATTTGCACTAAAGGTATTACAAAGGTTGAGGGAGCTCTTGTTTATAAAGCAGATTTGACAAGTGAAGCATTATTTATTAGTTGATATGACGGTGGTGCAAGAAAGAAACTAGGTAAGCACGGCGACTTTTGAAACAATTGTCTCTCTCTCTCTTCACAGCTACCCAGGTAGGTAATCAACTCGCTACCCCTTTCCTGGATTCTTAATCACGACGACATCTTAGACGCGCTTACCACTCAGCGTACAGAGAGAGCATCCAGCGCCCTCAGCCTCTCTCACATCATCCCGCGTGGCCCTAACCAAGAGAGGCAACGTTCTATCCCTAAGCGGGCAGTCCCTCGCTCGCTCGCTCGCCCTCAGCCCGACCCCCCGTGCCCGCCAGCGTCCGCAGCGACCCAAAATAACCCGCCTTACCCATCCCACATGAATTGAAAACCCTGAACGTTCGCTCCTCGCCTCGCACCCATCTCCCGCAACCTTATTCACATCCCATCTCAACCCAACCTCCGCCGTCTCCCATTGCAGATTGATTGTCGTCTCTCACCATGTCCACACGCAACATCTTCCTGACGGGCGCGACCGGACACCAAGGGCGCGCGCTCATCCGCGCTCTGTTGCATCCCCAGGCCTCCGCGAGCCCGTCCCCGGGACCGGCTGTACACTATCACATTTACGCTCTCACGCGCAACGCTTCTTCTCCCGCGGCCCTCAAGCTCCAGGCGTCCGAACCCGACAACCTCACCGTCATCCAGGGTGATCTCGATGATCGTGCTAGCATCGCGGCCGTCTTCGAGGTCTTGACCAAGAACGTGGGCGGGGTCTGGGGCGTGTATTGTGCGTTGGCTTTTCCCGGGTTAGGAGCGAATGCGGATGGGGAGGAGGAGCAGGGAAAGGTGGGTTTTCATTCTCTGTTTCTTGGTTATTTTCAATGCCGGGTTGAGTGCGTTTGTCGAAAGATGAAGCGGGAGAGAGAGGTTGAGATGATTTTAAGAGACGAAAGAGACGAGAAGAGGGAGATGAAACTAATTCTTTACAGATGATAGCAGACCTCGCGCTCCAATACCACGTCTCGGCCTTCATCTTCTCCTCCGCTCTCCGCGCTGGGCCAAAATACGACATCGATCTTGAAACGGATGCGAAAGCTAAATTCAACATCGAACAGCACTGTATTCAGCTCGGAGCAAAAGGACTACCTTGGACGTAAGTTTGCCTCGTCTTATTCTTCCATGCATGTGTTTGAATGTCCAGACCTTGGAGAGATGAGCAGCTGAACACGTGACAGAATCCTCCGACCGGCGCTCTTCATGGAAACATTCGACGAGTTCGTGGGGAGTATCACTGCCAGTATATTTAGGACCGGATTGAGTGACGAGACAAGAGTTGGCGTAGTGGTTCGTTCCCCCTCCCTGAATCCTTTCTCCCATGCTAATTGGTCCTAGGCGTCTGAAGATATAGGCAATGTAGCAGCAGGGGTGTTCAGGGTCAGTAAAATCTCTTATTTTCGAGTGACGAATGTTATGAGAGTATGAAACTAATATAGCCATAGAATCACGAGAAATATAACCATCAATGCCTCGCCTTGATAGGCGAGTTCGCAACCATGTCTCAACTGGAAGAGATCCACGAAGAAGCCACAGGGAAAGCTTTGACCAATTTCCCGTCTGGATTAGCCTGGTTGATCTTACAGTTAAACAAGGGAACGAGAGACCTGTTTGTTTCTCTTCCAGAATTGTTCACGTGCAATTTACTGACTCAAACAGGAATGCATTCTTAACCTTGATGCATACAGCTCGCTTGTCAAATAGTTACGAGGAACTAGTGTCTGAACTGGAACTAGCCCAGTCATCACATAAGATGATGAAGTATGGGGATTGGTTGCTTCGAAGAGGTGGAGAGAGCAAACATCCCACGCCGGAGCAGAAATCAGGATGGAATCAGACCTCTGTTGGGAAGCTTCTCACAGGTCGCATGTAGATCTCTATCGTAAGCTCTTTTCCATTCTCATCATCTGATCCAAAACCTCAAATCTCTCTAGACTACTTCTTAGCGAGAAAATCATGATAATTATCCCTGGGCGCCTCATGCTTCACCTTGGCCCAGATCGCATTCACAGCCGCCGCTGTCTTCTCATCCAGTGGGCCCGCCTTGATCGACTTGATCGTCTCTTCCAACTGGGTGGTGCTGCTCGCCCCAATGATCACCGCATCACCATACGACGCTTTCAAGGCGCTATGCCACGCCACCCATCGATACGCCAATGCGGCCTTGGTGATCCCCGCCTCGGACGCAATATGTCCCCAGTCTTCCAGCGCCGAAAGCAAACTCTCCTTGCTGTAGATGGAATTGTACAGGTTCCCGACGAAGCTATCGGTGGCCCATCGCCCCGTCAGCGATTTTTCTCTGACCGCCGTGGCATCTTTCACGAGGAAACCGCCGGCGATGGGAGAGTAGGCGAAGAAGGCAATATTGAGCTTGCGGAGGACCGGGAAAAGATCTTCCTCGATGTGGCGGGAGACGGCGTTGTAATTTCCTTGGAAGACGCTGGGGAGGACGCTGTTGGCGGCCTTTTGGATGGCGTGGATCTTCTCGACGTCCGAGGTAGGAAAGTTGGAGAGGCCGAACTGTGATAGTGTTAGTGATCGGTGGACGCTGGTCGCTGGTCGCTGGTGGACTTGCCCTCTTGAAATGTCCGGCCTTGTAAAGCTCTTGGATGGCTTCCAGACTCTCGTGGAGAGGCGTGCTTGGATCCGGGCCGTGGAAATAATAGATATCAACCTATACCCACCAATCAGCATACTGCCGCTCTCTTCTTGCCTCGCACTCACCGTATCCACCCCCAACTCCTTGGCCTGCCTCTGCCAGCCCTCGAGGATGCTCTTCTTGGCCATGGCCCCGGGCGACAGCGCTGGCGCCTTGGTCTGGATGGTGAACCTCTTCGGTGCACCCAGCCGGCCCAGCGCGGCCTCGCTGCCCTGCTGCGGGATCTGTTAGTGGCCACCTCAATCGACGGTAGGAGGACAGCGGGGCATACGTAGATGTAGGCCGTGTCCAGCGTCGTGACGCCGTGCGCCTCCAGCGCGGCTAAGAAGGCGCCGTTCTTGGCATCGTCGTACTGGCCAAAGCCCGCCGTGCCAAAGACGATCTCGGGGGCCTGGGGTGCCATGGCGTCTCTCTTGCTTTCTCTTCTCTCTGGTCTGTCGTAGGGTTTGCGTGGGTTGATTGAGTGGGAGGGGATGTTGTATTAGAGTCAATTGGATTGAAGTAAAGTGAATTTAAATCAATTGAATCGAGGTGAAGGGATTGCATCAGAGCAGAGGGGGACAGAGCCATTTATACCACGCATGGCATCATGTCCCTGAGCCCAGATAACTGGGAGGTATCCCGGCCCGCCGACCAACCACACCCCGCCCCGCGCCCCACACCGGCCTCAATCCCCGCGTGGATTTCTAATCCCAACCGCTGCACCGCCGGCCTTACGCCCGACCCAACTCGGAGTCCTTGCCGCCTTGGGCATCCTCTGCGACGACACTGGTCGTCCGGCCGCTCTGCGGCGGTGAGAGGTGGCTCCGTTACGAGTGAGTGGGAGACGGTGTTTTGACATGTACAGTACAGAGTAGGTTGGTGGTCGTATGGGGCTTCTTGCGCTTGATGGGAGGAATTGCGAGCTGTTGATAGGGTTGCTGGGTCTGTTGTTCGGGATTGTGTCAGCACTGAGCTGTGCTGTGCAGTGCTATTCCATCCATGGCACTCGTCGCGAGATTAGGCATTCCGGAGGTAGATGTGAGTTGCGTCGCTGGGTTTGACGTACTGGTTTTGGGGGGGTTACATGATATGTGAGGTACTATGCAGAATTATTGAAAGGAATACTTTATGAGGTGCAGGCACCTAGGTAGGCTTTTGGTGATGTTTGAGTTCTCCTGTTTTAGTTAGGGGTAGCGTGCTCCACCACTTGCATATATCACATAATCCGGCGAGATTTTGCCCAAACCTTGGAAGTACCAGCATTACCCATATCATAAATCCATAACTACTCTGCGCACTATCAGTAAATCTTGCATTTGTTGCATCATTTACTCAAGAATCACCTAATATCTCTGCTGTCAAATGTCAACAAAATATCACGTGAGAAGCCACATGAGAAGGCGCTGAAGTGGCAGTGCACTTCAGGAACTGATCGCTCCGCCAAAAGTCTATTTTTATTCCAAGTACTGGGATATTCTCGGGACGGAAACAACGCTTAGTAGTTTCATCGCGAAATTTACAGGTATTCAAAAGACAATTCTCGACGGTGGAGATCTCAGGAAGGTTAGCGTGGCGCAAAAAATGAGCTAGGGAGCGAGAAGAAAAACTACAAGGGTCGAGGATATGACTTACTGTCTCATGGGCATCTTCGGATTAAACATGCCACTTCTGTACGGCGAAGGAGAAAAGGCCTTTATCCGACTGCAAGAAGAGATAATAAAAAACACGGACGATCATAGTATATTCGCTTGGACTTCCGAGACTGCTTCCAGGTCTGTCTCTCGAGGCTTGCTTGCCAGATCTATATCAGAATTCAAGGATTGTCGTCTGATCTTTGCCGTTGATACTAGCGTTGGAGAGCCGCATTCCATTACGAATCGAGGTCTAAAGATCACCTTGCCTGTGCATAAATCTCAAACTGGAGATGGCAAAGGGCTTTTCGCAAGACTCAGCTGTGAATATCGCGAGGAGGTCCCGTATGGGACCGGATATGGGAATGGTAAAGATATCGGCATCCAAATAAAGCCAATAGAGACAAGCAATACCATTACTCTTGGCCCAAAGCAATACGCTAGAGTCAATTGTGCATCGACTTTACAGGAGGCAGAAAACATATTCCCCAATGAAAAGATAAGGGAGAACATGTACTTTCGACAGAACATAAGACTGCCGAGGTCTTTCAGATCATCATGTATCGGAGCTATTTATTTTGCAGACGTGGAAGCTCGAACGTTTCAGCATTTCAGCATCTGGCCACCTAATCTTGTGAAGACAAATCCACTAGTAATAACCCCTCTGCGTTCAAGCAAGGAGGGTCGATCGAAAATATCTCCATTGAGAATTTTGATCTCTAACCCAGATGAAGAAGATCAACCTAGATATTCATCGCAAGAATCCACCCGGTCCTTGGTTGCCTTTGATTGGATCCCAACAAGTAGTTTGGATTTTTCCGACCCATCACAGCCTGAGGAAGTACATTCTGGTAATTACGTTGGAACCCTGTCGCACGTTCCTCTACACTACGAGATTGAAAACACACCCATGTATTCCGAACAACCCCAAGACAAGCTTTTGCCAATTTCAACAGAGCTCACCTTGATCAATGACGAACTCGTCCTAGCTGTATATGGTCTTGGATAAATTGGACTCCTGATGGATAAATGGACATAGAGAGCCGGGAAATTTAAGAAGAAAGCAGATGAATTTCTCCATTGGTCAGATTGAATTTTTGAGTTTATCATTTCTAGCTAGCTGCTCAAAAGTATACGTGGGTTGATTTTTTAAGGGCTATCCATGGTGGGTAGCTAAGGGCCAGCGCCCGTAATGGGTACCCGAGGGAGTCGGTGGGTTGGATAAAGCTAGTATAAAGATGTTGTATGAATAGAGTATAAATGCACACAGAAACACGTACAGAGACATACGTAAAATGGAAAGTAAAACTTACATTTATATATCTTCTTTTTTCTCTGCTTTCTTAGTCTGCTTTCTTAGTCTGCTTTCTTAGTCTGCTTTCTTAGTCTGCTTTCTTAGTCTGCTTTCTCTTAATCCGAAAAACCATAGTCTTGAGATCATGTTAAAGCCGTTGCGCTTGCTATAGAACAAGAATTATCAATTTACTAATAAACTATATGTTTAGCTAAACAGGTTTTAGCTTAACTTTAAATACTAGGCTCTGAATATATTACATTAAGAATCCATCTCTATTTATGGCGTGTGACTGAACGTCAATATTGTACCAACAAAAACATTTTATAAAGTTTTGCTACCTAACTAAGTATAACTAGATAAATAAGTAGAAGCCTCAAAGTTGTGTCAAGGAAATAATTGTAGTTAGAACGAAAATAAGTGTTTTAGACCAGATAGTAAGAAATATTGCCAGCTCTTATCCTTCCTGGCACGATATCTCAAGCCATTCTATCCCACAGCCTGCTCTTTCTTTTTACACGAGCATTATTAATTGTTTTTCAACATCATCAAACCAATCAAATCCATGTATGCCCGCAATTCCAATCCTACGAAACTCATTTCTATTCAGTCCAGTTTCCTCGAGTGCCAAACACGTCGCTCCCAACTCATCATCAATTTCGCCGTCCTCCTCCCTCCACGCCATGAATAAACACCACACGTCATTTGTGTTGTTAGCTGTGGATGGAAAGCTGTCTGGATTTATACTGCCGATGATTGAGCCTGTGGCAGTGTCATGAAGAGTGTTGGAGAAATCCACATTTGGGTGGTCGTGGGTATACTCGGCATGGTAGTTGTCTGGAAGGATAAAGACGGCTTTCTTTATGTAGCCCTTGAGTCTGATAGTGCCGCTAGAGACTTGACCGAATGGATTTCTCCCCGATAGGATACATTGAATATCCCCAATTTCGATATTTTCCTCGGATTCTTTATAACCGGAGTCCTCAGTACAATCATCCGCATCTTGGAGGTCCATTAGCTGTTTTCTGTGCTTTTGGGCCATTTCCCATATCTTCTCAGCGGCGTCCATCGTGATCCTCGCACCAGTCATGGAAGCCCACGACCACGTTGGAGCGATATAGTGCATAGGTGGGGTGCTTCTTCGCCCCCTCGGCCCTTGGCATGACCATAGCAAGCCTCTGAAAATGTCTCTTGACCATAAGCCAGCAGCGTATGTATCATCGATTATCTGACTAAACTCGGCGGCAAGTCCAGCAAGAGCAATCAATCGATCCGTTTCATATGTTAACCCGCGCCTGCTGTAATCTGAAATGATGCCTCCCCATTGATAATAGATCTCGTCTCGTGCTGAATCCTTTTCTTCTTCAGTGGTCCCTGCCTGGAAGGCACTTCTTCTGCTATTGATAGATTTCTGGAAATTTTTAAAATCGCCCGAGGCATATCCGTTAATCTCTCGCCCTCGCTCTCGACTTGCGAAACCTACCATCTGGCTCTCAGACATAGTGCAGGTAACACAAAGCCAATAAATAACATCAGGAGTAAACGCTATTGTCCTCCCAGATAACGCCTGCTCTTGGAAAACCCAAGCACGTTGGTACAACGGGCCCCAGGGTTGCGTCCACCTATACGGATAGACATAAACCTCATCTCCCCAGCTAGCTCGCTGCTCTTCGCTATCTTCCTCCGTTCTCGAGAATTGCATGGCTAGCTGACAAGGCCGATAATTCCTAGCGTCACGATCTACAAAGCAACCGCTAGTGCTACTTTCAGATATCGCTGCTGATATTGTAAACAAGGCTCCCCGGTATACATCTCCCATAGTTGCAGCCTCAATTTTCCAATCCTCTGGGCTGTCTTGAATAATACAAAGTGAATCGATCCAAAGAAAGTTTAACCCTAGCGCCTTGCAGACGTGGATCGCATCGAGGAAAGTTCTAGGCAGGCTATCAAGTGGAATTTGCTGCATGTAGGCTGAGATATTAGAAGTGAGTGTTTTCAGAGTCGGTGCACTTCCCCAACAATGGCTTAGAGCTACATAATTGGCCTTTAAGCCGTTTGTGAGAAATATATATGGCGCTTTATCCGGACCTCCAATAGCTAAAACTCTTGTCGGCATCTTGGTCTGAAACCCAGAAAATTTTGAGCATTGAGGATGGTTGCTGAGACAGTTTTGAAGCCAACAATTAGCTAACTGTAAACTTTGTGCTGAACCTGTACTGTTATCTTCTTTGATCGGTTCAAAAGTTTTCGTTCTCATACGGTAGCTGGAATTGCGGAGCTCGGAGTGGTTTGTTGTGAATTCTTTCAAAAAATCTGGTATTAATCTAACTGTCAAAACTTTATACTGATAATGTTTCAACGTTTCCGAACCACGTAGGGGATAAATCAAAAGAGGTAAATAATCAGAATATCAACACACCTGGGACTCTCGTCAATGTGACGTGAAAGAACCTGTCGCCGCAAGAGACGATAATTGCACGATCCTCTTCAGGTTCCCAAATCCAAACTCTCTCATCAACATTATCGTTAGCTATATCTCGAGGAAAGATACTCGCGCTTAAAACCACAGGTGTATGACCTTGATGAGTCAAAGGCCACTTTTCATTCTTATCGACGTCGGTGACTTTGTGCTTCCCTAAGAGATCCTGGGGATGTTTGAGTCCTCTGACAGCTATGCGACAGAAATTGCACTCGTCTCCAAAACGAGCAAGCTCTTGAAAACTCGGCTGAAGGACATATAGTCCTGTCATTAAGACATCGGATGAGCTTGTGTTGACACGTGTGTTGCCTAGAATCTGTGCCAGATCATCTTCTTGCAAGCTACAACAGGGGATAAAGGATATCGATAGACATTTGTGGCAGAGCATAGTCTAATCTAAGAAGCAAACCAAAAGAAAGCCGTAATATTGACTTATGATTATGACAAAAAGAGGATCAGAGAAGAAAACCGTAGATGCTCATAGAGTATCAAGAGTTTTTAAGATAAGGCTTCGTGGTTTTGATAAATAAGTGCGCTAAACTTAATAAGGTAATATCTTAATCAACTTTATTATTCTATCTTTTATTACTTGCTTATTTATAATAAATAATAAGTTAAAAGATAAAAATAAGCATTAGCAGTAAAATCAAAAACCCTAATTAAATGCTAACAGTAAAGACTTTTTCTGCTCAGGTCCGTTCCTCTTATCCGTGCGATGCAGCACAGCTAAGACCCATCTCTCCGATCCCTCACATATCTAGCAAGACCTAATTAATACGAGGAATGAGGGAGAGAAGTTAACCTGCCGCGGGGTCTAGACTTTGCGCAATATCCTACCGTGATCTTCTATAATGACGCATTGTCTATCCGCTCCTCCAAACCCTGGAAGTTCTCGACTCCCGAGTCCATATCTTTGAGCCAGTTGCATATCCTACGTATCAAGAAAGAGTCTCCACAATTCGCGACCGCCAGATCAAAATCCCTCTGCCGCTGACTCGACTCGAAAATCTCGACCCACCTAGGCTGCTGCTCCCTCATCTCTCCCAGAAAGATTTGTCGGAGTTGTGTGAGTTCGTAGTTCTCTAAGTGCTCCCAGTAAAGCTCAACGACTTTTCCATTTTTGTCGTGTGGATATTGACTCTCTATGGGCTGCTTGTCAAGTCGCCTGCCCTGAAGAACAGGGGGAACTGGCAGGCAGCCCGTCGCGGTAGGGCCGAAACAAACTCCCAATCCACCACAGCAGTCAGCACTCCTTCCCCGTCCACGAGAATGTTGTGGCGAGAGAGGTCGTCAGGGCAGATCAATGTTGGCTCGGACTCCTAGTCGTTCGTGGGGAAGAACTCGTCCAGGCGGCTTCGGAGCTGCGAAATGATGAACATGGTGTTCTCTAGTTCTTCTGGGTCTTCGTCTTGGAATTCAGAAGGTTTTGACGAAGACGACATAGCCAAAGACTCAGCCAAGACACTCCTTACTAAATCTGCTCGGTCTTCTTGGTGTTCTTGCTGGCTTCCAATTTTTCCGCCTTTGGAAAATTCTCTAGCATCTAGTATCTTAACCAAACTTGGCGGTGATTTTGACTTCCCTAGCCCTCTTGCCTGTCTTCGGCTATAAGATAGACGTAGTTTTCCTCTTCCTCTTCCTCAACATTTTGTTCAATGGTATCCTTCCTATCTTCGTCAGGGTTCTTAAGCTCATTAAGAGAGTACAAATGCTTTCGACAATCATTCTCGGCTAGAGTCAACCGCGCCAATAGCTAGGCTTTGCTGGAACGAAATGGACCACGGTATACATTTTGATGGATATGATTGTCCCAAAAGAAAGGTGCTGAAACGATTCGGCTAATTTTAAGCCATCTTATATCGTCCCCTGGGCCAGGGAAGAAATTTCCGATTCCTTTGGCTTGTTGCTGAAAGGTGTCGGCGCAGAATGTTGCCAGCTGGTTTGCAAGGATTGCCTTGGCATCAAAGCTCATTTTTCGCCACACGTCTGCTAATGGCTTCCCACGCATCTTTTCCATGATAATATATTCAAATCCTATAGGATTGGTGCGATCGGCTCCGTATGCTAGAACTTTTGGGACTCGGAAGCGAGTCATCCCACGAACCCACTCCAATGTCGCTACCTCGCTCAGTGTCTTCCACTTAGGGTCGACTGGCAAGGTAACCCGCATTACAACTTCCTTTCCGTCTGCTCTGACGATCTAAAGCTTATTAAATGTACATTGAGCAAGGAATTTGACGGTGCACAATCCAGGAAGTGAAATGGTGGACTGGACGGTCTGTTTGATGGCTTCCCTATCTAGATGAACTGTCCATCGAGGCTCAGAGCCAGAGATCTCCGACCCACTTGAGACCACTAAAATCTATGATTGACTGTGAGTTTGCATTTGTTGCCATCTTGGATGGCTGATGCTTAGAGTAGATGGAAGATCGATCGAAGCTCAAGGTGTGGCTGTCAACCCTAGCCTTCTGCGATTGAAAATGCAGCTACGGAATTCGATAATGTCTCTGTTCTGAGAATACGAAAAATGGGTTCAGGCTTTGATAGAAACGTACGATATAATATCGCTAGAATATGGAATTAAGAAAGGGATAAATGAGTAAACAGTTTAGAGCGCAAGATATATCTGTTTTTGGCTTCAGCAGCTCTACACTAGCGCCTGCTCTTTATTAGGGCTAGAAAAGGATTCACTTTAGACACAACACTGAGGAAGTATATATGAGCCTCAAAAGAGCTAAAACGAGCCGCTTAGATACTAAGATAGACCCCTATCCATACTTAGGATAATTCTGCCGTGTGCCTAGAAAGTGCTTAAGAATGCTCACCTTCGACTTGGGTTTTTTTACCTATAGCTCAAGCTAAGGCAGCAACTGCTCGGGTCGGGAGATGGAAATAAAAATTGCCATGAAAACATTCCTATCAAAGATTAGCTGTTACTAAAGAATATAAGATCGAGAAAGTGCCCACGCCTTCCTATCATTTTCACGATGATGAAAAATTTGGGCCACGCAGCGGTATATTGAGGGCGAGCATGGCTTCTTTAACGGTGGCGACAAGAGAAAGATGCCTAGCTATAATGCAAACGCCGGCCTCATTTAATACTTGCGACAAGCCTTTTTCTCCGCCAATCGGATAGAGATTACCTTGATTGATGACGAGCTTATCCTAGTTGCATATGTCGCCGACGGTATGAGACAGCTGAGGGGAGAAGTGTTGAAGAGCGAAGAATTATAAGAAGAAACTCATACAGTTTCTATATTGATAAACTCCCTTTGCGAAATGTGAAGGAATCAATCAAAGTTAATCTACTGAAGAACGCCATTCGTTAGTAAATTATTAAGATTGCTACTTTCGCTATTGTTTCATTTCTTACCTGAGTCAAGTCTGCCTTGAATTGATTTTTTTCAAGATTCTTTCGCTTCAACAACCTACAGACCTCACCTTCGCAAACGGGCTCATTAATTCACTTAAATACCAAACCGAAGTAGAGGCCGATCCCGCTATTACGATCGAGGACACAATAAGTACTAGTCTAAGATCTCTTGAACTCACTCAATATTTGATCTTACTGCCTCAGCTTTCTCACTTCCTCACTTCCTCACTTCCTCACCACAAAACATCTCCACAATCATTCTAACCTCAATTCAACACAACCATTACACTTACTATCAAACTCACCATCAACAAATCCAATCGCAAATATGCACCAAGATCTCCTCACTATCTTGCAGTGCGACCATGTCGACCGTACCACTCAGTACTGCTGCATCTGCTACGGTGCTGCATCCCAAGCTCTCAGCGTGATTGGCAATTCCGGCGAGAATGTTGCCAAGGCCGAACATGAGGGTGTCAGACGTCGGGGCTCAGGAAGCGGCAATGGGAGTGGTGATGCTGGCGAATTGGCAGGAGTTGGTGAGGGTGACGGAGTCCAGAAGAGGGGTTCGGGAAGTGGCAATGGCAGCGGTGATGCTGGTGAGCTCTTCGGAGGTTTGAATGGAGTTCTTGGAGCTCAAAACAGAGGCTCAGGAAGTGGTAATGGCAGCGGTGATGCTGGAGAGGCTTAGATGGACAACGAATCCTTTCTCGATGAACTGCTATGGCGGCTTGATATGCGAGAAGTACCTAGTAGTAGGGCAGCATAGGTCTTCTCTCATGGGATATGGGGATAGGTATTCAAGCTCTTAGGGGTTTCATTTGCGTTGTTTTCGGGCGCTTACCTTGTCGTTGAGCATAACGGATACTGCTCTCGAGATATCCTAGACAACACCCCCTCAATCAATTTATCCTCCTGTGTAGAAATCAATCCGTGAAGTGAAATTTATCTTTGTCGGCAACAATTTGGTCCGGAACCAACCCCCTCCTTCAATTCAGATTGTTCTCTCGATATCAGCAACACGCTGTTCTTCTCTTACATACAAGATCTCAAGCACCTTCATTTGTAATCTCTCTTAATTTGCCTTTGTTCTTACTCGTAATATTCTACGGTAGTCATGTGCATGATTGTTGCTAGTGGCCATAAAATGCCCAGACCAGGGCTTAGAATTCACTGTCAGAAATACTCCTAATTGTCTGCGGTGATACCGACCTCTAAAATACAATGCTACGACCCCTGGAGGCAAAGTTTTGTCACGTGGCCCCTCATTGATTCTCTACCTGGGTACCTAGTCAGGTAGAAAACAAGTTGAACAGAAGGCTTTGAAGACCCAAGAATTAAATAGTTCCTTACTTTAGTACTAGTCTTAAGCTCTGCTATCCAGCATCTCATAACTGAAAATTAGCACGAAGGTTTTCACGTGCTCGCTTAACTTTGGCTAATTATTTGTAAACTTGATTACTAACCACTACTGCCGAGCTCAACAAATTTCCGGGGCTTAAGGCAGTCTTCGCAACAAACTTCTAGCAAACTTTCAATCTACCTTTGAAACCTCATGATATAGATATATAGAACTGCTCACCCACATCATATCAAATGAACCCGACTAAATCGAAAGCTTGTGTCGCTTGTCGAGATGGGAAACGGAAATGTGATCGACTCATTCCAACTTGCTCTCTTTGTAGTCGGTGAGTATCTTATTCATATTTCTATTAAACTTGCCTCTGATTTCAAAATAGGCTTAAACGTCGGTGCCAATATGGATTGAGTACTGCGATACCCACTCAAAAAAGCGGAATCTCTTTGATTGATCAGCACTACAAATCATCCGTGACGCAATCAGAGCGCGATTCATCCCACCCTTTATTTGAACACAAACAAATTAGTAAATCAATTTTCGAGAGTTTAATGAACGCTATTGGAGACGTATCAGCAGTCCGAAAAATTGCCACCAAATATTTCAAAAGCATCCATCTTTGGTTTCCCATCATATTAGAAGACACATATTATAGCCAACCGTCTTTCATCTTTGAAGAACCATGTGCAGAATATAATCTTTTGTCATTAAGTATGGCATTAGTCACCACTTTACCAAGTGAGAAGGAAATTTTCAGAGAGTTGTATATGCTGGCAAAAACCTCAATTGCAATGGTCGAAGCAGCCAATTTAAACACACTAGCAATTGTTCAATCTCGACTTCTACTGGCGTTGTTTGAGTTTGGTCATGGATTACCAGCAGCTTTTATCTCTATTGCTGCTACAGCCAGAGCTGCTGTTAGTCTCGGCCTCAACCAGACTATGAAAAAGTCTTGCGAAGAGAGTTTGAACAATAGAGTTGAATTGGGGGAACGACATCGTGTCTGGTGGGGAATTGTTATGTTGGACCGGTATGTGCTCTTTACTGCTATAAGCTACAAACATTGACCAGACAGAATTCACACCCTCGAAAGAGGTGAAGGACCATGTGCAACTCAAGGTCTTGGATCTCTGTGCTATCTACCAGGAGATTTTAGTGGTTCAAGTCAAAGAGTAAGCTGTCTAGAATAGCTAATATCCTAATGCTCACTAATCTCTTATGAAGACATCCACACCTACGCCTCTACCTCTTTCTACACCATCTAGTGTCCGCGTAGGTCCATTTGCCAGACAAGCTCAAGTGTCGCATGTCTTAGACATTCTTGTGATGCATACCTACAATCAAACGACTCTCTCGTCATTGAAGAAAGCGGAGTCGGATCAAATAGCAAGAACGCTTACTGCATTTTCATTATTGTTGCCCGAAGAGACACCCCAGCCATGGCCTAGATACTGTGGAGCCATCGGGATGTGCTATACGTAAGTCCATCTCTTCTTCCTCTCCTCAATTATACTCACAGACATTGCGTCTCAGAGGTTTAATGAAACTTCACTCTCATAAACGGCACCAAATCTCTGCTGTTGATGTTGGTGACACCAATTGCGCTGAATCACTTGCTTCAGCTCTGAGCCGGCTGGATTATATATCGACAAGGTTCAATGAAAATATTCATGAAGTAGAATTTGACGCTTTATCGCCGTTCCCGCCTTGTGGATTGGCAGAAGCTGTATCTATACAGCTCTCTCTTTGGAAGGAAACTGGTGATCTCAAATATCTGGATGCAGTGAATGGGCTGACGCTCATGCTGACACGCTTCAGTAAAAGATGGGGAAATGCAGGTGAGACACCTGAAACACGATATATCAAATAATGTTAACTCGATAAGGAAAACTTCTTAATTCTCTTTCTAATGGCCCTAAGTCGTGAGGGGCAGTGTAGGAAAGATTGAAGTCTCAACACTGCTTAATAAGAAAGACATAACATTATCTCAAGTTTTCATGACCCAATATTCACCTTACTCAAACCATCTCCCAGGACACCTCTTAAATCAATATTTTCGCCCACCTCCAACTTACTATACGGATAGTCCGTATATCCCTCCGCGCCACCCAAATAAGAAGTTTTCAAATCCCTCTCCGTCAACCTCAATCCCAACCGAATCTTATTCACCAAATCCGGATTACTGATAAACCACCTGGCAAAAGTAATCCCATCCAACTCTCCCTTCTCCACCTCATCGAAACAATTCTCCCCATCATACCCACCGGTACTAAACTTTGGCGTTGTCTTCAATACTTTTTCAAAAGGATGAAGATTGATGTCATCTTCTTTCACCGCAATCCTCCCCTCATTCGCAGCTGCATGTAAATTCTTCCACTTCGTCTCTTCGGAGAGGAAGAGGTCGGTGCGCGGATGAGTGAGAGAGACATATGCAATACCTCGCTTCTCTACTTCGCCTAATATGTACGAGAATGTGGAGATTGGATCCGCATCTAGAGGCATGATTACCGTTCCCCAGGGACTGAATCTCAATGCAGTTCTCTCTGCGCCAATAACGGCGATGACTGCGTCGAGAAGTTCAAGCGTAAATCTTGCTCGATTTTCTTTACTACCGCCATAATTATCAGTGCGTTGGTTGGTTTGGGAATTCTGGAACTGATCAAGGAGGTAACCGTTCCCTGCTGTCTGTTCGGCACCTTGTGTTAGAATAGAGTATCTTGGAATACTGGAGTGGGGAGAAGTCTTACAATTTCAACAACGTCAAACCCAGCTTTGACAGCGCATTTTGCTGCATGCACGTGGTCGTCAATCGTCAATCTGATATCCTCATGCGTCATTTCTTTTGCTGTCTCAGTGGGTACTCGCCCCTTGATCGTGAAGAGATTCGAAGCACCAATATTAGTTGCTGACGAACTAAGTGGTTGACGGCCCCCGAGTTGAGTTGAGACTGCAAATCGACCTGTCTGTTGAGATGTCACTTCAACTTCTTTCTTTACTCTAGAGCTAGGCGGAACTTACATGCCACAATTGACAGGCCATATATGCTCCTTTGGCATGTACAGCATCAGTGACGACGGTCCATGCCCGGATATGCTCTGGCGTAAAGATTCCTGGCACGTTGACAAAGTTGCCTGACTTTACCTCCAGTTAATAACTTACAAGCAATGGGAACTTGCCAAGACATACCATGAAAGAAGGATGTGTGCCTTCCGAGATCAACAGTCCACCTGATGTTGCGCGCTGAGCATAATACTCCGCTATGAGTGGTGTTGGCATCCCGCCTGGACAGCGACATCGTGTCAAAGGGGACATGATGATGCGATGGGAGAGATTCATGTTGCCCACCCGGAGCGGAGTGAAGAGTTTTCGATTTTCGGGGACTGGCGCCATGATGATAGTATAATGATTATTAGATTTGATTTAATCGTTTGAAGTTCTGGTAACAAATGATCTGCTGCGTCTTGTACTCTGGGAGTTTGCCTAGGTAGCTTCCTTTATATACACAGCTCAGCTTGAGCGTTACCCTCATGTTGAAGAATGTTGAGAACATCGGACAAATGGACACCCGATCAATCGAAAATTCTACATATTGGCACTGCACTCACTGAAAATTGTTGAGGAGCGTCTTTCATATTCAAATGTACGGCAGTGCCATGAGGTGGAGAGGATATCCTGACCAATGAGATTGCCGGAAATCCCGCTCGTGCATCCGCATCAGTGGATGGGCGGGTCCCACTTCAGCTTGAGGAAACGGATCCGAGCATAATTCAGCCGCATTATGCAAGACAAGAAGTTAAATAATGACTTGATGAGTAAACAAGTACAAAGGTAAGTTGTTGGGCTCGACGCCAGCATGTACTACAGATAAGAATGAGAATCAACAGTTGAAAAACCGGAAAGTAGCTGAGAATTGACACATTGCGAGGGCTACTAGGACGAATAACCAGTTGAGGCCCAGCCTGACTAGATGCAAGGATGAGTGACTGTGATATTTTCGCAACACTAGCTGGCGGTGAGATTAATCGGGAGGTGGTGGAGTCAAGCATATGCAGACACAATTGTATATACAATGCGCAGAAAGTTAGAATGAAAAATCTTATGGTCTATAGTGATCGTTAATAAAGAAGCGGGTCATTTCGTTGCGTTACGCGATTTCAAGTGAATTTGATTCAAATTTAACAGCTTAGAAGGTATCTCGAGAAAGAATTATTTCGTTGCATGACGCACTCTACAGATTCACTAAACACAACTGTTCATAAAGAAACAAATGATTTCGTTGCGTGACGCACTCCACAGATTCACTAAACACAACTGTTCATAAAGAAACAAATGATTTCGTTGCATGACGCACTCCACAGATTCACTAAACATAAATGCTCATAAAGAAGGTACTTCGTTGCATGACGCACTCCACAGATTCACTAAACATAAATGCTCATAAAGAAGCAAGGTACTTCGTTGCATGACGCACTCTGCGCATTCACTAAACACAAATTTTAATAGAGAAGCAAGTTACTTCGTTGCATGACGCACTCTACGCATTCACCCAAAACTGAATCTGTAGAGTGCGCCATGCAACGAAGTGATTTGCTTTTGTTGATATTTGTGTTCAGTGAATGCGCGGAGTGCGTCATGCAACGACAAACAGTGGTGTGTAGGAGGATTCAAGTTCATGGGTTGATTAAACATAGGCATCATCAAAATCTTGCTGGAAGTAGAATTGGAAGATGAAGAAGTTCTTGCTCTCATCTTGTGTACTAGATTCTGTGGATCCGACTTGAGCTATTGGACTCGACCAGTGTCCTGATGCCAGCGAGCATTTCCTTGGGCCGAGGGTGCTGTCACTGATTCAGGCCAAGCGTTAAGCTGTCGTGGCGTTTTGAAGCTGCAGCTTCCCCACGCAATGGCAAACGATTCTGATACTAGCCACTCGGCATTGGACTAGTATACCTTATTTGATAGGAGATTTCAAGTTCACACTCACTCCTTTTCTTTTCAGTTTAGTGTTTTTGTATAGATTAATTGTATAGTGATCAACTTCTTGACCGAACTTCTAAGTCTCTTGCTGCACCATTACAAGACAACCGCAACTACAACCACCAAAATGCGATCTTAAGCCCTCAAGTGGCGTGCTCGAACAGCGGTGTTATTGATTTAACACCCCTTATTTCCGAGTCTAGTTGCTCGGAATTATCGAGGATAAAGTACAAATGCTCTGCCGCTGCGCACTGGGCTTAATTACATATTTTCGCCTGAGCCACTTGTCAGTTGAGTCCTTATCAACCCACAACTTCCACAACTGCAGTTTAAGAATCGCAGTAAAGATGTTAGAGATACCAGCCATCCAGCAGTCTTTGACGAAATCAGTGCAGGAGGACGAGGCCAGTTCAAGTAAGAGAGAGCCTCTTCCACGACATGGCGCCGTTCCACTTCCAGATCGACTTGTGGGCGCTGGAGGCCGTGAAGAACAGCGCCTTCGTCATGCCTGCTCTGGCAGAACCAATTCCATTTGCCGACCTGCGGGCCATGATCGCTCAGGCGGAAGAGGCGTTGAAGGCACTCACCCCCGATGAGGTCAACAGCTGGTCGGGCAAGGATCTTGAATTCCAGATTGGGCCTCGAAAGCTTGCCTCCACATCCGAGACCTTCAGACTCTCGCTCGCGCTGCCCAACTTCTATTTTCATACTGTCACCGCCTACAACATCCTCCGTACGATGGGCGTACCGATCGGGAAGCGCGACTACGAGGGGCAGCTGCGCACTCGGCATGAAGCAGCAGCAACTCATATCTAGAGACTTAAACGGAACCTGCGAATATGGGGTTAGATTCTAACTTCATTGAAGTCATCCGACACCGCCTCCTGCGTCATTATGGGAATATGGCGCCACCAAATAGCGGGATAACACCATCCGTGTTGACTGTCATGTTGCGCATTGAATACTGAGCTGCCTTTTCGATACCTTCTACTTGCGGAAGGCATTAAATATGCGTGCTACCACACTATTTCAGCACAACGGCACCCAGTTCGAAAATAGCAACTCTATAATTCTACGGGACAATGTCCTCTAAACCGAATCTCGCCTTGACAAAGTGCGCGGAGAAACAAAGTGATGTTTGCAGGATTATAGCGACAAGTCTAGGTTCGGGAGCGACCCAGGGGTGTGCCTCCGATAGGAAAGGTTAGTCCCTGAAGCGAAACTCGCTAGACTGCCACCATGTCTTCAAGCAGTGTCGACACGATTGGAAATATTGTTGTCTTTTGGAAATCTCTGGGGCACATTTGTTTATTAGTCAATGGAGTATTTCCTGTTGATCCACTGTGCTCTCTTTATAAATTCCAGGTACCGTCCATGATTGCTTCCATTTGAAGTTGTTCCCATAGTGAGAGGTCTTGAAAAACAGGGTTAGCGTTTGAGGCAAAGGGTTTTTCTAGGTCGGTAAAGCCAGAGGGAATAGAGTTCTTATGATGCAAGCCTTGAGGGTTACTGTGTATCGACGAGGAGATTTGATCTGGCTGAAATCTTAGATTTTCTGAGCCATAGCCAGAGTCTGCTGTATTCCTGTATGACATATCGTGCGCGGGCGGAAGATTCAGTACCAAGGACGCGGGTATGATGTTTGAGCCATCCTCCGAAAGCGATGGTGGCGGGAAGAAAGCGGCCAGGTCCTCGTCAAGCGAATATCTAGATGGCTGAAGTGCTTCCATCGATGCTCGAGGAATTCCAACATCTCCATCGTGAGGTTTTGTTCCATGATGGGATGCCTGGTAAGATTTAAACAACTGTGATTGACAGTTTCGTACAATATCTACAAGTTGACATTTAAGTTGATCTTCAAGTGATTCTGAAAGACCTGAAATCGCAATCTCGAGCTCTTGTCGGACCCGTCGCGGTAGCTCTCGAGTGAGGAATGCTTCATATCGAGAAAATTCATTTGATCTGTGACGCTCCCAATTGGCATCATCCAGAGTGTCTTCATCGTCATAATCTGTATTACGAATGACTTAATAATGAGGCCTGTACAAGATAGCGGGTACTCACAGGGTGATGGCATTAAAGTTTCGTCCTCGTTAGGGAATAGAATGCGATATACCTCCTTCCATTTTTGATCCTCTCCTTGCACAGTTCTTTTCCTAGATCTAAGTAGCTTTTCTTGCTCTTGATCAATTCCTTCAGCAGGTTGGTCGTCTTGAATCTCACACCTCTGTAGCTCTCTATGATGTTGCTTTAATTCTGACTCATTCTTAAAAGTAACGAGGCATCGAGCACAATGGGTAGGTAGGGCGTGTCGTCGGTAAATATGTTCTCTAATAAACAAAAGTTAGGGCAAATCAGATGTTAGCAACGATGATTGTGTACTTACTTTACCCGGTGTACCGTATCCCAACCGGGGCCTGCGCAAGAACGATACCCTCTGTGTTTTCGTGCATTTCGTCTGTAGAATGGACATGCAAATTTGGATAGGGGTGGGTGGTCCATTCCCAACCCTGTTCTGGGTACTTTGTTAGGTTCATCGCCGTTGCCGTCACTTGGAGAATCAGAATCGTCCCTCTCATCATGCCTACGCTTAGGAGCTCCTCTATCTAAGGATTGGTTTGATGAATTCCCGGTGTCTGGACGTCCGGATTGCGGAGAGCCTGCTTGCTGGGTCCTATTTCCATGAGTCCTCAATCCCCAACTTTGATTCAGCATGGATCGAAACTCAGTCATAACTCGATCGACGATCTCTCGCTTCGTAGGATCTAAAATTGAAGAGATCATGGCATGTTTCTCGACACTGCTAGGTGCACTAGACCATGTATCACTCTCATTCTCAATATCCATATCGCTGTTCAAATCTTCGGACTCGGTGTAAGCTGTTCCAGGAGTTGCAGTATCGGAAATGACCGAGTCTGAGTCCTCACAACCGTTACCTGAATAATAAGCCTGAGGTGGAGGATGGTTGGTCTTGTTTTCTTTCATGATGGCTGATGGGCTAGATATGTGACTATTTTCCTCTAGTCCATCGGGAATTATATCCTCGCTCTTAGATATTGTGAGTCTTTCAAAAAGTACTGTATCGACATTTCCAATCATAGCGTGATGTCCAGTTAGACTAGGCAAGGTATTTGCATTCGATTCCGCACATCCCGCCATATATGTTTCGCGCTTTGTAGGAAGAAAGCCTCGCAGAGACTCTTCATAGCAATGGTCATTTCCACCAGACAAATGCTTACTATCTGGGGCTTCCAGAGGCACAGAAGGAAGATTGGCATATGGAGTACCATGGCTAACTGTCTCGTTCTTAGTGCTGTCTTGGCTCTGGAAAAAATCTACTCCTAGAGATATAGCCGAATCGCCAATTATCGACTCTTTGGATTCGATACCTTTGGAGGTCGCATGCAACTCCTTGCTTCTGTCAAGAATTTTCTGGCACAAGTCTTGGAGCACTTCGAAATCAGCTCGAGACCATTCTCGGCGCTGCTTTTCCCATTCCAGCTCCTGGCGACGATGCTCTTCCTGTTGAGCTTGAAGCTGTTTTTGGAATTCTCTCTCTCGCTGCAACGCTTTGCGCTCCAGCTCCTCTCGCTCGTGTTGAACTCGGTCTTGCAATTGGAGGACGGCCCGCATATGATGCAAGGCTTCCTGGTCCCCTTCACGGTCCCTCCATTCTCCCTTCCTTTTCGAAGAAGAGGAATGAATCATTTCTTCTGGATTGGACGTGGGTTTGAAAGGCGCAGTAGGTTAAATCACCGTACGTTAATCAATGAGAGTAGGATAACGATGCCGTCATCAGCAGAATCAACAGCTTATCAATGCGTCTGATGAAATCAGGCTGGCTCAAACTGCGCAGTTGCGCAAAACCTCTCCAGCCAACGAGCCAATCGTGAAATTTGTGCATCTGACAACAATCATCGACAACGGCCCCGTTTGTAGAATTTGATAACAGAAGCCCGGTTTCAGTTTAGACAAATACAAATATTTATACCCTTGAAACTTAATTTTCATGCTGCTGTCAAATCGTAAATCGTTCGAGTTTCTTCTTCATTTAGAAATTGATAATTTGGTAGAGCGATTACTTAGTAAGGCACCCTCCCAAAAGTTCCCGTCCGCCCTATCGTGTGGGGGGTATCTTCTTTCCTTTTCCTCATCCATATCCACGTCCACATCACAAGATGGACAACAACTTCTTGTATCAAATCATCTCAGGTAATACAGCGTCCACTCTCTATCTTATATCACTAACGTATCAGTGGAATGTTACTTCGTTTAGACAGCATCAACCATGCAATCAGGCTTGAGATATCTTTTAGCACGTGACATATCCTGCAAACTCGATCAGAAGTAAGATTGAAATGAAATTCTATATCGAATCCGTTAGGATCGTTTCGACGAGACACTGAGTCTATCGCTATTATATACATTTGCAGGCCACCCTTGATATACAACCCCATCATCAGCAACATCACCCGCCATTACGAGCGTATGTTCCAACAGAATAGTATCACAACCCATGCTCGCACCAGACAGCAGTCTGGACCCCGATCTTAATACACTCCTACTACCCACACTCAATTTGTTGAGTGAGAAATGCCCTCTCGAATTGATATGGCCCACCAAACTAGCATCATCAGTTGAGACGCGATCTCCAATGTCCAACAGATCAGGCTCCGTGAACATGAGACTCGGTCTTCCACCTGCAAACAACGCACAATCCTTTCCGATATTTGCTCCTAGAGCACGGAAGTACATGACACAGAAATGTGTTCCTGTGAGTAAGCCGAGAATGCCGTTCCCGCCGAAACAGCGACGACGAATGGCTTCGATAGTCAAGAAGAGTTGCCATCGTTGACAATAACTTGATTTATCCCAATCATAACTTCCCGGCTTTCGGCGACCGAGAAGAATCCACTTAGCTGCTACAACGATAGTCAAGGAAAGAAGAGCGAGCAGGATATAGAGAGCGGATAGAACAGCGACAGCGAAGCAGTAAAGCTTCATTGGACGATACCAATGAGGGTGGAATTGATCGGTCCCGTGCAAAATCTGAGAGAGAATGATGGTGGATATCGTACCCACATTCCAGTATATCTGGACAAATACCGCAATGAATGTGGAGTATAGGAAGATGGAGAATTGGCCAAAGACGAAGTATGGTGCTTTGCCTTCGTAGAAGGCCCGACCGAAGGGAGTGGAAGACAAAGGCTCTACGTTATGTACTGAGCCAGGTTTACTTTCCACCTTTGTCTCTGAATCTGACAAATCCTTTTCAGATACCTCGTAACACGCCTTGGTGGGTGATTTAGATTTTAAGTCTTGATCGAACAGGGAGATGGAGACTGTTGAATCTTGAGGCGATGCCTCAATGGAAAAAGATGCCTTTTCCAAGTCATAGTTTGGCTGTACTGCCGTAACCGAACTTGCTGAGCTGACTGGAGTTGACAGACACAAGGCACTTCCATTTCGATTTCCAACCCAGACAGTATCTGCGTCACAAGTCTTGTTCCGCTGGATCAGTGCTCCACTACCAATAACAGCACGAGGACCAATTCGTGTTCCAGGATTCAAAATCACCCGATCAGCAATCATTGCTCCATTCTCAATGCGAATCATGTCGCTTCCGATAGCATCGGAAGTGACTAGATGAGAACGAGAGCCAAAGACGACATCATCACCAACGTCGATGAGGTCGAAGTCTTCGATCGAAGGGCCAGTGCCAGGCCAGTAAACACGTCGCCCAACTTTGCCTCCCATTGCTCTGACAGCAATAGAAGTAGCTTCATAATGAGCCCCAAAAAGTTTAGTAAGACTTTTCAGACTCCCATGAGGTACAATTGCTGACATTATTTGAGACCTGAAATTATCTCTTGATGTTCGATTCTCAGTCAAAATAGGTCTCGCGATGCCGCAGAACTTATTCAGAACCTTTTTGATGAGGAAAACCAATGCAAACCATACGAATGGCCTGACACTTACGTGAAGGACTTGGGCAATATAGTGGAACATGATCCTGCGGGGTGTCGCCCACCATGAGATTATGGCTTTGACGTTGTCCGTTTCTGAAGATTTTAGTCCGACCACAATACCGAAAAGACCACACATCCACGGCAGAGATGAGACGAATAACACGAAAACCTGTATGGGAATGATGACGAATACTTGCATCAGGAAGTGAGGCTTCGTTGCTGGGCCTTTAGGGAATTCATGAGTGTCGTCCATCTCGTATGATGCGGAATTGGCACCAATGAAAGTGTCCTCCGGAAGGATTGAACCAGCTGCGACGTGCGTTTTTAAGCCTACGGAAGAATTCCTCCCGATTTTGATTCGACCTAGAAACATAGAGGTATTGAGCTCCGCTGCGAACGGCCGACAAATGCATCGGTCGAGGTGGACATTATCACCAATATCCAAGAGATCAAACTCTCCCAGTGTGGTGCCTCTCTCGATGGTAACATTTCTACCAATTTTGGCACCCAAAAGACGATAATAAAGGATTCTAGTAGCATCCAAGTGCCGGAAGACGCCCTATCTTCTGTCAGTCACTCACATCGGAAGACAGAAAAGATAACTCACCTTGCCGCAGATCTGCAAAATCTTCTCTACAATCCACCATCTCGTGTGATAAGATCCCCACATAGGATACATGCCCTCAGAGTATGTTCCAATAATCAACCACTTCAACATAATTCCAACAAATGGTGCAACGATTTGAGTTGCAGCACGAGACATGAACATCGCACCGACGAGTGCCAAGAACCGAGACGGCGTATTAGGCTCTTCCCAGATCTCGGCAATAGAACTTAGAGAATACATCAAAACGGTCCATTGGAAGCCTAATTTCATGGGATAGAAGATAACTATTGGGAGGAGATGAACCATCATTACGAGAGGATTAGTGGAGCTGCGGGTTTCGGTACATCCTATTCTCGGTTGCGATGATGCCTTGTTGTTTGAGCTTGCAAGGCCGATCTCGTCGATGAGAGCACACAATTGGGAAACTTTGGGCGAGGTGAAGAGTTGATCGACTGGGATTCTCACTCCAAGATTGCGGCGGATGATGGAGAGGAGTTGACCCGCACTCATGCTGTCACCACCGATGTCGAAGAAATCGGACTCGGAGGAAATTTCGTTGGCATCAAAGCCTAGAAGCTCAGCAAAAGCTCGTCGAACTTCCTTTTCAGTTTCAGAAGCAGCGGGAGTCGAGTCCGAATTCTTCATCTCCTTCAGGATTATATCCAGACACAAACTATCGACATTGTGTACAGTATCTCGAGGAAACGGGACCTCGAGGACCAAGATCTGTGATGGCATAAGAAATCCATCTAGTGTCATGGCCAATTCCTTTCGGAGTGGTTCGATTAATATTGTCGATTCTTTTGTGTCTGGAATGTCATCCTTCGGGGCAAGATAAACAATTGGTGTGCCATCGTGATGGCTCTCGGCGACGTGAGCTTCGAAATCGGCATCGATGTGTTCTTCAACCTCTCTTAAAACGAGAGAGATGTCTGAGGAACAAAGTTTCGATGAGATCTTGGTAGTCAATGCACTGTTTATTGGTGGGCATACAGCGTCGAAATGTCTTTCAATCAATTTCATCTCGTTTGTAAATGTAACCATATCCATACGGTCGGAAAACTTGATTCGGACAAGCTTGTTGTTACTGGTGGGCAATGCATTCATGTACACAATGACCATTGGCCATTTAGACGAATGAAGCAAGGGCTTCAAGACTGCATGCAGGTCGCGCATATCTGGGCGAGGTTTCCCGGATGGTGTCACGATGGCAACTCCAACTACCTCTTGGAGAACATCGTGAGGCGCAGAAAAGGCCAGGACTTGTTGTACGCGTCCGAATATGATCGAGTTGCTATCTTGTGATGCGATCGTGATCGCTTCTTCTACTTCAAAAGGCGAAATGATTTCGCCGCCGCGGTTGATGACTTCCTTGCCTCGTCCGGTAAGGTAGAGGTATCCTTCTTGGTCTAAGAGCCCCAAGTCTCCAGTGTCAAACCAACCGTCCGAATTGAAGGCTGACTTGTCGATTTTGCCATTTTTGAGATACCCCGGAAAAATAGGACCTCCTCTGACGCTAATATGGCCCACCTGGCCAGGAGGCAAATGTGTTCCTGACTCATCAAGAATCGCGATCTCTGGCCCGCATCCTAGACCCGATGTTCCAACACGATCCAGCTTATAATCCAAAGGAGGTGTAGAGATAGGCATACACTCAGTCATGCCATAGCTTGGCAACACAGTGCAGCTGAAAGTATCCCTTAGTCTAACGGCCAGGGCAGGAAGAAGACCACCTGCTGCATTGCAAACCAATCTCAGATTACAACGCGATACGACAGCCTCGCCACGCATGCTTCCCTCGGCTAGAATAGCCATGTGCATGGATGGTGAAGCATAGTACCAGGATCCTTTACCATCTTCGAGGATGTCCCAGAATAGGTTAGGATCGAAGGCAGGGCAGAGAATGGTCGATCCTCCCGACAGAACGGGTGCGAATAAGTTCCTGACAATACCTCCAACGTGATTTAGAGGCATCATATTCAAACAGGAATCTGTTGGGGTAAGACCCCATGAGTCGATAACGCATGATATGCTCGTGATGAGGCCGAAGCACGTGGTCGGGACGACTTTCTTTGTACCCGTGGTGCCACTAGTGAAAAGAATGAGAGCAAGGTCATCCGCGACATTCGGGGTTGGAGATTCAATCTCAAGTTTTGGATCCTCGAAGATCGTCCGGACTTCAAAAGTCATGTTCTCGCTTTGTTGGATGAGGAGGATTTGTATTCCGGCCTCCTCTACCCAAGATTCTGTCAAACCCAGTTTGACCATGTCTGATTCCAGAACCAGAATGCAATGTGGTTTTGCAAGTTTCGCATCACTTTGAAACTGCGATGCTCCTCCAGCAATGTTTATAGGTGCCGCCGTGTAATATGAAGCGACTGTAAGAACGGCAATTCCAAGGAGATATCCATTTGGAAGAGCCAGGGCAACAACTGGCTTTGTTCCATCCTTTTGGGGTGAAAGCGGAAGGCGAAACTCTCGAATGAATGTGGCTAGGTCTTTATGTGCTAGTGACCGCTGAGATATGGGATCATATAAAACTGGTGACGAACTCTCTGAGTTGAGAAGAGAAGGGATGTCTTCCACCGACATGGCGATCTGGTGAGATATCCGTTCGAGTATTGGCCTTGAATTCTCATCATGGCCCGCCTTGATGGATTCTGGAAGTTCGGTCCAGAGCTGTGTGCTGTACCGAATCGTGTCAAACGTATGGGCCGCCCCTCGATAATGAGATACAAAAAATGCTAACGATGCAAGACGCAGCAGTTCCGAATCTGGGCAAACTGGAATGAGATTCAACAGAGTCAAGGATGCATCTCGGTCTGCGTGAGTTTTCAGGTCTTTCTTGACTTGATTGGCCCAGGTAGTGAACAGAGCTTTCTCGAGCAAAGATAACGAAGAGCTGTGCACCAACTCCTCAAAGAAGTTATCGAACGGTACAGCCATACTGAAGCGGTGATTGCATGTAAGTAACGGTTCGACGCCTGCACGAATGACAAGTCCGGAATGACAACTTCCAAGACTTTCATGTTATATATGCCATCTTGGTCAAGATATCAGCAACCTCATCAAGTGTCCGTGCTCGAATGATACGGATATGATTGGGAAGACCCATGGAAATTGGCGTCCAACAATCGCCGCTCGTCGATGGGGAGTTGAGTACTTTGATGCAAACATGACGAGTATATGGTCCGGTCAGACCAAAATGGGGAATACTCAGGATTACATCAGATTAAAATGATGTGTGGGTTCTAAGAAGAGAAGGTGGGTGAAAGGAAACGACAGGTATAAATGAAAGGTGCCAGTTGCAATCCAGGATACAATGTGATTGACCGTGACAATGCACAGGGACGGTTATCACCACTACTGGCTCTTGCCTTTTCTTGCCAAGACAAATGGCTGTGGACTTCCTAAAAAAGTCCACGGTACCTGACCGGGGAGAAATGCTTGATTTCGGACCTGGGTGCCGCAATGTTGGGTTGGATCGATGGCTTATCTTAGCTCTCATGGGCAGCTAGGATATGCGAAGGATATCCTGGCTGCATATAAGAACTTTCTGGAAGGGATCACTTGAATCCTGCCGGATTCATATCAAAAATCCCCGAGGGATTAGTAGCTAACGATCTACCATAGTTAACAGGTGCAGAACTTACCAAGCGCTTCATACCAATACAAGACGAACGTACTAAGAGTCTAAATGGGACTGCATTAGGCAAGGTAGATAACGGTATTGAAATCCATCTTTGAACAAAGCCAACAACTAGAAAACATTTAACTGCTCCGATTGGCAATACTAGATGAATAGTTTGATGAGACCAGACCTCAACTCTCATTGGCCGGTTTACTATTGCCAAGACGGGGATCATCGTGGCTATCTGCACTTGCATTAGCTGAACTGCAGTGCTCTGTTGTTGAGTGACCCAAAGTGGTAGGCCGGTATCTCTATGGATGTTTCAAGGAGAGATTATTGCTTGGCATACCAGGGAAAAGGTATTCCCGAAGTCAGGTCCCGATATGAAAGCACACTTGCGGTGGCCGATCGCATCCGCCGAGTGATGTAGTATTGGCAAGGCTGCCTTGCCTGCCAAGACTTCTACAAGTTCTCTTCTCTTGTCTTATTGATGCCCACGGAAATCTAGCTGCGGTCTCTCTGAGATAGGAAATTCATGAACCAGGTGTTGACTCTGCGGGGTCTTATGAAATGAGAGGACATAACATGAGCAGTCGAGAGATGGAATTGCGGTTGTATCATCTACCGCTACTTGAAAGGGGAGCATCTAACATGTGACGGGATTGGAGGAGGTGTTCTAAATTCGAAGTCCTCTGAATAGCCTCCTGCCTCTTAGGGTTAGCGTCCCGTGAGGGTAGGGACCACTGACGGCTCCGAACGGCCTGATCGCATCGCTCCAGTGAAATGACAGCGACGTCGAGATAAGGTTAATCAGGACCAGTGCTGGTCACGGAAGGGAAAATAATGATCCACCTGCTAAAACAGGGCAGATGTAGGAACCCTTATCCGAGCCCCTGACGATTCCCTCGCTAACCGCAGATGCAGGCCAATTAGGCTGACTCAGCCGGTACTGGGACCAGACGTGCGCAGGGTTGGGCACGGCCGGCAGGTCAAAGATCAGTCCCCGACCCGACCCGTTCAGCCCAAGAGCTCTGTGGCGTTGGTGGCAGGCTCGGCGATGAGGCGATGCGACGATACTTCAGGTGGCAGCGAAAGGCCCAAGATCTCTTGTCATGTTTTGAGGAGGACTGTGGTGTCTCTGAAACTAGGATCACATCCTGCTCGCATCATAGAGGCCGTAACGGAGGATCCATAAGGCTGGAAAAGCTTCCTATCCAAGAGTTGATGCTGCTCACGTGATCAAAAGTAGTGTGCAAAAGCTCTTGATAATATCTCCTCCCTGAGCAGCTAGGAGTCTGTTCCATGTCGACACGAGAAGCTTTGGATGTACCTCTGACATGTACATGTACATACGCCGGTTTAGGTTCCACGCTCAGCTTCCACGCTCGGCTTCCACGCTGTTGTCGTCTCCTCCCAGGAACTGCAGGTGAGGTGCAGAACACGTTTTTGGATGACGTGATGAAATGCATCCCCGATGAATCCAGCCAGGAACGAAAAGCTGTATGTAAAGGATTTCCACAAACAAGGTTCTTGCGTTGACCTATGTATCGTGTTGATGTGAAAGAAAGCGCGCCTGCCACAACGACAGGTGTGCTACCCAAAGATCAGATGGTCCGATGAGTGTCCCTACAAAAGACCCGTCCTCTCATGCCATGCCAAAATCCATCTCCAATCGGACATCCAAACTGTGTTGATAGCACCGTGCTTTGAAATCGCGCCTTGCCATAACCCAGCCATGCTCCTTGTCGACTGAAACGACAGGGTCCTGGGTACTAGGTCCGCGGGTGTTTGCCACACGTCGACGACGACCGGACTGAGCACAGTGAGCAGCGTCCCTTCGGCGGTGTATGGCGTGATGGAGGATCATGGGTTGGTCAGGTACTACTGGAAGGAACACCTAATGAAGGAGGTAGGATGAAACTGTGAGGAGTGGGCGTGTACCAAGGTCATCAAATGCAGCACAGAATGATGTTCGCAGCTGAGGACTTGAGCTGCTGAGTAAGGCGGTAGAATCGGCACCGAGTTGTTGTGTCTAGTGCGGTGCTAGTTCCCTCAAATTCAAGAGGCCTTAAAGAGATGATTGAAGTCAAGTGACCAACTTCCTGCCACGTGATGAAATCACCCTCAGCGCCAGAAATCGCTCGATCTTTGGGACGTATATGTTTAGGAGCTTTTACACGACTCAAGAATTCATCAGATACCAGAAAGTACAAATATTCACTTAGGGTATGGATCTGATGTTGACCTCAAAGGCTTGGCACAGTGTGAGAATCCCCGAACAGGCAGGCGAATTTCCGTCTGCCAACGCGATAAGATCAAGGTAACAGGGAAAAGCAGAGCATTTGAAATTTTTCTAGTGATTCATATAAGATCAATTCTCCAGTTCCATTTTCCCATGTCCAATGATCAAACCAATGCACCTCTCCCACCAACCCTCAGCAAGGCTTCCTTTTGCTCTGCATCCGTTTCTATAGTTGGTAAATTCTTGACTCCCTCTCCACCGGGCGCTTTAATGAAGTCGATTCCGACCAGGTAGGCTAGATACCTTCCAATTATTGCCTCATCTACGTATCCGCCACTCGACAAATCCTCGCCTGTGAAAACGGCGTCAGATGTTAGCGCGCTGGCGGCGTTGACATCAGACATTTCGGGAGCGATAGTGTCTGCTGGAAGATCGGTGGTAGCAAAGTGATAAAGAGGCATCCTTATATTCGTTAGTGTATAGAATGGGAGAGAAAGGGGAACTTACAGAGCGTGTTGTTCTCTTGCAGGAGAATCATCTGCGGCATAAGCTTCGAGCTTCTGCTTCCACACAGAGTATTCTACCTCCGGCACTTCATACCCGTAGGTTTCTAGAGCGGAAAGATACTGGGAAAATGTTAATCTTGGATGGCTCGTAACTTGCGCGACCCCAAGAGGTGTCACTGGCGGAGTCAGGGCTGAAGCTATCACCACACGCGCAACGTGATCAACCGGTACCATGTTCACCGTATTGGAGATCCGAGGACGGCACGAGAGTTGAATACAGCCCTTTGCCATACGAATTAGGAAATCATCTGTGTTTGTCGTTCCAGATGTTTTGTCTCCTGTTACGTATCCGGGGCGGATAATGGTTCCTTGCAAGCCACGCACACCCGCTGCGCGAACGAGGTATTCGGCGACCCATTTCGACTGACCGTAGCCTGTTCCCAAACCTGTTGCTGAACCGGATAGATCATCGGTTTCAAGTACAGGATGGCCTGATTGGGATTGTTTCACGAAGTACTCTGTATCTAAAACCGAGGTGGAAGAGACAAATGATAACGTTTTAGGAATGCCTGTTGCACACAGAGAGAGAATGTCGAGTGTTCCCTGGACATTGGCAGGTTTGAGATTTTTATAAGGATATACCCAATGGACTTGCGCTCCATTATGTATGATCACATTAACCTTCTGAGAGAGTTCTGACCAAATAGCATCTGTGAGTCCAAGCTTGGGCTCTCCTAAAGATCCAGTTACGCATGTTATACGTGACGACCACGATGGGTTCCAGACACCATAGGCACGAGCTGATGCTTCAACACGTGCGAGTGCTTTCGCTGAGTCGATAGCGCGAACATGAGCTATAATAGAAATTGGTTGCGGACGGGTAAGGAGGTCTCGAAGGAGGTAAGCTCCTAGGAAACCTGATGCGCCTGTGAGTAAAACTGTTAATGGGGTAGTTGGAACAATTGGAGAAGCTGATGGAAAGGTCGCGGGGAGTATTGTTAAGAGAGATTTGGCATCAGAAGCGTAGCTTTCGACGGTCTCTGTGGTACTTGAAACCGAGTTCGGAGATGAGAGGCGTTGATCAATTTGAGACGCAAAACCTTTCAATGTGGGATTTTGGAAGATGACGCTCATATTTATATTCAGCCCAGTCCACTTGCGATTGACTTTGAAGAGCATTTGCTGGGCAAGAATAGAATGACCACCAATATCGAAAAATGAGTCATTTGGACTGATCGAGCGTTCATCAATAGTGGGAATTAATGATCCCCAAAGGCTTGCTACTTCCTTCTCAGTGAGAGATAGATCAGCCATATGACCAGTGGGTCTAGCTGCGGCCAATTGAGCGGCATCTGGAAATGGAAGAGCCGGTTTGTCTTTCTTCCCATTAGGGTTGAGCGGGAATTTTTCCAGAGGGATTATGACGTCCGGAATAGCATACGACGGGAGCTTTGTCTTCAAGTATTTCTTAACGTTATCTCCCAACGGCCAAAATCTCCGTAGCCGTCCCTGAATACCTTCACCTGAGGTATCATCATGTAAATTGTTCAACTCCAGCCACTTTGCCCATTTTTGCATATCTGGTACGATATAGCTCACAAGTGTTTGTTCTTCGTCTTTGTTTCTTCGAACTAGAGTGAGGTTGTCTAAAATCATATCGTGGTCTGACAAATATTTATCAATTTCGCCAAGTTCAATTCTGAATCCGCGAATTTTGATTTGATCATCTGCCCGACCAACACACTCGACATCTCCAGAGGGCATATATCTTCCCAAATCACCCGATTTGTACATGCGATCTCTGGGACCGAAATAAAATTCTCTCCAAGGTTCTTCAGATAGGGACTTTGCATTTTTCTTATCTTCTTCCACCCACTTGGCATTATCGACGAACCAGCTGTCGACAAATTTGGATTTCGTCAACTCGTCACTTCCAAGATAACCTTCTGCCAATCCAGCTGCTCGGACGTAGATTTCCCCAATTTCTCCAACGTTGCAAATGCGATTTCTATTCTCTCGGTCCACGACAAGGAGCTGGACATCTTTCATCCCTTTTCCAGTAGGGATAATATCACCTAATTTTTCCAGATGCTCTGGGTCCGAAGCTCGACTTCGAATCTCGTAAAAGCTGACTGCCCTTTGGGTTTCCGTGGTACCAAACATATTGACAATAAACACATTAGCTGCCAATCTCTGCATGGACTTGCAATCTCTCTTAATCAAGATATCTCCGACAAAGAACGCATGATGCAAACATGGGAACTCTGCGCTTGCACCACCGACGAGAATTTGACCCATTGCAGGGGTGAGATGGGTGACAGTGGGCTCGTGCTCTCTCATCCACTCGGCGAGCCTCTCGTGTTGAATGTCATCCTTGGACGGTACAAGAAGCTGGGCGCCTAGGAATAACGGCGTGAAAATATCACGCTGAATAGGATCATGAGCTATACCTGAGAGCATGGTGAATTTGTCATCCCTTGTGAGGCGAAATCTCTCTGCCATCCAATCGAAATAATACGCCAAACTGTAATGCCTGCCTCGGACACCTTTTGGCCGTCCTTCAGATCCGGATGTGAATGATAGAGTGGGCGTTGAATCTGGTCCAACGACAACCCCAGGGCCATTTTCTCTAAGAGATAATTGCTCGGCCAAAACATCTTTTCCGTTCACAATACCACCAACAAGACTTCCGTCATCTCTCAGCTCTAGACCCGGGATCTCAGTCCTCAGATGCAAATTATCTTTGATGAAATCGCGGACTTTCTCGGTCAATTCTCCGGCTTCTCTCGCAGCTTTGTCAATCACAACCAAAGCCCTTGGTCTCGCCACATCAAGATAGATATTTTGCCGGTCCGGTGGGTACGACGGATCAATAACCGAAAATATGGCCCCAGCTTTCAAAATTCCCATGACCGCAACTACTAAATCTACTCCCCGATAACTGTAAGACATAACTACCTCTCCTCGCTGGATCCCGGATTGCACCAGGTGGTGAGCCAGGATATTTGAAGCCTCATCGATCTGGCGGTAAGTAAATTCTCTCCTCGGTGATGGTCCAGAAGCGGTCTCAATTACACAGAGTCTATCTGGGTGTGCTTTGGCATTTTTGGAAAAGATATCTTGAATTGCTCCGCGGAATGCGGACCAGTGAAGGTCTGTTGTAGGATCTGGCAGTTCTGGCCTTGTGGTAGCCATTGTGGCAGTGTCCGGATCGAAGAGATTAAAACGAGGATGATAGTATAATCTCCACAATCTCTCCTGGAGGGTATGATAGAAGATAATGGACAATCGTTCTGTGACGAAGTGCTAGTGAGCCCAAAAATGACTCTGAGTTGGGTGCGAAGGTCTAAGCGAATATGTAGATTTTGTTTGGCTTTTCCACGTAGTATATCAGGTGTAAACCAAGAACAATGCAGTCTGCGCAAGCGATTAGGAGAAACAAAAGCGATAATGTGACGGTGAAGAGGAAGGAAAAGGCAATGAGTAATTTCTTAACGAGGCGGTGATATATTTTGTCTTTTTTTCAGCCTTGCAGACTTTTGTGCCGTCATCGGACCGTCACGTGCAAAACATCCGTGTCATCCCTGAAGGCGCGTAATCCCTTTCTGGGACCAAATTGTTCCATTCCGGCCAGAATACCATCACCATCTGCCAATGCTTCGCCCTGCATAGCGCCTCTGTCTTGCTCTCTTCTCTTCTCTTCTTGTACTGTTAGTTTCTTTGACCTCTCCTCTCTCTACATTTCGGGTTTGCACAGTCAACGGGCTCATACTCGGGCATCCACGTCACCCCATTCGAATCAGGGGCATCTTCTTATTCTAGAGAACCAGCCTCATAATACGGCAGTGGTTCCGCTTCCTCGAAATCGTTTAGGCTTCTAGTCTAAAATTACCCCATGTACAGCTTTTGATTTTGATATCTTCGCAATGCCTATTCAACGGACCATATTCGGTCGACCGGTGCCCGTCATCCCACCTCGACGAATGGTTACTCTCCTCGCAACAATAGCTATGTTTGCAGTATGCACACTTGTATTCACACTTCCAAATTCAATACCATCGGGGCCTTCTTTAGGCAGATTCACAGATCATAGAATCTCTCTTCCAAAGCTTCCAAAGCAACTCGCACCGAGTATCCTCAATCCTTTCCGCCAGGCAGCGCACGCACCACGAATCCCAAAGAATAGTACAAACGGAGAGGTGTCTTGGTATAGCAATTGGAATTGGTTGAGTCCCTTCTCTTCATCGGTTACTCTGGACGAGAACCGCTCTTTGCTCCCACCTCTTGCCGAGAGGCCTCCGATCTACACATATTACGACCATACAATTCAAAAGGATGAGCCAGGACTAAAGGATGCTGAAAATGCAATTTTAGTCACTTGGAGAAGAGCTTGGTGGGCACAAGGATTTAAGCCAATTATCTTAGGCCCCGCCGAGGCTATGAACAATCCACTTTACGCGGAACTGCAAACGAAAGATGTGGATGATGCATTGAAGGTTGAGCTATCCCGATGGTTGGCATGGGAGAAAATCGGGACTGGAATGCTTTGTAACTATCTGCTGCTTCCGATGGGCGCGAACGAGGAATCTCTGCTGGCGTTTTTACGACGAGGAGAGTACCCAAAGCTGACCCGCTTCGACAAACTGGGAAGTGGATTGTTCGCTGGCTCGAAGATTGATATCACAACTGCGATCAAGCAAGCTCTTAAAAACGATGAACTTTTGAAATCCGCAAAAGATTTCATCAGCGCAGTTGCTCCAGACACTTTCGCCATCGAATCAAGGCACGGATCCCTGGCTTACTATGACACGACAACAATTCAGGACAAATACCCAAAGATCGCAGACGAAATTGTTGGAAAGGGAGCACAAGGACTGAAGGTGCTAAATAAACTTACGATTGCTCATCTTCATGGGACTTGGCAAAATAACTTCTCTAAAGGCATCGCAGTATTGAAGCCGCTTCCAGAACACATGTCATCAACAATCAAATCTGCCCTTCAACTTGCTGAGTTCCTGGCACAGTGCCCCGATTCGCCAATGCCATCCTCTTGCCCACCCAACCTTCGACATTGTAACCCCTGCGTCTCTACCCAACCCATGAAAATTTCTACACCGTCTGTCTACCGCAATACAACCGGTCTCTACACCATTGGCACTGTTCCGCATCCTTACACCAATGCTCTTCTCACCTCATTCCATTCCGAGATTGATGTCGCATGGATACGCAGATCTTCCAAACGCGACCCTTGGCTTACAACACTTACCAAAGAGGTCTCTGGAACAGGAGTTTCTGGCGCACCTCGAGTCATCAAGTTCAAAGAGGCGGTGGCAAGTCAATATGGCACAGCTCATTCGCTCTGGATCACAGCTGAGAAAGATCTTCCTACAGACTTGGACTGGTATTTTGGCTTTATAATTCCTCGCAATGCAACAGATAATGGTAGATCTGAGACACCGGTTCCTGGACCTGAAAGGCGGCCTAAAGAGGTGAAAGATCCTAAAGATGGACCAGTACCGAATGCAGATGATGAAAAACGAGAAGAGGAGCTGTTGGAAATAGCCAAGGAGTTTGGTATCAGAAGAAGCAAGGAGGAGGAGGCTCTTAGAGGAGCAATCGAATCATGGAATCTTGCAGACACAGAAGCATGGAGATTTGCCAGAGCTTTTCTAGCAAGAGCCAGGGTAGAACGTTTAAAGTGGGAAGATGAAGAGAAAAAGTATGCCGGAGGCGCGGGTGCGGAACGAGGGAAAAGTGAAGGATGGGGAAGATGGTTTGATGATGAAAGATGAAAGATGCGTGATCCTCTTTGTTTGAGAGTATAGAAGCAAATCACGTAAAAAGTAGATACCTGGGACTGGCTGGAGTTTGGGCACTTTGCACGATATTATCACGTGTATTTCTATGTCGTAAAGACAATGAAACGTTGGAGTCAGTCCCGTCTTTCATCATGCCGTCAGGCATCATGTTAGTCTACTATTCCAATCAACGTCGTTATTCCTAAAACTTGTCTGTCCAAAAAGAACGCGCCAGCGTAAACAATTATCCAAGAAAGACTAGGCATTTGCCTTCTCGACCAACTGGCGAGCAGTCTGGAGGAGGGCAGGATAAACAACAGTCATTTCCATCTCGCTGCTGTAGGCACCATACTGCTCTTGCGCCAACATGTCCTCAATATGTCGCTGAAGATTAAGCGCAGACTCCCTCGCCTCCTTAACTCGCACGAGGTCGTCACTCACCTTCTTCTCACGACTGATGATCGCCTTCTCCGCGCTCTTGATAACCGCAAGTTCATCTTTAAGTTTCATCAATCCCTCGGCGGTACCCAGACCAGGAGCGACAAACATCGCCAGACCTTCGGGGGTCTCTATCGTAGAAATATTACAGAAGGTTCCCGAGACAGGCGACGCAAGAAGAGAGTGGATGTGGGCGTTCAGGAACCGGTCGCTCAGTTGTTGAGGGGTCATGTTCTTAGCGCCGGTGATGAGACCACAGCAGGTGGCGGTGCCACAGGTGCAGGTGAAGGGTTGAGCCACTAGGATGATGCGTTAGCATGAGATGAATGTAAAAATGTAAGAAGAAAATAGATGAAATGGTACCGAGAGACCTACTGTTCCACTCGGTGCTTGGGTAGAAGAAAGTCAATTCATCACCTGGAGCAATTCCATTCGGGCCCGCAATAATAAGACGCGAAGAAGTATCAAAGATCTACTCAAGTAAGTCTATTTAATCCAAAATCTACGTGTTCCTTTTCGCTGAATACACGTCTCAACCCAGACAAACTGAGATGAAAAGGAACGGTCTTGACAACAAAATACAAAAACAAAAAAAACAAAAAACATACCACGCTTGGCTCACAAGAATGATTAACATAGAGGAGATCCGAATTCAAGTTGATATGCTCATTCTTACCAACTTGAACGGTGGCATAAGTTGGCTGGTCGGCTTCATCAGTCAACAAGGACTCCAGCTTAGCGACGATACCGAATGGTGCAACGTGGATCTTGGAGATGGCTTTGGATGTGTATTCAGCGGTTGTACCGATCACAACGGTAAGAATCTCACCGTGTGAGGGCTGGTTCCAGTGAGGTATTAGAGGAGCCATTGTTGATCAATGGATGGAGGAAGAGAGTTGCGGAACAAAAATCAGACGCAAATACCACGTCGTAAACACAAAACCCAAGATTCACGACAGGCGGTTCTATAGACGCGAAAGGCTTAGCGTGATTTAAGAGTGACGAGATTCATCAAATTCACTCAGACTCATTGTAATAGGTTTTGGAGAGATTCATTATCTTACCTTGTCAGGGCGATTTATTCTTGAAATGTTAGTACACCACAATCTCTTTGACTTCCAGCAATATCCACGTGTTTGGAGGCCTTTATCAGACAGTGTTCCTTGGAATTTTCATGGGAAATGTCGATATTGTTTAGAGACAAATATTAGGTTGCAATTGTCTGTCCAGCTTTAGAAACTTTGTAAGCTATCTCTTTTTAGCTCTAAGTAAAAGAGTTAGTAAAACTCCAGTTGTAGAGACAAGTAACACACTTACTCTCAATTTCTTGGAGGCGGGTCAAAAGTAAAACTCTTTTTTTTCGATAGCTAGAGGGAAAATACACGAATTTTGTTTTCTTTTCAATTTTTAAGTGAATAAATAAGCGGACTGTCCCACAGACAAGTATTCTTTGACTTTGAAAACATTATGAATAATAGACTGCGAATTAACTACGCACTCAAATACTATCACTATATATATACATAAACATATCCACTTCCAACAAAGTCTCAAACAGTCAGGTGTCCATCCATCGGATAGAAGGATATCATATGCAAGTGAGATAGCCAACATCCGAGGCAGTTCTTAAATGAGCCGATGAAGCGAAGGAGGGCCACGTGACTAAATTTGATTCGCAAGGATAATACCAATTGCATACATAATGCACTCTGCTGACTTGGACAATCCTTTTCGCGTTGTTGTTTATTTATTTCTCGCTTGGTGGTTTTCAGGTGGGGCGGAGTAGGTCCCTGGTAAGGGCTACGTCACTCGACATCACAAATCAGGGATAAGCTTTGGAACTGGGCAGCTTTCCAGCTCTCAGATAAGGGGTATTTAGGATGCCAAGAATCGATCCCCGTTACTATTCTTGTTCTCATTCCGTATCACTTTGTATTCATTTTCAATTATCACTTAACTAAACCTTCTCCTCCTATATCGGCCATCGGTCGTAGAATATCTCACAATGGATGTAAAAAAAGTGCGAAATCACCTTTCTCTCTTGTAATCACAACACTCACTATTATGTAGGTAGCAATGATCGGCGCTGGCTCTATGGGCGGCGGCATGTCCCTCCTGCTTGCAGAGCACGGCATTTCGGTATCGATCCGAGACCCTTCTGAAAAAACCGTCGACGCACTCATCAAATCCGCCGAGGAGCAAGGTATCCATAACAAACTCACCAAACACGAAGATTATGCCGATCTCTGCAAGTCCCTTGATTCACCAAAAGTCATCATCTTCTCCTTGCCGCATGGCATGGTAGGCGACACAGTTGTAGAAGGGTTGCACACATATCTCGACAAGGGAGACATCATTATTGATTGCAGCAATGAAAACTGGGAGAATACACACCGAAGACAGGGAAAGCTGATTGCTCAGGGTGTTCATTACATTGGCTGCGGAGTCAGTGGTGGATATCAAGCTGCAAGAAGAGGACCGAGTATGTGCCCTGGAGGTGAAGATAATGCACTGGATTTATGCATGCCGATGTTGGAGAAGATGGCTGCCAAAGCTCCAGACGGAAGTCCGTGTGTGGGAAAAATTGGCCAGGGTGGTGCAGGTCATTATGTCAAGATGATTCATAATGGTATTGAGCATGGTATGATGAGTGCCATATCTGAGGCTTGGACTATCATGCATCGACATATGGGGATGGAGCTTGATGATATTGGGAAGGTGTTTGAGAAGTGGAGTTCAGAGGGAGAACTTGTAGGTCCCAAGTGCTTAACCTTGCCAAGTTTACTAACTTTTTAGAAAAACACCTTCCTCGTCAAGATTGGAGCCGATATTTGTAAGGCCAAACTGAAAGGCCACCATGTCCTCAACGACATCAAGGATAAAGTTGTTCAAGACGTCGACAACACTGAAGGAACCGGAATCTGGTCCAACACGCAAGCCGTCACCCTTCACGTCCCGGCTCCCACGCTGACAAGTGCACACTATCTCCGCATCGCATCAGCCTACCTTGACAATCGTGAACACGTCGAGAAAACGTTCCACGGCGAATTTCTTGCAGGCAAACCGACGTTCAAAGATGATGAAGAGAAGGCGGCATTCATTGAAGATCTCAGAAAGGCGGTTTACACAACCTGTCTAGCATCCTACGTCCAAGGAATCAGCGTCATTGACAAGGCCGATAAAGCCAATCAATGGTCGATTGATTACTCCATGATCGTTCAGATCTGGCGAGCGGGATGCATCATCCAGGCAGATCACATCAACTCTCTTCTCCACGACATCTTCGCATCTCCCGACACACAACACAAGAATCACAATCTGCTCTACGAGCCGACCGTCGTCTCTGAGCTGAAGAGCGGATTTCACAGCCTGAAGAAGATCATCATCAAAGGCGTGGAGAACAATGCCGTCATCCCGAGCATGTCGGCTACCTTGGAGTATCTCAAATACATGGGCAATCTGGATCTCCCAACCCAGTTCTACGAGGCCGAACTGGATTACTTCGGGAAGCACATGTATGATAGCAAGAGCGAGGATAAGGGACCGGGAGAAGCCGAGACGGGGAAACATCATTACGAGTGGAAGAAGGCATGAGCACGCCACGAGTTGAAGGTTTTGTCTGGGAAACAGGTAGCAGGCACTGGGTCGGGCGTAAGATCATAGAATAGTAAATTTGCTTTCACGTTGGATACGATTGTTTGAAGCTAGCTGATTATAACGAGATTGAATTGGTCTTCAAGGATTAATCCCAGCTGCCTAGGTTGGAGGAAGGATGTAGGCAACCACCCACCCAGTGACTCGAATCTCAAACTGCATATAGAGATTAATAACGTGAGATTGATACGAAGAAACTAACTCCATCATGGTGTAATGGTAGCATTCTGGTTCGCCAGCGATCGAGGTTCGACTCCTCGGGATGGTCGACCTTTTATTTTCGTGTTTTTTCTCTCTCTCATTTCTCGGGTATTTTTATGCTCGTAACTCGGGTATTTTCTCACCCTTGGTTGTTCCAAGATATATTGCACTGTATGATAGAGGAGCGAAATGTGAAGGATATATGGGACGAACAGGTTACAAGCTAGAGCAAGTTTCATATTATTTTTTGGGGGGGAGGTCACGTGATGTTTGGAATCGAAAAGGTGGACAAACTCGAACAAAAGAAGTAAAGAGCCGACATTGGTATAATCAGAGTAGTTTAGCCTGAGAATTTAGGTCTATTTATTTAGAATCGTTTTAGAGGTGGTTATTTAGGCGGTAATATGTAAATTTGGCTTCCAAGCAGCTCATGGTGCATCAAGGGGTTGCTGCTGGAATTGCTGGACCCAAAACTAACCTCAGTTCTTTAAACCAACCTTAAGCGTTTTATATTCATCAGTGGAAACAAGAGATTGAAAAGGAAGCGAAAATCATTCCGACCTCCTTTCTAAGTTCGCTTTACGCTTGCATTTGATGCACAACACGATGACAGAAGGGTAGGGAAAAGTTGCTTGTTCGATGCGTCTCGCCCGTGGCTGAAACAGATTCCCTTCAGGTCTCCGATTAGCTCAGGAGAATGGCGTCCACTGGTGCCCCAAAAGCAGAGAGATGCTCCACAGCTTCGGCTGGTTCCGAGTCTGATGCCAGGCCTCGTGGTGGCTGGCCCAGCGCCGCCGTCAGAGCGTCCCGAACCGTGCTGGTGGATGATCGGCATGCTCGCCGGGGCCAACCATAGGACAGCACCGGCTCCGGTGGCGCTGTTCCCCAGATCTGCTCCAGAAAGTGTACTTTTGTGTCATTGGCTCTCAGGCGCGCGAATCGACAATTACGCGGCAGGCAAAACGTCTCCTTTCAGCTACTACCCCGATCATGGCCCATCCGAGGTGAGTGATCAGACCACAAAGGTGGAAAGGAACGGATCCTTCAATCAGAATGTGAGCCAGGAGTTGTTTGACCTCGGCGGTCTTCTCAAGACGGAGAGCCAACGTGTGGTCAGTGAGAAGGATCGAGGTGTCGATGGAGATAAATATTCCGGGAATGAGCTGGGAGAGGTTTGATAGAATATGACCGTGTCATATTATTCTGCTTTCTCTGAAGACGCGTGATCCTAACCATGATTCAAGAATTGGCCTTGTAATAGATGTAGAGACTAATAAATCACCATGGACAGAATTAGAAAAAGGATTGATATTGTTGGTACAATCACGTGCCAACACGTGAAACCCAATTAGTCAGGCAGCCAGAACCCCATAAGTTAAGTTAACGTATTTAATAAGTTAAGCGAGCTGGTCGAGCTGGTCACCCCACCTACTTTTTGCCACTTTAATGAAGTATATATCCACTATTATTAATTATACTCTAATAAAACTACACTAAATAGAAACCTGCTTAGTTGGGCAAGTACGAGCAGTGTGTGCTAGTGATCTACACAAACTACACGTTACTTTCTAGCGCTGCACTAGATAAATCCAACCTCTCTTGAATTGTTAAAACACCTCCTGTAGCTATAAAAGACCTCTTTTTTGCTTTTTTTTTTGTTGCCTCTGATTTTGAGCTCGCAATTGCTTAGCTTCTTCTTTACTAAGTATTAGTTCGTGCATAGTAAGGTAGCAGCTTTTTACTAGTGTACGAGGGGCAGAGGAGCAGCCAATAAAATAAGAATCTCGTTGGCCCTTAGCTAGCTCTCGATATGTATATTTCGGAAAGACAACCAAAGCAAAGAACTTAAAACAAGAACAACGTATGCGCGCAATAAATCCAAAAACCAGTGTATGC
>QYAI01000104.1:130405-164288 GCA_003988855.1 Arachnopeziza araneosa
GATCAATGCTCTATCTGTACCCAAACTGAATCCATTCGTAAAATCAATCGCATGAATAAACCTAACTAACTATCCTCTCTCTCATTCCCTCTGTGTCCCTCCGTGTCCTCTGTGTTTTCGTTGTCCTCTCGTCTTGTAGATGCTCTGTGGAACCTCCTTTATAGAGAGTCCTACGCACGTGCTCCCGCTAGCGAAATGACGGAAAAATGTCATGCACCCTGGAACCCCACTACACTAGTTGTTGTATTGCTATATAAGCTAGACTAGGTAGGCTGCTCGTACGGCGTGCAAGATAGTCTCGAATTGCCTTAGATTGAAGCTCTATTTCCGTACTATTATAAGGTGTCTTAGGAACTTACTTTTCTCGTGCAGCAGGAGTTACAGGAAAAGGTAAAGGAGTCCGTAACTAAGTATGTAGCTTCGAAAGAACTCTTTCAGGGTTGTAAGGTACAAGACTAGTTGCTGCAAAGCTACTCTGAATATTAGAATAAACAAAACTCTCTGTACGAGCAATAAAATAAGCTTTTAGAAAGTCTTGCTTGTCAATGTGATTAACGCTAGTTCGCATATACCTCTTAATCTGCTGTTCGTACGCACGCTTCAAGACTGAAAAACAGCTTACATCAAGTAGCTGCAATAAGTGCGACGAGTGTAGAAGCATACACAGAGTAATAATACAGTGTTTCTTGCAATATAAATCAAATTCCGAAGTCGAGTAGCTGCTGTAGCTATTAAGAATAAGAAGCTTGTATCTTTCTTTCGTACAGCTTGCTGTGTGCTTCTTAAACACAGTTTGAAGCTAAGTAAAGCTTAATATGTTGTCTGTTTATCTGTTCTTACTAACTTTAATAACCTAGTCTTTAGGCAGAGCCTCTGTATACTATGTAGACTAGTGTACCTTGCCTTTAAATATGATTACAGAAGGCAAGCTTTACTTAGACGAGGATATGCAATCAATAGCTGTAACTTATTCTCGATTCTCAGGCTGTATTAAGACAGGCCTATTGCTTCTCTCTGCTTCCGTAATAACCTTTGCAGTTGTAATAACTCTTATCTGAAACCTTGTCTCGTCGAAGTTATATATGTCGTCTTCAAGAATGCCGTACTTAGCAATTGTATTCTGTACAAGCTGAAACCAAGCTCGAGTAACTACAGGATCTTCGTATTTTGCTCTTTAGTAATTATATTTTCGATTATATCGCGACTTTAAAGCATCGTGTCTTCGTACAAAGTTATAGGCCTATAGCTTGCTAACTAAGAAGTATTCTTCCAGGCTAAGGTTCGATCGTTTTTCGAGAAGCAAGTTCGCTATTTGTCGTACAGTCTTATTTCGAGAAGATAGACTACGCTGGTCTATAGATAATATCTATTCTACAAGTACTGATTCCTCTGTATCTGTAAGCTTTCGATTTGTAGGCTTCAATTCGTGTCGTGCAAGAGTCTTGTTAACGCGACTTTGAAGTGTAGACCAAGGCACATCGTACGTGTTTGTAGTACTTCGAACACTAGTAAAATAGCCTTGTTTAAGGGCCTCTATTGCAAGAGCAATTCGGCCCTCAGCTTGAGTGAACTAGGTGTTGTTGCGTAGTGGCATTTAGGCTAGACTGAGGTAAGACGCGTCTTGGTGACCAGCTCGCATATATGACCAGCTCGCTTATTAAATACGTTAAGGGTTCTCCAGCTGCCTCCATCCTTCTTTCTAATACAAGCCAATTTAACCCACCGATACAGACCCCTCCACAACGTGAGGAGTCCAGTATCCAGGGTAAACCGGCCAATACGGATAACCTAGGTTTATCAAGTGAACCGACAGATATTGATGGGTGGGTAAAAGGATGCTGATTCTTCAGAAGAGAATCCGACGTGAAAACCCTCTTTTATGCACGCTTTCCAGCTGCTCTTTCCCGATTCGTCCACATCATTATAACCAGAATAAGCGCAGGTATTCTGACGGGATAAGGTACCGGACCTTCTACTTGCATCTCGGCCGAAATTGGATACGCTGTTGGCGCTCACAACGTCGAGGGCCATGATTTACTGTTACTTATCCTGTGTCGAACATCTTCATAACATCTTGCGTGCTAAACGTCCAAAGCACTAATTTACATATCCCGTGTCAAAAATCTCCTCCCTCTGCCTGCAAACCCTTTTGGTCCTCCCAACATCCCATCAGCATGTCAAAACAGCACGGACCAATCTACACTCCTTTTTGTACAGAGAGTCCATCCACACATTTCCGACTCCTGGACACGTTCACACCCAGATCTATACATGGAAAACTCGCGGCCAAGAACGGGGGGATTTTCAACCTTAGCGCTCTGCTGAAACTATCTCTCCAGCCACTGTTATCGCCGTGGCCGTGAGATCTCGGCTACTCTCTGCATGGCTCCACCTGCCTGGCGTAACTACTCTATTGAGCTGGCGCTGATCGGTGATCGTTGTATGGTACTACGCTCCTATGAGAGGAAGAGTGCGATTTGGGTTTGGAGTGATGTAATGAACGGGACCCGCCGTGGCTTCGAGAAGAGGAGTGGTGGGAGCTGCTGTGGCTTGATTGTGCAGCTGGTAGATCTTTGAGCCATTTGTGCATCTTTAGAGACCATAAGTCGTAGTCCAAAGCAGCCTCAACTAGAAGGCTTCTTTTCGAATTGTGCCCTTTGAAAACTCTACGTCACTTTTGAATTCATCTTGGGAAGGCGGTGGACACAAGACGCTAACACCCTACCGCCTTGTATACCTATAAACAATGCTCCTCATCCTTTCTTTCTTTCTTTCCTTGCAAACAATACACATAATCACACAATCAATCCATCGCAAGAAAGATTACCACACTCTTAAACAATCCAATCTATCAATTCATAGAGAGTAGATAACTTACTAGACTGTTAACACAATCATGAAGCAAGTCAACATGATTATTACCTTCTTGATGCTTCTTGGTTATGCTTTGGTAGGCGCTTTGTGAACCTCAAAGGTTGCAGTACCAAAGTCCATAGCTAACCTTTGTAGGCATCTCCATTCGTCGACATGAGAGCTGAGGTTACTACTGTCAAGCGTGGGCCTTCAAACTCTATCCTCAACTCGCGTGTTAATGATCTCTCACATCCTCTTGGTGTGATGAATTTTGTTGGGAGCATTGGTGGAAACGAGGTTAATTTCAATGGAACTATTCAGGTACCAAGTCCCAATTGATCTTTTAGTCATATGCTTACCTTTGTCAGGAAACCATGGCCCATGTTCAGTCTGTCTACCCCGATTTTGATATTGATGCTGCCATTTCGTCATCTGCGTTAAACTCTAGAGAGGCTCTGAATAAGGTAAACCCAATAGATTCTACCATATGAAGCCATTCGTACTTTACTAATCAGGGTTTTAGGTTCAACCGCCACTCTGTTGGCCTGTCGCGGGTCAGGCAAGTCCAACTTCCAATACGTCATGAGCCCTTTCAGATACCTCCCACAAAACTCACTTAGATGTCATGCGTGATTCCAAATACAATTGAATATTGAGTGCTGACCGTCGCTATCGACTACAGGATTGGACACAGGCCACTGTAGGCTACATTGCGGATGGAATCAGGTATCTAAATGGAGTGAAGGGAACTTGCGGCGTTGGTGCAACTACTTGCGTTAGAATTAGTTGTTCGTACAACTCTGCTATTTATCTTTGCAACGATGTAAGTTTCCTTGGCTAGAGAATTTCTTCACGGGTAAGTACAAAAGCTTAGTTAACTTTGAATTATAGAATCCCTGGGATATTCAACCCAATTGCGGATACCTTGGATCTTACGCCCAAGATTTGATCAACGATTGTAATCGTTGGTACCGCGACGGAAAAGGCTACTGGAGCGCCGTTGCTGGTCAAGAATTCGACACTGATCGTTACAACGTCATTGTCAGAGCTGATAGTTGCTAAACTCGATGTTAGTAAATCGCAAGCTGCCTCTTTTGCTTCAGAGGTCGGGCACTGAGATCGTTTTCGGAGCGGGTTTGCGATGAATTTTTGATGAGGTGTCCGCGTTGTTTTCGTTGGATCGCGTGAAGCAGGAATCATTTAGGGCGTTTATTTCCTGGGAGAGGATCGGAACCATTACAGATAATCTGCAAAGTCTTCATGCAAACTGTGCCATGTGAGAATTAATTACTCCAGTGCTAACCATGCCTGACTTCGCATGGAATTCCATTCCTGATCTTCAATTATCATTCTGCCTACACTCTCATGAATGATGTGTAGAATGCCCCTTTGTTGGCTTGATGTAAAAGCTGCCTCATACCCGAATTACTGCTCAATTCTCGTCGAAATTTCAAATAGTTTACAGATTGTCAGCCGGAACAGTATCCTTGCATGGTGTCCACTTCTCAGCTCCATTGATATTGACCCACCTAAGATTAGCAGAAGCTGAGGAGGTTCAAAATCTGATCATACCTTGTGCCAATATTTCGAAGATGAGATCTTCTTCACAGGCTGCATCAACGCATCCTGAACAGCATTACAAATATCACTACCAGAAAGGTTGGCATGATCTGGGTTGCGATGGCAGGCTCAGATATATTGCCGTCTCTCTAACCGGATATAGATCGTCTTGACGATTTCTGCCGGGCCGCAAGTCACCAGCGTCATACTACAAGTCTGGGTCATACAAGAATTGAGCACGATGATGCAAAGGCAGAAAGCAAGGTCAAAGCAAAACCTGTAGAAGGGAGTGTTCAATAAGCCTTTGTGTGAAAGCTCTTCATTATTTGAAAATTTTCCTCCGAGATCAACGTCACACTTTCTTCACTGATAGTTTTGTTGCACTTCGCAGCCGGGCTGTCAAAATAATCGCGGAGTTGAGTCCGCATTGTCCGCAATCGAGTTCGCCAAAGCTCCAAAAATGCAATAAAAAAAATAAAAGCGGGAGCAATCCCGCAAACGTCGGAGATCGGTATCTCCGACCCGAACTGCTCACCAACCACCACCACCCGGAGAGAAGATCAAATGCTCGACTGGCTTGCACATCACATCCGCTTTCAAATTCGCAGGTTGTGTACCACACTTACATGTCAACTAAATCGATTATCGAGAACAGTACGTGTGTGGTTCTTAAGGTGGAAGTAGCACAGCGGTTGAGTGCCAAGCTGTCCAATAGAGCCCCATAAGATGGTATGTCCACTCAGAGTTTCATTATCGAAGATGTGTCGGCCTGGTCCCCGAGAATCCATGAATCGACCCATCAGTCATCCAGAGGGCCAAACATGAAAAGAACCATATTGATTGATTCGCCTAGGGTTCACAAGCATCTAAACACAGGTTGAGAAGAATCTGGGTGCTCGTCGTCCTAATGAATCTCCCGGTGATAAGGTTTGAGCTGAAGCAAAGTTCAGCTGAGGCAAAGAAGCTCGACGACGTTCTCGATGCGCCTGCGAGCAGCCGACGGATGAAAGGTGCATCAAAAGGAATTCTATAAGCGAGTGTGAGTGTGGCTTCCTCTTCATCATTCGAGGTGGGATAACTTCGTCTTGTGCAAACGATAGAAAACAGAAGGTTTGATGGCACAACAGCGACACGATAAATTCGTCTTGAACTTGATTTAGAGGTAGGCTAAATTACGCAGACTTATTCTCTCAAGTCCTGTCTCATGATTCAGCTACTGATGTGGCTTTGATCTTTAGTCTCTAATCTTAGCCTCGCTATCTGAACTCTACTTAGGGCTCGAAGCTCACGAGATAACATAGGAAGCCCGAGGCTTTGAAGATAGATGTCGCATGTTCACTTCTTTACTAAGTTGGTACACAAGTAAAAAGTTAATTCGCTTTAGGATGTACGAAATTGGTATAGAGGGACTCATTAAAACCTATCTAGAAGATGGACTAATTGGTTGTCATCCTTTGAAAATTAGGTCTTTCACATGATAGAACATGCCCCACCCATCGCTCCTAAACTTCCAGCCAGATTCATCAGAGTGCCTGGATCCATCCCCGTCATTCCCATGACTTGATTCGGATCCATGCCAGAAGTCATCTGGCCAATGTTTTGGGCGAGATTGGCTCCTCCACCGCCACCATAACCACCAGCATTGTTCGTATACTGCTTTATCATTTCGTTTGCCCATTGCTGCTGTGCTTGAGTTGCCGATCCACCAGGTCCATACATCGAAGCGAGGTAATTGAAATATTGCTGTTGGGCAGGGTTTATGCTGCCATAAGGCCGGTAGAGATTCTGTGCCCACGCCGTCTGAGCCCGAGAAAGAGCTCGTTGCTGCTGAAACTGATTCATGATCGTATTGTACCGTGCTTGTCGTTGTTGCTGGAATTGATTCATGATGTTATCGTAGTTTGCTTCTCGTATCTGTCGGGAAGCTTGTATGTTTTGCATGTAAGGCCCAACAAGTAATTGCTCTACCTCTTGTTGACTAGCACCGCTGGCAGCGGCATGAGCTGCAGTACCAGGTTGGAAGTAGGAAGCGGGGTTCCTTGTGTTGAAGTTACTGTAAGGGTTGCTAGCGTTATAGCCCGACCCATAGGTTCCAAAGCCTGATCCTAGGCCGTAGCTTCCGCCAAGCCCGTATGGTGACGTAGGAGTAGTTCGTGCTGTAGAAGGTTGTGTTGCAGATGGCCGCCCGTAGTTACTGTTAGCTGCTATGAAATCCCTAGTTGTGTTGAGTTGGCTACGCCATCTCTCAAGATCAGAGGTGATATCCTTTGAATCAGTGGCTGGAGTGGCCCGTGAAGTTGAAGTAGCTGCAGGTCGTGATGTTGAAGCAGCAGTAGACGATCTTCTCGTCGAGGATGAAGAAGGTGTGCTTGTTGATGTTTGAGTATTTAGAACTGTTTCCCTTAACCCGGTCCTTGTTCTAGCTCTCTGTTTTGCTCTCTTTTCATCCTCCTCCTGCTTCTTAAGATACTCTTGAAATTCTCCACAAAGTGTTGTACAGTCCATTCTCTGATCTTCTGTCATCTCACCTACAAATCCACCTTCTTTAAAGACTATGAGAAAGTCTTCTTGATAGTGAAGATTGAAGGCTGCGTACTTTACATCACTTAGCGATACTAATGACGAGAAGAAAAAGACCTCACCTGCACAGCGTCGAGGCGCGTAGTTGAATGTTCCTCCTGCTCACTTTCTATCCAATCTGATAGAGCTTCATAACATGCACTTATCCGCCATTTCATTTTCCCATCAGACGTAACGAGAATATATGTTTCTTTATCCTTGCCAAGTGCAACAAATTTCGGCATTGGTGCATTCGGAGTCGATGGATAGCGAAGCTCTCCCAGCGTCTTGGCCAGTTCTCCATCTAGATCATCCCACAAGAAGAGCTCACCATCAATAGCAAAGTAGCTTCCGTCTGGTCCCAAAGTGACTCGTATCTGTTTGATTATCCTCCGCGAATGTCCGAGCCACACAGTGAGCCGTGAATGAAGGTTACTATGCGCCATCCGATCATTGCCATCAGAGTCCTTATAACCAATATAATAACTTTCTTTCTCTCCCCAGGCCACTTGATATATTGTCTTTGCCTTCTTTGGACCTGTGAACAATTCCTCTACAGCCTTCGGTAGATGCCCAAATGCGTCGGAGCTGGCCTCAGCATTGCCACTTATGGGGACTTTGAAGAAATGGCAGTCATCAGGCCCGAAGGCGAAACAGGTTGTAGCCATAAAAGCGGGTTCTCAACGCTTGACTCTGATCGCGGCAAATTATAGATTGAGGGGTTAGATGAGTCCGACCGGACTCGGAGGTTCAGCTCTCAGCTGAAGAAACGCCACATCACGGCTGCGGCTAACAATTGGTCTAGTCTCAGCAACCCACTTTCCTGATTTGGAAGCTATAAATCTCGCCATTTATGCAGAATGGCCTTGCCAAGTGGTGAAAATTGATCTCTATGTCACGTGGTGGGATAAACCGTTTCATCAAAAGTCTATAACAGGAGATTCGGGAGAAATTAAAGATAGAGCCGCGAAGTTGAAAATTTCTATGATACTAAAAGCAACCGAAAGGTGATATAGTTCACTATCCTCCACAACAAACTCATGAGCTTATCACGTGCTTGGATTAATATCAAAACAAACGCTGTCGCAAGTACGGACTTGGATATTTAGAAGACGAATGAGAAGCACCAGAAATATAAGAGCCGGAAATTGGGAACAAAAAACTGACAAGAAGTCAAGAGAAGAGAGCGGAGAGCGGACTTGGGAAGAGGAAACAGCCAATCAGGGCCTGAACAGCCAGGCGCATTCGAACAGTGAATAGGTCGTTGCTAAATATTAGGGGGTAGTGCGGATTGATTAATATTGGTGGTACCTAGAGCCATCCTTATTTCAAGGACGCATTCAGAAGCATCAAAAAGAGTGTCAAACTTATGATAGCTACCACCTTGACGTTCATTTTCATCACTAATCTCTATCAGTTTGCGTTAACCAGTCCAGGCAGTTTCTCCATCAACAAATCTACAACCCATTTCAATATTTCTTCCATCTCTTTATCAGCCCCGCCTTCTCGACACAGAATTTCCTTCTCCTTCACCACGTCCTCCTTTAACTTCCCCTCCACATCACCATTCTCAAACATCCACGCATGGTCACTCACATAATTCGGCCAGACAATCTTATCCACATATCCTGGCGGATCTTGCCAAAAGCCCTCGAGCGTAACATAACCACTTCTTGCTTCGCGACGAGCTTTAGCTTTCGCATAGGAGACGCGAAGAAATAGCTTGATATCAATATGAGGTTGAACAGACGCCATAGAGGGTGAGTAAAGCAAAAAGCCGTCAAATATGCAAACATGAGTAGTGGCGGAAATCAGGATGTGACCTGGTTGCCCTGGCTGTATCCAAGCATCGACGCGCGATTTGAGAGCTGAGATGGTGGAGTCTGAGACTGGACAGAGACCAACCGAATTTTGATCTTCTTTCGAATCAAGATCGGGCTGCTGTTTTTTAGCGCAGGATTTTTTTCCTGGATGGAAGACAAACTGGGAATGTGCCATTTTGGTGGATATATTCAAGTGACTTGATCATATCTGGGAGAGAAAGGGACTCAGCACAGTCCCAATCCACGAGATCATGTTTTATCGGTAATCTATTATTATATAGGTTAGTTTAAATCTGGTCTCCTAACTCTTACCGAAACAGGCAGACGATCCCTGAATAGTAAGAGCAGGTCATTCACTTGATGACAACGGCAGGAGAAAGCTCCAGAACTTGAAGGTAGCCAATTGCAGGGTACTTGAGAATGAATGCAAAAAGGTAGGTTGAAAGAGATAAGGCAAGGAGACTGGTCAACCCACTCATTTTCAGGCTTATAAAAATCATCCTCATGGAGAATGAAGGTATTTGGAAAGATATCTCTCAACAGCCTACTCAGTGTGGTTTTCCCGCTGGAGGAGCACCCGCTCATTCCTACGACAATGGTGGTCTTCAAGGTAGTCATCTCTGTCGCTGGACTGGACGAGGCGTCTCGTTGGTGATTCAATGAAGAGCTACGAGAACGATACCAAGGCAGAAGCAGCTACGATGACTAACGAACCCTGCTCGAAAACTAGTGCCTCCTCTGCACCAGAGCAACTTCCCTACAGATCTTGGGCTCATATCTTGGACGATTCTAGATCTCTTCTGTCGAAACTATCGTTTTCTTTTCACAAACTTAATTCAAGATTGGTTGGAACGGAATTGTACTCACTCACGTGATTGTCAGCTCAGCACGTGATAGCATCATTCCAGGGTGGTTTTCGTACTCTTTTCATTTTTCTGCTTCGCACTCACCATATAGGGTTATGCGCTTCTGGTTTTGGAACAAATGGCTAGCTAATCTACGAGGCAAACGAGACAAAGGAGGCAAAATGGTCGCAAATTCTTCTTAATTGTATAAACAACCAACTAGATAACTTCATGGAAAGAACACTAGAACAATCGAAACGGACCATCTTGCACTTTTACATGTGCGAGAGAAGTTTGACTTAGATTTGAACGTTTTCATATTTTACTGCTCTCGCGCCTTCAGCCTGGTCGTGGTGGGCGTTCTCAGTGTTGCCGAATAACGGAACCCGGCGTGGCGCCTGCAAGACGGATTTCAGCTGATACAACACTTTTCGACGACACTTCACCTTGCAGCCTCATCATCGCTCTACATCATCTATGAAGCTATCCCATACTGGCTCTTCGCCTCGATATGGACTCGCAACCTGCTGTTTACGTAGGTCCACCGGTTCACAAACAACAAGAGGAGAGCGGCAGTTCACCCCAGTAAGGCTGGTACATAGCAGCAAATAAGCGGATCAGCTTCAAGAAGATCTCGAGCTTATTCAAACCTAGATTGACAAACCTTGCTAGGAGAGAATGCCTAGACTCTTATACTGCCTACGAGATTTAACCAGAAACAGAGATCAGAATTTTGACCCTGCTACCGCTGCTAGCGTCAGATCCCAACAAGATATGCGGCACTCTCGCCACAGCGAAACTTGAAGACAAGCCTCAGTATGAAGCATTATCGTATGTTTGGGGAGAGCTACAGTTTACAGAGCGGCTACATCTTCCTGAGGGTTATCTTGCTATCACGCCAAACCTTGCCTCCGCTCTACGTACCTTGAGATACAAAGATCAGCCGAAGCACCTATGGGTTGATGCAGTATGTATAAATCAACTGGATGATAACGAAAAAGGACATCAAGTCGGCCTGATGTCTCAAGTGTACCGCCGAACCCAGCGTACGCTAGGATGGCTTGGAGCAGAAACTCAGCACTCTGCTGCGGCTTTTGCGATGTTAGAAGACCTTAGCAAATCGGCATGGAGGTTCGGTCTAATAGCAGAAGGTTATATATCTGATAATTTGAAACCACTAAACGATAACTCAAAAGCAAAGCTACCAGAGCTTCTCAATCTATTAAACATTCCAGCTTTGGAGGCGTTTTTGACCCTGGAGTGGTTCAAACGTCTTTGGATTGTTCAAGAGGCTGCACTTCTACCTGATGTCATATTATGTTGGGGAAAAGAAGTCCTTGAATTTGATCTGTTAGGATTGGCAATGAGGATGATTGACCATCTACATAGTGCGGATCTTCTATTTGGATTTTCATATCGTACTTTAGCAATATCTAACTCTGTCAAGGAAGATTGGCAATCCGGAGAGAAACTGGAGGCGCATTCTTGGCTCAGGTCGAAGCCTTTTCCAGCTGGTTTTGCGGGGATGATCTGGATCGAATTTATGGATTGCTTGGGCTACAAACACATCGAGGACAAAAATTTCAAGCAGAATATGGCGTCAGTGTCGAAACAGCATACATTAATTTTGCCTGGAACTATTTAAATCAGGATTCAGGTATAGTGCTGCTCCATATTGCCAGGAGAGTGATGAGTCTTAAAGGTGAGTATATGGGCCACCTCAAGCTTGATATAGTTACTGCGGATATATCTACTATTTTACCCAGCAAAGTAGAGTTTCCATCCATACATATCTTGAAATCAACGCCTTGGGGGCTAATCAAAATCAAAGATCGTTTCTTAGAAATTTTGTCATCACCTTTCTATCACACGGGAGAGCCTGCTCAAAACGTTTTCGCGAAGACGATCGTCTTGAATAATGACTACTTGGAAACTCAATTTTCTTTGTCAAATGATGCTGCAACTCTGCCTCAACTCTGGGCTGAGATGGAGGATAACTGTAGAAACTATTTGGAGCGGACATCTGATGAGTTCACGAGACAAGCGCAGAATTCGTACGAGCGCGCAGTACAGGCAGCGGGATACTGGAGGAATTTCTTTATCACTAGATCAGGATATCTCGGAATGGGGCCATTAGCTACGAGACCGGGAGATATGGTTGTCGTATTCGATGGGGACTACACTCCTTTTGTGCTCCGACCATCTCAGTCAAACTTCACACACACATCTGATTTAGTGGGTTCAGAGCAGTGGGAATTGGTTGGGGAGTGCTACGTCTATAGTTTCATGAACAATGAAGTTACAACTCCTGAGTATCGCGAGAAGAAAGAAATTTTCCGGATCATATGAATTGGCATAAGTCTATGATTCATCCCTGGGCACAACTATGAGCACCTCAATTATTTCAACGATTTCGGGATCGGAAATGAAGACAACACAGGCAGTCAAATCTCCAGTAGCACTCTCATGTTATCAGTTTCCTTAGACATATTTAGATGGAGGTCAGGATTTTTTCTTACGTGTTAATGGCCAAGGCTGCTTTTTCGCTCAAAATAAGTGAGACTTTATGACGGAGACGAGTGTTCTGAACACAGCGAGGCTTGGGTATAATTTAAGGGTTGATTTCACGTAACAATTGATTTAGGCAGATGCAAGAAGTAAACAGTTCCGTAGTTTTCAAATACTATAACTTACAATCCACAAATACTGGTCCTCCTACTCTTAAACCTTGCATAGATATCTAGCCAAATATCCCTAGCTCTACAATCCTCCTCTCCACCTTCTCTCATTACACAATCAGGCTTCAATTTCTCCACTTCCTCCTTGGTAGCTACCCAGGGTTTCGACAGTGGGAAGTCACTAAAATGCACAAACTTCGCTCCCTCTATCACCTGATCTGGATCCCATTTTCCTTCCTTCGGGTTTTCTTTCCCATCCCCCAAATAAGCACCATGTTTTTGACTCCTAAACTCACCTGTTAGGAGCGCATAGTTTCTATGCGGGATGATGGAGCAAGACGAGCCGAAAATCGAATTGATAATTTCCATGTCGTAGAAGCCGACGCGTCCTTTCTTGATATAAGATTGGATGGTCTTGAAGGTGGAGAGGGATGGAGTAAGAAGCATGAGATGGGAGGCGAGTGTTGGTTTGGGGAGCCAGTACGCGCGGGGGAGTGAGATTGGTGTATCTTTGGGTATGAGGAAGAGTTCATCGAGAGATGAAAGAAGAGTAGAGTCTGAATCGAGGAATAGGACACGGTCATATTGGGTCAAGTTAAACGCGAGAAGTTTGGTGTAGGAATCGGACCAATTCGGACCAGCGACTACTTTATATAAGTAATAATTTAGCATGAGATGAATAAGGACTTACAATGAGCCGCATCTTGGTGCTGGACCTGAACTGGTATGAGCGTCACATTATACTCATCCGCTTTGATCAATAAGTTCCTCTCTACATCGGCATCTTCATCCTCCATCCACGAATCTCGAAACATGAGGACCCTCTTCGCCCTGCTTCCGAATGAATGTAGTGCCTCAAACAGCATGACGGAATTGCATAAGTAATCTCTCTCGGTTGCATATAGCACATATGCATACCGTGACCAGTTCACCTGTTCCACGTAGTAGGTGGGTATAGTCACTGGCTCCGTGAAGTAGCATCTTGGTCCAACAAGTCGGGCAAAGAGGTTGGAGGGCAGGAAGCGGTTCCGGAGAAGCAATAAGAGCAAGATTATGGTGACGAAAATTATGACAGTGCGTGTTCGTTTAGCTTTTAGGATTTGAAGGAGCGTAGGGCGTGGCTGGGGAGGAGTTTTGTGGTCGGGGTTGTGGCCTCTATCGACGACGGGAAGGAAAGGTGAGCTGAGAAGAAAGTCTGGGACATCTTCTTGATTGTGACGTGGTGTCATTATTTCGGCTTAACGCTGGAAATATATGAGAGGTTACCTGTCTCTTTAGAGAGACATCATGAAAGGCAAGTTGGGGAAGGGTAGTCACGTGATAAAATGTGACAACCTCCACGAGCTGAATTTCCTAGATGCTCAGGAGCCTTGGATCTATCAACCAATTCAGCAAGTAAATATTAAAAACTTGAACTTCTTACCCAGCGCTCTCGTATCTGTGATGTTGATTCCACAGCTTCCGCACCCCCGAGCCCCTGAATACAACTCAGATCCTGAGTTCTCCTTCCTTCAGCTCTCACTTGCTCTTTCTCTCCCTCGGCGTCACCATTCAAATAACTAGAGGAGCTTAAAGAAGAAAAGTACAATGTTAAAGCCGCCGAGTATTAACTTTGAGGCAAGCACACGATGTTGATGTCTGTTCATACCTTAGTCGTCTCAGGCTTTTAAAGTGGGTCTGCTCGGCAGTCTAACCAGTCAAATCGCTTGTGCGTGAGTGACTTGGAAAACCTCTGGAACGTCGGGAATTCTTCAAGGATTTTCTTGGATTTAGATAGCGAAAAACTATATGAATATCTGATTTGAGGGTAGATTTAAGAAGTTTAATCCACCATTTGATTGATTATGACAGAGAAATGGAAAGGTCGCTTATGGCTGGAATGCGCACAGAAAGCAACTGCGAAAAATGACCCCTGAAATTTTCTCATATAAGTTATAGGTTTTATTATTACCATACCCATCACATACGACCATAGACTAAAGAGAACAAGGATATCTCTTAATTCCCCCGTATCGTACCATCAGATCGGCTTTATCTTGATAGTCTCTCGTTCTGGAGCTTTTCAATTCAAGTTCTGCTTTCTGATATCCTAGTTCTGCAAGACAAGTTGCAAGATTTGCTGTCTGATGATTTTTCGCAACTAGCGAACATTGGCGTTAAACTCTACTTGAGGGCTAGAGGCTTTGGTATGCAAATAGCTCGCTGACATCTACTTATAGAATTATGTAATTGGTGTTAGAAGTATTCAGAGAATTTGCTAGAACCTCCAGAATCGCTCATCTAGATTAGTGCATCTAGAACTCAAGAGCAATTTTACCCCCAAGCCACTCTTTATCAAAATTATGAGAATAGGTAGAATAGAGATACTTGATCACTTCAATATGGCCTATACTCGCTCATAATCCCCCCCTTCTCAAGCAGCAGCTGGACGACCCTGACGCGCCCGTTCCATGAGGCCCAGTGCAGTGGCATCCCTCCGTCTTCATCGGCCGCATTTACATTGGCCCCCTTGTCAAGCAGCAGCTGAACGACCTCGACGTGCTTGTTCCATGAAGCCCAGTGCAGTGGCGTCTCTCCATTCTTACTAGCCGCATTTATATCGGCCCCCTTCTCAAGCAGCAGCTGGACGACCCTGACGCGCCCGTTCCATGAGGCGCAGTGCAGTAGCGTCTCTCCGTTCTTACTAGCCGCATTTATATCAGCTCCCTTCTCAAGTAGCAGCCGGACGACCTCGACGTGCCCCTTCCTTGAGGCCCACCGCAGTGGCGTCTCTCCGTCTTCATCAACCGCATTTACATTAGCCCCCTTCTCAAGCAGCAGCCGGACGACCCCGACGTGCTCGAAATTTGAGGCCAAGTGCAGTGGCATCCATCCGTCTTTATAGGCCGCATTTACATTGGCCCCCTTGTCAAGCAGCAGCTGAACGACCTCGACGTACCCCCTACCTGAGGCGCAGTGCAGTGGTATCCCTCCGTCTTCATTGGCCGCATTTACATTGGCCCCCTTCTCAAGCAGCAGCTGGACGACCTCGACGTGCCTGTTCCATGAGGCCCAGTGCAATGGCGTAATTCCGTTCTTACTAGCCGCATTTATATCAGCCCCCTTCTCAAGCAGCAGCTGGACGACCTCGACGTGCCCGTTCCATGAGGCCCAGTGCAGTGGCGTGCATCTGTACTCATCAGCCACATTTACATGAGCCCCCTTCTCGAGCAGCAGTTTAGTGGCAGGCTCAACCCCAAAGTATGCAGCTAAATGTAATCCAGTCATTTGTTTTGGGAATATTTGGCTATAATCCGAATCTCGTGAATACACCTTTACAGCTAGTAATGCCTGGCTGGATGCCTCCACTTGAGGTCTTCTCTCAAGGAAACTTATGAGTCCTGGGATTAACACAGAAGCCTCGCGAGCATGGTGTCCCCAATTGTGTGAAGCGTAGTTGTAAAGAGGGTTTGACTGTAGCCGTTCCTCAAAATCTTGATTGTCTCGGCAAGATCCACTTTTAAACTCGTCAAATGAGAGGTATGTAATGCAAATAACCGCGATACTAGTTTCTGCCTCTAGGAACCAACGGTTTTGTGTTTGCTCGAAGTATTTCTGTGTTGTATAATGGACTAAACGGATAATACTACTTTCCTCATCAACGGTAACTAATCCAGCACAGACTGAGAGTATGTCTTCGATAGGAGATAAATTGTCTTTGTCAAATTGGGACTCATTAAGCTCTGTAGCAAGTGCGTACAGAAGTTCAGACGTCGTTAGCGGCCTCTTTGCGCACGTAATCCATAAGAGGACTTTCTTTGCGAGTTGCTCTTGATCTGCGAGCTGGCCTTCAATTCTCTCCATAGCGTCGTTATATGCTTCATCATACGCTTCGGATCCAGCTGGAAGCTGCTTCAAAGCAATACGAATAGCTTTTGGTGATGTTTTTCCTTTTAATGAATTAAAATGGAGTTGGGCAAGTAAGAACCTAGAGGCTGTAAGTTCTATCTGCTAGATATTTAGAGATATACATACATCCCATCAACCGTTTTAATAATTTCAGCTATTATTTCATCCTGTAGTTCCGAGTTTCGAAGAACACATCTAGGTAGCTGCAACATATGACCCTCCAAGTATCTCCGTACATCATGGTCGCTTGCCAGGATCTCTAATTGCGTACTGTCTTTAAAGTGTTCGCTAATTTCTGGAATACATCTTGAGGTAGCGAATATATTTGTTCGGGACTTCGACTGAAAGGCCAGGATCTCTGTTAAAAATCTCGTCCTGCAGCCATCAAGTGCTTGGCATTCATCAAGTGCGTCGACAATAATAAAGATTCTTAAATATAGAGCACTAATAGACTGGAGAGCACTTATCATTTCGTTAAAAGTCGGTTTCGTCTGCTTGTCCTTGTGGTTGTTATAGAGAGACTTTACGCTCTCAGGTAGAGAAGGTAAGCCTTGAGCTAGCTGCTTTAATATACTTGCGAGAAGTCCTTCAGCCTTCTGCTCCTCTTGCCGACGGAAGTTGCAGTACAGGTATGCGATGCCCACACCCGCGTTATTCTGAAATTTGGCGTAGAGATGCTCGACTACAATTGATGTAAGAATTGTTTTTCCTGCTCCAGGAATCCCGGGACAGAACAACACTTGCTGGTCGCCATCTGCCCATGCTTGGAACTCTACTGATTCTAGAAGCCACTGACCAGTTCCTGCCTGCTGCCGACTAATAAAGTCGCTCTGTTGAGTAGCGTAGCTAATCGAAGTGAGCCAGTCAAGAATAGCTTGCGACTCTTGATTTTCTTGATATCGTACTAACTTTACCACATTGCCCTGAGTAAGTCGACCATTAAAGGTATCTAGTAAACCAACGTTTGTAATAATACGGCTCCGAAGCTCGTCAATGTCTTCTGGCTTCCATTTAAGCCTCTTCCATGCCCTTTTGATTCTCCGTCCAATATTCCCGCTTTGGGAAACTAGTTCGCTATTCTTGTCCAGCATTCGTTGAAGCTCGCCGAGAACATTTCGGCAACCTTTATCGATATCTTCTAAGTCTCTCTTTTGGTCGTTGCTAAGCTCTTGTTTTGGAAAGGTAATATCGGTATCTTGAAGGACGATCGAGAGACTTCGAACTCTGTTTTAAATATGTTTGTTAGTAGGGATTAAACTCTTATTGAAGCAGCGTACTCATCCGACACAGCCTTGAGTTGGGCCGGCGCATCGGCAAATTCCTTCCGGATCTTGTTCGCAAGTTCGATTGCCGCGATAAAATCGCCAATACTAAAACCAAAGCTCATTGCGATGTCGCGCACAGCTCTATTATTAGCAAACGAGAAGGTAGGTTGAGAGAGAGAGGAAAACGAGAAAGCAGAGAATAAAAAAGTTTGCCCTTTCGCTTCGCAAACACGTTGTCCACACTCAGCCCCACGAGGCTGCATTGCGTTGGCTAGGCACACTTGGGCTTGATGCGTGGGCCATTCTAACTCCATGCGATATGCCCCAGCCCAGTCGCGGATTCCGTTATCCGCTAGTCCTACCAAAGGTATCATGTTTCTGTAATTCACGTTGTGCTTCTTGGACAATAATTTAGTTGATGATTCTGGGGTTTCCTAACACTCTGCAAGATGACGACCAAAAAAGATATCGCTACCAAAAAGTAGCCCTTCGTTCGGAAGAAAGTCAAAAAGCGTTTATGTGTCTCTTTCAGCTTACTCGTATGCATTTGAATTCGCTGATGTATGGAGCACACTTCAACCAGGATCTTTGATGGCTAATCGATATACTTGTAGAAGGCTCTGAATTGCCCCAAAACCAAAACTTGCCTACCCTATCCATAGAGCTTACCGATGTAAGGACAGGCAAATATGCTTAGTAAGAGCACGACGGCACGGCATTAATATCCCAGTCCGACAGAACTAGGGCCAGGAACCAAGAACTAAGTGTAAGGGTTCACGATTGCACGGTCAGAACACGTGGATGATGAATCTGTATTTCAAGAAGGTAAAGCTGAAGAGCAGTAAGCGCTCGAAGCTTTCTATATATACCCTCCGTACGAGAAGGACAGCCAGCACAGTTCCTGTCGCACGGTCTCCTTTCAATAGTCTCTGTCAATAGTCAATCAATAGTTCTATCGAGAGTCTTGCCAATAGTTCTAAAGATCGTTCTGTTGATCTTATCTCTTTCATCAAAGGGGTCAGCTTCGAGTGCTGCCTTAGTTCCTGCCTAGGCCTTCAGGCCTAGGTCCTGACAACCGGGTCCAACTCATTACACTAAGAACCAGGGTCCTGAGCGCGCGATAAGAGATTTACGTTCTTAACTCTATTCTTAATTAATAGCAATTGTAAGATAGTCGGCATTAGAACAGATATCGGTCCTCGGGCCTTAGTAGCTAATAGGTAGAGTGCGGATCCAGCTGTCACAAGATCTAGAATCCACAGCTTGAATTTGCGTTCTCGATTAGTGAATATTTGCAAAGAGCGTCAGTGGGGAAATTCAAGTTCAGAGATCTAAGTTGCTAGTTACACCCACTACGGTTGAGGCAGGCGCACCACATGTTAGGGAAAGTGATAAGTTTATTTAATTGAATAATTGCTACATACGACCATAGACTAAAGAGAACAAGGGATCCCGTCCGCTCTCCCATATTTAAGCTTTAGATCGGCAGATTAGTAGTTGGGTGGGTGACCACCAGCTTTTTGTTTTTTTGGCCTCTTCGATATTCAAACATTTATGCGTATCGATAACAATATGAGGTTCAACATGTAGGATTTCTCCTACTTTAAAGACAGAATGCTTCTTGTACTGAAGGTGGTGTTGGTGGGATTGCCTGGTGAACACGCTCTACGATTTTGAAACAAAAAACCCGAAAACTAACCTTTTCAAATTGAACTTTGTAAAACTTATATTATATTAAATATATATTTTTGGGATTCATATAGCTATACCACGGCTAATGATTGTAGAGACTAGGCTAGATAATTAATTTCAAGTTATGTGTCTTAAGTAATTAAACTACCACAAGATTGGATTCCACTCGTACTCCGCAGTGATATTAACATTTCTGTACAGGATTGAAAAGATGAGGCTGTGAGTAGAGTTTAAGTGACAATATATGGGTTAAGGTGTGATGTTATAGGCGATTGTGGTGATTTACTGAAGAAAACTTGTAAGGATAGGATCCTCGATTGGTCACAAAATGTATTGAAGCTTGAAAGAGATCCGCCGGCCCAGTATGCGATTATCTGTGCGTGCCTGTCACTCAAAGTGGGCTTTATTAGTAAGCAAACGCTAGGCATCAGCAACTGCATAACTTATGATGCTTGAACCTTAGTAAGACAAGACTTCTGACCTTAATTAAGTAAATTTTTGATTGATTAAGTTAGTGTTATGTCCTCAGCTCTGAGCGGCCGAGAGCGATGGATCGATATTGCCATGGCGACTTACGACGGAAGTTCAGCACTATGCAAGTTCTGCGAACATCTTTTTCGTGTGAGGCTGGAGTTTGAGCGCGACGGCATAGAAACTGCTATAGCACGTACGAAAGAAGGGAATAAACCCTGTCAATCTGTTGAGGATTTCCAGAAGGCAGTAAGTGAACATCATGCTCCTACGCTCTGACGTATTATTTTTTCAGCGCATATCGACGTAAATTATGTGTTGTACTCTGTCACAGCTTGCTCCGGCATCCACTACGTAATTACACTTGATACTTGCTAGGTTTAGTAGTTAGAGCTCCGCTAATGGCTGCATCATAGGTAAATGATGGCTGTCACCTTTGCTGGTTATTCTGGGCTTACCTGTCGGATGATACCAGGAGTAATATTGGAGAAGCCGAATGGATAGAATATAATGTCGTTAGGCCTACAGGTGAAAATAACCCCAATTCAGATATCCAAGGACTTCAACAAATGTGGAAGTCCTCAGACGAAGGACCTCCTTTAGGATGGAGCGATCTCATGCTGTTAGAACCAGATACAAGTAAGTCAAAGGGATCTGAGAATCGATCTCAGGTCTTAGAGCTAAATCTTATCAACTAGGTAAACAAAAACAAGATCTCTCGGCGAGAATATCGTATAGTTCCAATTCAGAAAGGACATATGTCCTGGCCAAACGTTGGCTTCAGGAATGCTTAGAAAACCACACTATTTGCAAGAAGGCCTTGTTGAATGATACATTCCTTCCAACCAGACTCCTTGACCTCGGCGAGCCAAATGATCTTTCTATATCTCTCTGCTTATCCAAAAACTTGGAGCGCTGTAGCAAATACATGACATTATCACATTGTTGGGGCGGAGCAGTTCCCCTGTGTTTGACGGGTACTACATTTCCCAAATTCATTGAAGATATTCTGTTCTGTAACCTACCAAAAACCTTCCAAGAAGCCATCCAAATTACACGGAATCTTGGCATTCGATACCTTTGGATAGATAGTCTCTGTATCATCCAAGGATCCAATGAGGATTGGAAGCGAGAGGCTGCCATGATGGGAGAAGTCTACCGTCACTCCTGGTGCAACATCGCAGCCACGAAAGCTCGAGATGGCCATGGAGGGTGTTTCGATGAGAGGCATCCACTCTTGGTCAGCCCATGCAGGATTCAAACCAATTGGCCAGATGAGCCTCACCAAACATTCTATTGCGTTCCAGATGGCATCTGGAACTCGCAGATCGACGCGTGCCCGTTGTCCACTCGAGGCTGGGTTTTTCAGGAGATCATGCTGTCACCGCGAGTGTTGCACTATGGGAAAGGCCAGGTCTTCTGGGAGTGTGGTGAGCTGAAAGCTTGTGAAAGTCATCCAGGAGGGACGGATATTGCTTTGCACGAAGGTACAAAGATCAGCATGGATCCTCACGCCATCCAACAAGACCATCAGCTACAATATAAACATACTCCTCCAGAGCATGATCTGTACTACATATGGAACAATGCAGTCCATCAATATTCGAAAAGAAAGTTGACTTTCCCACAGAAGGATATCTTCTACGCAATTTCAGGCATCGCGAGATTATTGATTCCTCCAGAAGAGTACTTGGTCGGGTTGTGGAACTCACCAATGACCATAATCGAGCAGCTCTTATGGCACACAGATGATATTAACTCAGCTTCCGTTCGAAGTTCAAGCTACAGAGCGCCATCATGGTCATGGGTATCTATGGACAGCGATGGACTGGAGCACGTTGGATATGAGATTATCGAAGAAACCCTCAGTCGCACCCATGACCTCGTCGAGATCACTGAGGCAAAAGTAGCCTTGGAAGATCCAGGAGATCCATACGGCCCGGCTACCGATGGCCACATCAACCTTCGCGGAAAGGTCATCACTTCAACAATCAGTCTTCAGGGACATTCTGGAACAAACGTCTGTTCGTTCGGCCCCATCCAAATGACCCTCAACCACGATTTTGCCGAGCTGCATGAAAGCTGCACCATCCACTGCTTGCCGATGAGGTTGGATACCTCGGGGGAAGATTACGAGGTGGGATCGTTTGACCATATGCATGGCTTGATCCTTGAACCGACTGGCAGACGTGACCATGAATACTACCGTCGAGGGTATTTCTTGGTGCACAATGAAGACCTTGTTTATGACGAAGATGATGACCCGGCAAACGTACTCAAGTTCTGGAACATGCTCTTGCACGACCCTGGTAAGACGATGCATGACGGAACTGAAGTCTTAAAAGTTGAGGATTTGAGAACTGTATGGGAAGATGTCTCCCTCGTTTAAAACTTTACTTTATTTAGCATTCAACTTTATTTCAACACTATTGAAAGTTGTAAAATGGCTTAGGTTCTTGCTCTCGGTTTGTTAAATATAATAGAGACGACTTAGAAACCTCAGGCCGTGGTTTGAGTAGAAATGCATGTGCAATTGGAGCGATAAGGCATCATATCATTCCTGTATCTTGTCAAAAATATTTCTATCCTACATTATTAAAATCGTATCATTGCCTTCCCTAACGGTAAGTCAACATCTCCTCGCTTTCCACGGCCTTCTTTTTGAGGAACCACTTCTGCACCATCTCCACAAACGGCAAGGTAAGCTTATATATCCCCAGATGCCGCCTCAGACTGAGCACTTGGCCCTCGCTGACCAGTGCTTGCCATCCTTTAGCCAAATCCTCGAGAGATTTGTTAGGAACGATGTACTTCTCTAACCACCCCGTCTTCGTTTCTTGGTCGTCTTCCGTATTTTCGGTCGTTTGATTTCCGTCCTCGGGTGGGTGCTCCTGTCCTTCGGCGATATTTACTTCGCCGTCGGGAGGATTGGCTGCTGAGCCAGTGGCGGGAGTGAGGGGATTCCCATCTTCTAAAGATGTTGATGCGGGAGGTGGGATAACCTCTCTAGCATCTTGTACATCTGGTAACCACACCCACGAAATCAAGGCTCCCACAGCCATGAATACACCGAATATGAGCAAGATGGTGGCGAGGTGAACAGGCCGCCATTGCGAGACGTCACGCCGCGCCAAGAGCAATTGCACGGCGATGGAACCGAGCTTGCCTGAAGCGGCGGAGATGCCGTGACAGGTGCCACGGTAGCGCGTTGGAAATATTTCGGCCGAGATCTGATGGAGGTGTCAGTACTGATCGTGGGAGATTGAGTTTGTAGAACGGAAAAGACAACACATCAAGATTAGGATTGGGCAACGAGAATCAAAACGTACGATGAAAATCAACGGATTCGGACCCAAGTTGAAGAAGAATTGACACAAAGAATACAGAACAATCGTGAGTGCGTGTTGGTTGGTATACTCCACAGCAAAGAGCGTCCCGCCAATGAGAAAGAACAGCGTAGCCAAGATCATAAATGAGATGAAAAGGATCGCCTTTCTCGGAAAGTAATCGATGAATTGAATAAAAACAAGACTTCCAACAACAGAGCCTATCGAGACAGTGTAGATGTATTGGACAGCGTCTGATCGAAGCACGTGATATATGTTGGCGTCTGGGTTGATGGTTTGCCAGTCTGGCAGTCCTGGATCCGGCGGCGTATCAGCCCATACCCGAGCAATTTGTCGTGGATTATTGATTCCAAGACCATAGAACGCAAAATCTAGCAGGAACCAACATATTGATGTTGCTGCTAGGAAACGCCAGCTGCCTTTGGTTATGAAGTAGTCGTATAGTTCAGATCTACTGAATGCTTTCGGTCTTTCGGCTTTTCTCGCTTTCTCTTCTTCCTCCTCTTCCTCTTCCTCTTCCTCTTCCTCTTCCTCTTCCTCTTGCTCCTCCTCCTCCTCTTCCTCCTCTTCCTCTTCTACTTCTCCCTCCCCTCCGTCTTCTTGGTTCTCCTCTCCCTCTTCCGCCTCCAGCCCTCGGTTCGGAACAGGTGCAGAAGTGGTATGAGCGGAAGGGGGACCAGCGGTATGGAAAGCATCAGATGCTTCTCTAGTCTCTTCCTCTCCATCTATTTCATCGTAGTGGTGACCTTCGTAGTGCTCCTTGATATCCTCCAACGCTCGTGCGTCGTCATTGTCGATGTCCAGAGTAAATCGAGGCGATTCGGGAATTGTCAGACGGAACACAATGGCTACGAGTGCCGGGAATGCACCGACACCAATGACTGTTCTCCATATGGTGTCTATCCATCTTCTACTGAATGCTTGCTCCTCTGCAGTACCATCCACAGGGCTGTCTATCAACTGATGCTTAGCGCCGAGGGATAGAAGAGCAGCTAGGCCCACCAAGGCGCCAGCTAGCTGACCCAACGACTGCATCAAAAAGACAGCAGCCATCATTTTGGCTCTGAACTTTCGAGGAGCGAATCTTTATGGGAGTTAGTAGGTGTTTTACTCGGTACAAATGAATTTCTTTAAGTTTCCGCATCTTCGCTTGTTTGTTACGACTTCGTTTCCACTGCGCACAACCCTCATCGCGAAAATGAAATTAAGAATGAATAAAGGGACATACTCAGCTGTAAGTACAGCACTCAATGGATATTCTGCACCTATTCCTATTCCCATGAAAAAGCGCCACGCAATCAGCCAACCCAGGATATCCATACTCCCATCATATCCAGTAGACGCCGCGACTATTCCAAGAGTACCAAAAATAAGCACGATTAGCTCAAGACCATATAGCTTTCTTCTTCCATATATATCGGAGAGAATTCCAAATGTCAACATGCCTATCAACGAGCCAAATAAAGTAGGAACATTGATCTTGAGCTCCTGGCTATTCCCCGTTGCCGCCGGCCAATAGATATAGGCTAACATGACTATAATCGCATTGGCAGCGAAGAGGTTGTATGAGTCGGTGAAGAATCCAGAAGAGGCCACGGCCCAGACTCTATAGTCAAACCCATGCCTATCAATCAACTCATAGACTGCTTTCCGATTGATAGCATTGGACTGAGTGCTCGTTAGCCGGCTCGCTCTAAATTCCAGCTTGAAAATAGGCTCTGACTTACACGCTCTTTGTCTATCACAACTGACGGGTCGATCCAGAAGTTTCTTCTGATATTGCGCACGAAGTTTGTGAAGACTCCTCTTGCCTTTGGCTTGACTGCCACGCCACCACCATCCATCTCAGGTGCCATTCCGGCGGTGGTCTGCCAGCCTCGTCTTACAATGTAGCGTGGCAAATGCCAAATCTTGTCGGCTCACCAGAGCGGGAGGTTCAGATGCTTACTGTAGTTTGGCTACCTATTTATATTCAGAGATTCACGAGTCGAGAAAACGTACGATGGGATATTTTCATTGATGAAGGCTTGTCCCCTGGCTGCGCCTCACTTGCAGCCTGTCGCTTCGGACTCGAGCCGCAAGGCTCTTCTGGAAGGGCAAACCGGGGCTGTCAGGGTCCCCAAGAAGCTGGGCGTCGACTTTAAATTGTTCCGGCGCCTGCACAGCGAATCAGCCACGGCGTCTAGGAACGTGCTCGCACGCCCAAGTTCTATTGATGGACACACCATCGCCATCACGACAGAGATGGGGGCGTTTGCGGCTCTCTTCCCCACCCAGACAGACGGACAGTAGCCCGTGGTGAAGGATCATGGTCCAGTTCAGGCTTGATAGGTAGCAACGACTCACCATGCTCCCCGCCCATGCTCCCATGCCGGACGAATGCCTCCCCACCATGGGCCGTGATCATCTCCCCTTAAGATGCTCTGACGACCACCTTCTACTTTCATCTATACGCAACAACTCGAGACGGAGTGCAGGTTGGCAGCAGCAGCATCGTGCACCGTCAAATCCACCGCCCTGGCTTGGACGGGAGCTCCCGCCTGTCGTAGGGCAACCGGCGGCCCTGCGGTATCATGCCCCAGCAGAGGACACGGCAATCTGCAGGCCCCCACCAGTATCTCACAATGCTGAGAAACTCTCGGACAACCTTTTCCGACATTGAAGCCAACGAGAAGCTACAAGAAATCCACCAACACTTCGCCGACGCTGCTGCTGGACCGGATCCACGTCTAGATATCCTTGCACAACGGATTGATATTCTACAGCGCATCTTCCATAGGTTGCGAATCTCCTTGCAACAGACAAAGAGACCATTCATCGGTTATGATGGCTTCCAAAAGACCCTTCTTGCGTGCTCTCTGTTCATCCAATGCTTCAATCCGCCGTCAAATCGCGGACACCGCTGGCTATGCTCTGATAGCGAGATTGAAGCACGAGATACTGAAATTGCGACTGAGATCTCACTCCTGACCATCTCTGTAATTGTGCTGCTTGCGTATGCACCCTTTTCTTTTTGGGAAATCCTTCCGCTGCAGGGCGCCACTAACCCATCCATTGGCAGAGAGACCTATTATAACAACGATGATAGAGAACCGGGAGCCACCGCACACACAGGCCAGTCAACTGTCTTGGGACAAGTGCCGCCGTCCTCTGATCCTGAAATCGAACAATTCGAACGATTCTGGGCCAACATTGCAAGGCTCGTGTATAGTCGCAAAAGAAAATCTGGACAGGATCAATCCCAAATACTCAGACTGAAGGAGGAAGTGGAACATAATCTGCGTCGCTTATTGCTCAACGGGGCCAAGTTAATTCCTGGCACAAATTTCCAACCCGGATTACACGACTTTCAAAGTTCTCAAACCAAACAAGACTTTTATCTCGAGAAACTCTCCAACGAGAAACTTCTAGAGTTTAATCAACACCAAGAGCGTTTTGGAAGAACAGCGTCCCAAAGGCGCCCTTCGCCGACCGCTGCCCAATTTGAACCGGCGGACTACTTTTCTCCTCCTTCTCGAGCTTGGACCGTGGAGAGCGAGTCTGAAGTTTTTGCGTCGGATGACCATGCCGTTCCTCTGCCAAATCCTACCTTGCTTTCAATCCAAGATGGAACCCTGTACGCATATCTTCTACCTACCCCTTGGGTTCCTGTCGGTTAAAACTAATGGCCTAGCTTCATCAATAATCAGCGTCCTCCGTACCAACTCGCAAAAATCGAGTGTAAACTCATCGACGGGAAACGAAAGGTTGTATGCGCAACAGCTCGGAATCCCCCAAGTATTATTATCCATGAACGTTCGTACATCCTCTCCACTATAGCGCCAGTCCTTTCTAACGAGTTCTGAACTTCAGTACCTCCAGCGTCTAGGAGATATCCAAGAACTATCCATCCAAAATTGATAGATGCGAACTCGCCGCATGTGGATTTTTCTGAACATCTCCATGTCAACATCAACGGCTTCAGCATCCCCGACAAAGCTTCTGTCAAGTATGTCTTCAAAAAACCTGGAAGTATCGAAATCTTTCATGCTATAGTTAGAGAAAAGGATTTGATAAAGATTTTCTGTGTTGAAGAAATTTTATCCGCTGCTCAACACAAGATGGAGGCTTCGGATGAACACTTGAAAGTTTGGAAAGATTGGAAAACTGGGGAATATACCTTTTCATTTTTCAGAAATGGCCAGGTGAAGCAGCAGCTTGAATGTGCTCTAAGCTCGTTTGAACTAAGAGCAACCGATCCGAAGAAGGCCCGGATAGCTCGACTCGATTTCATCGAGGAAGCACCTTCGCTCCAACGAACATCTTCACATGATTCAAATAGTGGTCCATGTACGTAGATTGAGTGTGATCTTCTCTGATACTTACGTTCTGCTAACACAACATAGCACGCACGTCAATGAAAAAGAGGGATTCTATCGCTTCTGTTGACTCCACAAAATCAATAGACAAAGCTATCAAAGCTGCTAAACAAAAAGAGCAAATGAGAGCGGCAGCTGCCTCTGTTGGCTATCTTTCGATCGAGTTCAGTACTCTCAAAGGTTAGCAGAATCTTCAGCCACTCAGGTTTTTCGTTTCATTTCAGTTGCTGATAAATTTTGTAGATGCAAATGAATTCCGAATTCTATTCAAAACCGCCGTGGAGGAGATATCTCAAGAAGCATTATTCACTATTGGATTCGAAGGTCCCTCTAGTCCGATCCAGGGGACTACCAAACGAAATTCCATCTCGAACAACAGCACGCGACCGAAAAGTCCAGCAGATATTCGAGATTTTCAGACCGAGCCACGAATCAAACCTATGAGATTAGACATTGTGCCTTTATCTCGACCACTGGTAGATCCGTTCGTTGGTGCGTTGACGATCGCCGAATATACTCGACCTTCTTACCCTTCGGAACTTGATTACGCCGTCGGATGGATCTGTGCTCTCACCATAGAATTTTCTGCAGCTATAGCTATGTTAGATGAGACTTATCCACCTCTCAAACAACATGTTGTGGATAATAACTCCTATGTGCTTGGACGTATCGGATCTCATAAAGTTGTTATTGCCTGTCTGCCCAAAGGATTAATGGGCACCATCAGTGCCAACACAGTCGCACTGCATATGTCATTTAGTTTTCCAAACATCGCCACACGACTTATGGTAGGAATTGGGGGAGGTGTGCCAAGTGAAGCCAACGACATCCGACTAGGGGATGTAGTAGTTAGCAAGCCAGGACCTCTCAATAGCGGAATTGTACAATACGATTTCGGAAAGAAGACAGGAAGTGGATTCGAACAAACAGGTCATCTGCCTTCGCCCCCATCAGCACTCCTGACAGCCATAGCTCGCTTGGAGGCGATGCACGATCTCGACGGTAGTCAGATCTCAACTATTCTCCAAGCATTTGAAACCGAACATCGCAGAGAGAAGTTCGGATGTCCTGGTGCTAGCCATGATGAGCTCTTCCAGGCAGATTACGAACATGTCAAAGGAGAACCTACTTGTGCGAATTGCGATCGCAGCAGGCTAGAGCAACGACCATCTCGTCGGCCAGGCACTTTTATTCACTACGGCGCTATTGCGTCAGGTAACTCGGTCATGAAAGACGCCATCACCAGAGACGAATTGGGAAGGCAACATGGCGTCTTGTGTTTTGAAATGGAAGCCGCGGGGTTGATGAACACCTTTCCGTGTCTAGTCGTTCGTGGAATTTGCGATTATTCGGATACACACAAGAACAAAGAATGGCAAGGTTATGCTGCGGCGGCAGCGGCTGCTTATGCGAAGGAATTGTTAATCAGTACCTAGATATATGAGCTGGTATAGCGACAAAAGGATTGAATATCTCATGTAATTATATACTGCTGTACGATCGAACTAGCATGATCAAAAAGCATGTCTCTCGGGTTGGGAGGGTAGGCAGACTTGGAGAAGTAACCTTTGAAAATTGAGAATTGAGAATTTCCGCACTATGAAATATCAACTTCAATCTATCGCGGGCCAACCCCAACCAACTGTATTTCCAAAACTCTCTTCTAATATCTACCACCTTTCAATCTACCTTCATTCAAGGGCTGCCAAGAATTCCGAGTCCTCTTGGTAACGCACCCTTAGAGTAAATCGTCGGACGTCTTGCCATGGCCACTTGCATCTCTTTGACCCTCGCCAAGGTCAAACGATTCCACGTGAACCAGCAGACGATAGTGACCACGGTGACGGGGACGGCAACCGCGAAGTACAGCCAGAAATTCTTCGACACGACCCAAGCCTGTGGCGTAGTGCCATCCCCGGGATTGAAGTTGAAGAACGTTGTGCTAAAGAGGGACTAGGATGCGTGTTAGAGCCCGGAGGAGGGGAGAGTTGGGATGCAACTTTGTTGGGGGTAACGGAGAAAACTGACGCAGATGAATGTGCCTGGGAAGAACACCAGTCCCAGAGTGGAGATGGTCTTCATGGCGGCGCTGTCGCTGGCGGTGTTGGTGCTGATCTGGACGGCGGAACGGGCGTCGTATTGTGCTACCAGATGGAAAGCCTGGTTTACGATTAGAGATGGATTCTAATTTAAATCCCATTTTGCTGATTTATTTAAATCCCACCCTGCTGATTCCAAGAGTGTGAAAGAAGAGAAAATTTGAAAACAAACCAGATTTATCTCATTCTTCAGCCGAGCGTCGACGGCGTTGGAACGCAGTTGAACGCACTTCAGCAGGCTCATCTCCTCGTAGAGCGCGGCCTGCATGTCCGACGGCTGGTCTTCCGCGCGCAGGATGGTGTTGTAGCACTTTGCCATGGATCTCAACGTCTCTCCCGCCACGGCGAGGGTTTCCGAGGAATGGATGATGTGGCGTGCGACCTCGTGCAGTTTGATGTAGTCGGGATCCGGCTGCTCGATGCCGGTGGATGGGCGGTTCTTGGAGGATTAGATGTTTGAGTAGGAGATGTGATTTGGGGTATGGGAAACTCACTTTCTCGTGATACCTCACCACGCTTCGCCAGGACCACACGGACTTGTCGAACAGGGCAACGATCTCTTCGATGAGAACATTATTGATTACCAAGGCTGGATAGTTCTGGCGCCCCAGATCAAGTCTCTTCACAGAATTAAGAACAGCGGCTTGGAAATTCTGGGGGACGTCGAAACACAAAACTCGAATCTTCCCCTGCGGTGTCCAAGATACGAAGAATGCGATCTCATACCACACATAATCCGAGACTATGTCCTTGGATTTGGGGGATTTCTCAACGGCCTGAACTGGTTCTTTGATCAGGAAGCGGTAGAATATCGCTAACAATAAAATCACTCGCTGCTTATGATATGGTGCGTGGAACTTACACGATATCGCAGCAGCCTCGCGCGAAGAAGGCGCAATGCCTCGACTGCCGAAAAATCCGCTGGCTTCGACCGCTATTGATTTCCAAAAGGTGGAGGGTATGTGGAAAGTTCGACGGAGTGTGAGATCTACTTGCAGAGAGACGAGTGTTGATACACTGGGTAGGAATCTGGGATCAGGCGATGAGAAAGGGTAATGTATATTAGACAGCAGCACAAAGAATAATCCTCACGCTATTAAAGTTTCGCGAGATCCCGTTTGCTGTGAAATCTTAGTTTAGGTTTAAATTATTCTGCAATCTCGCACTTACGGTGGTTAGCTCATGCAACGAAAGTTTCTCTTGTGTCCAGATATCCTGGCTGCCTACTGACACGGTCAGTCTCGCCCCGCCATCATCGTTAAGTCAACCTTCATACCTCTGCTTAAAATATCTATTGTCTTTGCTGTCGCTATCGGAGCTTCTGTGGTCTTTTCCATCTCGAAGTCGTTAGATGATGTCCTAGTTTTAGTGCTCTCATTCGATATTTTCATATTCAGCTATGGTGTTGTTGAGAGCACGTTTCTTACTGCGCCTCCTCCAGCCTCAGCGGTTTGCTTATGTAATCTCATATACAGGCTTTAACTCAACTTGATAGGCGAAAAAGGCATCATTGAGTCATAGAAGCGAGCGAATAGGAGAGAGTATCTTGAAAACCATGAGAACCATGAGTTGGCATCTCAGCCTCGTCACGCATGATCATCTTTTCGTTTGAAATATACAGTCTTTGAGCCCTATCCTGAAATTTTGCTTGACCTCTGCAACGTGCTTCAAATGGATCCCATCAGTGCTCTCGGGTTGGCTGCCAGTATCATTGCTGTAATACAGCTGACTGGAGCGCTAATCCAGCCTGCTACTTCGTCTCTTGGACCGTCGGAGAACGACGAGAGGGAGCTGAAAAGGCTCCAGAATACTATGATAGGATTTCAAACAGCCTATAACAAGCTTGAGCAGTATCTCAAAAGTAGCCCAGGCACAGCTGAGACTCTGGTTGTAGCTATCCAGCAACCGGTTGAAAATTGCAAGGCAGTGTTGTCTGAGCTCCAACTTCGATTGTCCAAGATGACTTTTGTGAGGAAGCATATCATTGGTAAGAAATGGGATAAAGGGTTCAAGCACTTTTTACAGCGTCTGGATGAGGCCCGACAGCTCTTTGATGTCATACTTCAAGGGGATCAATCGTAGGTTAAACGAATCTGGACTTGATTCAGGTTTGCTGATGGCGAGTTTCTAGTGAGAGGTTGATCAAGATATCACAATTCATGGCTCAAAACTCTAACGATGTAGAAGCGCTCGGTCAGAGCTTCTCCAACATGCATTTGACGGTGCAGACGAATCAGCAGAAGCTAGAACTACAGATGTCTCAGATTCAATCAGAATTGCGGTCTGCACTAGAGGATCATCAGCATAGGATGAACCGCCAGGATCAAAGTACAGTGTATCTATGCTATTTGTGTGAGAAGAGCAAGCTGACAATCTTCAGAGAGATTGAAAGACGAAATCCTTCAATGGCTTACGGTCGTGGACCCCAAGCCAAATCATAACAGCGCATGCGAAAAACGCCAGGGGGGAACAGGAAATTGGTTTATCAGAGGTCAAAGTTATCTCAACTGGCTCACCGAGCCCAAGTCATTCGTCTGGCTTAACGGCAAAGCTGGCTGTGGCAAGACCATTCTCAGCTCCACCATTATTGAAACCACGGACAACTACTGTAACGAGAATGAAGGATGTGTAATGGTATACTTCTACTTTTCCTTCACAGATGTCGAGAAGCAAAAATGCTCGAAAATGGTTCGTTCTTTACTTGTCCAGCTCGCCTCTCAAATCAACATCGCGCCAGAATGTCTAGTATCTCTGCATCGCGCGTATCAACGGAGTGATCCACCAACGAAAGAGATGATAAGCTCATTTCATTCTCTTCTCGACGAAATACCTTTTCGAAACTTGTATATTATCCTTGATGCCATTGACGAGATTCCTACTACCGAAGGGCGTGAAGAAGCTTGCAAAATACTTTATGATCTTTCAAAAAATCCGAAGGCACATGTCCTGATGACCAGTCGCAGAGAGCATGATATTACTGAGTGCGTGGAAGAATACAACAGTATCTATGATATTTCGATTCAGAATCCAGAGGTACAAAATGATATTCAGTTTTATGTCAGAGAGAGGTTGCAGAGCGATAAAAGACTCATGAAGTGGTCTGCTATACATTCTGAGATTGAAGATTCGTTGAGTAAGCAAGCAGACGGAATGTAAGTGGAAAATTCGCGCCTCCAGATCAATATGCATTATCTTGTGCAATAGTTTTCAGAGATTACGCTAATTATTTCCACAGGTTTCGATGGGCGGCCTGTCAACTTGATACTCTTAGGAATTGCATCAGTGTGAAGAGAGTCCGAGATGCTCTAAAATCACTTCCCAAGACGCTTGACGAAACCTATGAGCGCATTTTATTGGGCATCGATGAAGACTATCAATCTATCGCGATAGAAGCACTTAGATGGCTATGCTTTTCCGAGAGGCCCCTTACTGTCCACGAGCTTGCCGAGGCCGTAGTTTTTGGTTTAAATGTAAAAGTTCAACCAGGTGAAGCGTCAACGGACGTGCTCTTTGACACGGAGAACCGCATCCAAGATCCTTTCGACATTCTACGGATTCTATCCGGGCTTGTCACATCCCGGCCTTTTAGCTATTCAAGTTCTCACAGATATCACGAAATCGAGGAAAACCAGACCGCCGAAGTCCTTCTCGCCCACTTCTCAATTATGGAATTTTTAGTCTCTGTTCGGTTGAGAGAAAACAGGAATATTGGAATTGATAAATTTGCCATTGATGAGCGTAGTGCACATGAAACCCTCGCCAAGAATTGTTGTTACTACATCATATATTCTCTGCCTTTCGCTGAGTTCTATCGTGATGAGAGAAAGGCACAGTTATTGTTCTACTGCGCACCTCATCCATTTACTCCGTTGTTTTATTATGCTTCACAGAATTGGTATATACATACGAGACAAGTGAGCTACGATTCCGAGCTTACTTCACTGGTTATATATCTCCTTCAAGGGGATGCACTAACACGAGAGGCTCTGTTTATGCGCAGCGAAATTCGCCAAGGTTTTCTTGGTCGTGAGTTGCAGACGCCGGTCGGCTATGCGTCTAGTTTAAATCTATTCTGGCCTTGTAAAAAGTTGGCTAAAATCGAAGCTAATATTAATACAGTACAAGGAACGTATGGAACTGCTCTCCAGATTGCATCAATATACGGATTCGAAAGAATAGTGCAGCTTTTACTTCTTAACGGAGCAGATCCTAATATAGCCGAAGGTCGTTATGGAACTGCTCTTCAAGCCGCTTGCTATTACGGACACGAAAGCACAGTGCAGCTTTTGCTCCTCAATAGAGCAGATCCTAATATAGCCGGAGGTAATTATAGAACCGCTCTTCAARCCGCTTGCCGCAACGGACACGAAAGCACAGTGCAGCTTTTGCTCCTCAATGGAGCAGATCCTAATATAGCCGGAGGTTATTATAGAACTGCTCTTCAA
>QYAI01000105.1:0-109680 GCA_003988855.1 Arachnopeziza araneosa
TAAATTACTATGTGGTGTTGATGCCTGGTACATGGGTGGCGCACGACGCTAGTGGACAGGATTTAGCACTCTGCCGGACAGGATTTAGCAATCCCCAAAGCTATCGATAGCGTAGGAGTTGCGTATATAGGGGCGTTCAAGATTAGGCACGTGTATTATTGGGTACGGCATGCATGATATGCATTATTCTTCATGGGGCATGCGTTTACGCTATAGATATATTTACCTATAAATATCAGAATAAAGTAATTCTCTCTACAGCACATCTTCACATTCTCAACTGGAGCCTCCACTTCCAACTCATTGAGCAAACCGCATGAGCTGAGGGAGCAGCGCCTATGGAGATGGGTAAACCCGCCACCAAAGCCCATGTTTAAGACAAATAAAACACAAATGACATTTCATTTCCCAACAGATCAGAACCGTGCGTTGTGTTACCCTGCGGCTTGCATCCCGTCAACCTGGCTTGGCGAGTCAGCCACGGCTTTTGTGGGGTCTCGTGATGTTCCAAAAGAGACTGGTTTGTTGCATTTCGCTGAGGCTCTCTCAGCGCCATGTGGAGTAGGAGTCTGAGTTTTGAAAATAAGGAGCCGCTTGCTCAGGCTGTTTGTTGGTGGTAGGATTTAGAGTGCGAGTCATTTTTGGGTGTGAGATTGAGTAGGCCGATCTCCAGTCTGGAGTTTTGCGGGGAAAGAGAGTTGGTCCTAAAAGACAAGTCTGATTGATTTGAAAAAATCCGTTTGATTTACACTGGATATTTTGAAGTCTTCTTTATTGGAGTGAGTTTTCAGCAATTACTTGAGTGTCTTATGACTACTTTCGATTTATTTATGTTGATAAGGATTTATCCGAAGATGCCGATTTGGTTTGTTTTTCCTTTCTTACACCAAGGTTATGTAGCGAGTATAAGTAAAGACTTGAACTCTAAGCATCGGCGAACCTTCTACCCGCGAACCCTATTACTTGGAGCAACACGTACCTGAAATTATTTTAGGCCGGTGAGCCTTAACTCGGGTGTTTTCAACTATATTCCTTCTGAAACGAATTACCATTCTAGATGCTTTCTCCTTGGTAAGAATAGAGGAGGCTCAATAAACTCAGTAGGCCATGTTTATTATGGTATAATCCTAAAGATTGGTTGCTCATGACAATCATAGATCCAGGGGTCCAAGGTCTTTCTTTTGAGATATAGCGGGTCTCCTGGAAAAAGAAGCCACTGAAAAGTAATTTTCGGGAGCAGTAGGATTAGCAGTAGGATTTGTAGCAGGGACCGGGCTCTGAGGCATGGTAACGAGACTCACAAAGCGAGAAGGCACTTCTTGACATAAAGATAGAGACAAAGGAGTCGAGAATGGCCTTATGCGAAAAGAGGAGAATCCAAAAAGACCCATCGCCCAATGCACGAGTTGTTAAGGCAGAGGTATTACAAAGCATTGCAAAGAGTACCATTCTATCGCTGAAGTAGAAATCATGCCGCATAGCCTCTCCCAAATGTGCAAAACATATCGGCACCGTGCATTATAATGGACGATCATGTTTCTTAAGTGATAAGCTTCGTCGCAGTCATCTGTTCTAGTTGAGCAAAGCTTTGGTAAGGAACAATATCCCGAAAGGATGATCATACGAATACTGATAATTACAAACATTATCTTGATACATATAAACAGGGACCAACAAATAGGAGGTGGAGGGCATCTTGAACTATCAGTCGTTCTAGATTCCATATAACTGCTTTCGGGATTCTCGTCTGACTGGAAGAGGTGTAGCAGATCTCAAATCCAGCGAGTGTATGGCTTGAACATGATGTGATAGCGACCCAATCGGTTTATATAATTAAAGGGAAATAAAAAGGAAACTTCAAGGAGTCTCAGATCTCAATGACACCCTGACAGTCTCGAAACCGCGGGGTAGTCTTGTTTGCATCGACAAGGTCAACTCCATCGCCAGGTGTTCAACATTGGACGAATCTTTCCAGCGTCAACATTTCCAAAAGAGTGTTTTGCACGGCGGCTGGCCATCGCTCAGCCTCGAGCCTCCTGGCCCATTGGCCTTTGGTTGCCGACGACATGAGTCTCTCGGATGTTTTTGTTCTGAGCTCGGGACGGGCCAGGTGTCAATGCATTGCCGACACATAACATCGAGGGGCATGGAATGACTTAATGCGCCAGGGAATCTATACAGAGGGAACGTCAAGTAAAGATATGGCGATGATGCTTCACTGAATCATGCCCGTCAATGAACAATGCCGACAAAAGTCCTCTGGCCAAATGACTGTTGATCAACACACGATTGGGCCGGTTGACGCCGTTGCGCACCCGAAAATAGGGTGAATTTAGACGCCTCTGAATTAAACTATTCTTGTCGCCTCATCCACCACCTCATTTCGCGGATCAAGGACATGGGTGCGAGTGTCCAAGATTGCACAAAGATATCGGCAGGCAGCGTCGAGGTTATGCAACCAACTCTGCACGTCCTGAAACCAATAGGAGGTCATGGAAAAGCAGAAACACCGGAAATGATGCGGTGGTCATGGTGGAGTAGGTGGCCATCTGCGGCACCAGGAGGAAACCAAACCGAAAAAATGGAGGAGCACGGCAGGGCAGGGCAGGGCAGGGCAGGGCAGGGAAGGGAAGGGAAGGGCTCCTCGAACGTGAAACAGAACCGACAACGGCGATGCGCACGATATCTGTTGTGATAATCATGACAATAATAGAATCGGGAGGGATACCGGTCTCCAGGCATCTGACTTGGTAATGGCGAGATGATGCTGCTTTCACGCGTGCAGCACAGATGAACGGCCACCCCCCCAGAATAAACAATCGCGGCCAATAGCGTCAACGGACCGTCAGGTACTGGGAGGCTGGTCAGCGTGGAAATTTAATTGCAGATGCAGCCAAATCGAACGACATGGGTCTGCACCACCGGCCGGCCCTTCCCCTTCTCAGAGTTCGTGTGCTTCCCTCGCCTCTCCCATGCAACGAGCCAGCCTGCCCTGCAAGTCTCCCAAACCCCAAGCCAGCCCAGCCCAGACATTTGGTCGTCCTCTTCCCTTTCTCTCCCTTCAACGCTCCTTCAACAGCTCCAGTCACTCGTTTGGATCCCTTTGCTGCTCGAAAACCCCCCCCCAATTCCACGCCCCGTCGTGGTCGACGTGTTGTATGCGTACCGACGGGAACATTTTGTTTACATCGCCGCCTTAGTCCCCAGGAGCCCACACGCGAACAACTCAACGGCCAAAGCGCGTAGATGCAGTGAGCGAGGACACCTACCACGATGAGGGAGGATATCTCTGGGCACAATCCTGACAGCGCCGAATCATCGCTGGCCCTTTCGCACGATGCAATTGAGTCTGATATGATGGAGTCGAGAGAGTTGAATCGTGAGCCATCCATGGCGGCGGGGAGTGTAACAAAAGACCGGCCTCGAAAGCGAAACGGCCGGCCCACAGGATGGAATACCAGAACCCTTCTTCTCTCAGCTCTTGCAGCAGCGCGTACGGTCGTGGCCCAAGACTGCATATCGCTCTCCGGTTCGAAGCAATGCCCAGCTTTCAATTCAGCGTCAATCTCGACCGACAGCACTCTGGTCGGGTTTTTGTATGTCTCGTCCAACTTCCCAGAAATGTGGGCTGTGTTCTAACGTGGATAGCCCATTCCTGCAATATGTTTCAAGTACAGAAACTTTCGATCAGCAATTGAGTCAGTATGTTGCAACAAGTTATGTCCAGGAAAAGTATGCGCAACCTTAACAGCCTTATCGCGGCCGTGACTGATGATATTCAGGTACCAAACCCTTCTTGGATGCGGTAACATCAACCTTACGAATACCACCGACCTTTACGCCAGATTCACGACCACAGTAATATGTAATGCTATAATACAAAATTCCCGGACACCATGCTCCTTATCAACCGCAGCTTCGCAGCCAGTCTGTGCTGAGACCTGTGTAAGTTGTGCCCGACTAAATTAATATCGCAGAGTATTAATATTCCATAGGCTCAACAAGCTGAAAGCGAAGGTGTAATTATTGCTAATAGTGCTCTTTGCTCGAATGCAGGTAGCAATGCTGCTTCACAGATTAGAGCTGATTTTACAAATTGCGCGTTGCCAGCAGACTCTTTGACTGGTAGCTGCATTAACGGAGCCCAGAACGAACCAGATAACTGTGGTTTTGGAAACAGCACGGTTGGACTCTGCCAGTATTGTGGGGCTGGGGGTCAGAATAGTACAGACACTTGCTGCTACAATTCCAATGCGCAGCAAAGGTGTGCTGGAATTGTACTTCCAACAATTACTGCGTACATGACCTTCGCGACGAGTTCCGCGACGAGCTCTGCAACAGCTTCAACGTCGTCAACTTCAACGTCATCAAGCCCGCCGACAGCTCCTGCCGTTACCTCGAACTCTAAGAGCAGACTTTCCGGAGGTGCGATTGCGGGTATTGTTATTGGTGCTATAGTTGGGGCTTTGCTCCTCATCGGATTAATCCTTCTTCTAATTCTTTGCCTTCGCCGGAGACGTGGTAGCCAGCATGGCAGTATCTTAAACCACCCGTCACCTACTAGGAAACCGAGCGGGATGGCATACAATCCGGTAGAAGCGACGCCGGCACCAGGATATGAAGTCCTTCCTGGAGGTCGCATTGCCCGTATGTCGGCCTTACAGGGACACTCGGGAGACTCGCCGACCAGGGGCTCGTTAGCTGGAAATGGCGCTGCTGAGGGCGTTGCTGGAGCCGCGGCAGGTTATGCTGCTGGTCGACGAAGACATGATGTATCATCTTCGGATGAGTACAGTCCTGTCTCTAATCAAGGTGGAGTTTTGAGACCTCCTCCTGCGGGACGACGTGCTGGATCATTATCCAGCAATTCAGTACTTGGGATGGAAGATCCATCTTCACCACATTCTGGGAGCGGTGGCGACATGTCGTCTCCTCAAGGTGTTGCGAGCCAGCAATCGGAGCAGTTGCAATTCTTCAAAGATTATTATTCTCAAGACGAAATTCATCCCGGTGATAAAGTAGCAACCCTTTGGGCATACCAGCCACGTGCGGGAGATGAATTTTCCCTGGAGAGGGGAGACATGCTAAAAGTCGTAGGCATCTGGGATGATGGCTGGGCAACTGGAGTAATGATTGAAGATAGAGCGGAGGACTGGGATGTAAAGCGTCACGCTCAACGCGACAGTGGCGTGTCGAACACGTCAGGCCAAAGAGAAGACTCACCTGCTGTGAGTGGTGAAATCAAAGCATTCCCTCTGGTTTGCGTATGCTTGCCAGATCATTGGCGGAAGACGATAGAAGGAGACGGGTCAACAGAGACAGGTTCCAGTGCAGCACCTGGTGCAGCCTAGTGAACCAAGTTCTGACCATTAGTTTTACGGCCTCACGACGTTATATTTCATTCGGTTCTGGCGTTAAGGAAGAACAGTTTCCAGTTACCCTTTGAACGCCGTCATACATGCTTGTGGCATCCAATACTCTTCAACCGCAGGTCATAGCGCCTCAATATCAGCTCGCTCTACTTTTCTAGCTTCACTTCACGCCCGTTACGTTCTAGACCTTTGCATCAGATTCCATATATGATAATATGGTGTCTCTGGCCTACGCTCTGTTGAGGCCTTAACGCTTAATATTGACGATTCCGATGCATTGTTTTCGTTTTGATTATCAGAGTACGTTCCGTACCTTGAATAACCGATCCTTCTACGGTTCTATATACCCAACTTTTTTTTGTATGGATTGTCTTGGATGAGGCTACATTGGGTTTGCTTCAAGTAGATATGGGTGGATAGTAGTATTGGCAGGTTTTGGTAGACGAGCAGAGGAGATGAACGCTGGGCGCTAGACGCTAGATGCTGTTTGAAAGCTGAAAGTAGAAGAAGCTGCGGTATCACTGAGCTGTTAAGGATTATGAGTAGTGTTTATAGAGCAAAAGGAATGTATATATAATATGATGCCTTTCTTTGTGCTGCTCGTTGGTCTACTTCTAAAACGCTAAGAAGGAAGCAACGACGTCAATTACCGTCTGGTTCAATCAACCATGTTCTTGTAAACTGCAGAGTGCTTTTAGACAAGGGAACTCTCTTAGTATCCCAGCTTTCTTCAAAAAAAACCCCCCGAGGTAAGAGAGGGCCTTAGCAAAAGCATCTAGCCTACAGAAATTTCCAAATAATTATTGATCTGTCCCGAAATATGTGTCAAATATCAAGAAACTCCTGAGATGCGGCATAGGTTACATTCATTGAAAGCCTATGTAATAGTAGTGTGAAACGGACTGGGTAGTTTCCCTTCACAACAGATCTCTTACCTAGTAACTACAGTAACGTTAAAAGTATCCGAAGAAGCTCTGGGAGAGAAAAGACAATAATTGTTCAAGAGGGGTTGAAAGTACCCCTCGAAAATTTCTCACCGCCTCATTGGCGAGTGGCAGAATCTGTTCATCTTGAAATATTTCGACTCGCAGCTGGAACTCTACATCAAACTACGCACCAACAGTCACAATGGTCAGAAAAAGAAAAAACCTCGATCCCGAGATTTTAGAGGATGCCCCTCCAGCGAAGAATGCCGAAGACAGCGGCAGCGACGATGTACGACCCCTTCTCCTTCCTCACTACTCTACCCACCAAACCTATGCGAGCTAACGATCATCAGGACGTAGATATGGTAAACGTCGAATTCGAATGGTTCAATTACAAGCCAGATGTTGATTTCCACGGCATCAAAAGTCTCCTCCGGCAACTCCTCGACGTCGATTCTCAACTCTTCGATCTCTCTGCCCTTTCAGACCTCATCCTATCCCAGCCAACCGTCGGGTCAACCGTGAAAGTAGATGGCGAGGAAACAGACCCGTATGCCATCATCACCATCCTCAATGTACGGGAGCACATGAAAAACAAGAGTTTTGCCAGCCTAGCGGACTATATTGCTGAGAAGGCGCGAGAGAATGCGGATTTAAAGGTTGTGGACAAGCTCATCTCGTCCGAGTCGAAAGCGGAAATCGGGCTAGTTTTGGCAGAGCGGTTGATCAATGTGCCGTCTGAGATCGCGCCCCCGATGTACACCATGCTCATTGATGAGATCGAGGCGGCCGTGGAGGATAAAGAGCCGTATGAGTTTACGCATTATCTAATTCTGTCGAAGACTTATCGTGAGGTGGAATCGGTGCTGGATCAGGAGGATAAACCGAAATCAAAGAAGAACAAGGCGGGGAAGGCAAGTAGGGAAAATTTTTACTTCCATCCGGAGGATGAGATACTGCAGAAGCACGCATTAGCTTTCGGCTCTTTCGATTATACAAAGGATGAGGGGGAAGGGATAGCAGATAGTAAGAGGGCTTTCTCCGAGTTGGGGATTAAGCCGCAAGGATCTATGATTTTAATAGAGGCGAGCAAGTTTGAGGGTGCGGTTAAAGCTATTAGCGAGTATCTAAAGCCAGCACAATAAATTTAGGTTGCTTTCAAAACCAATCCGCTATTCAGGTATTAACCTCTGCATCAGATAATCGACCTCCACTACTTTGGTGATTGGGATCACAAAGTTCTCGTACATCTTCACAACTGCATCAACATTAATCTTTGCCAGTCCCTCAGCGCCTGTACTAGGATCAGTGCCATACGTCCTCGCTTTCAGCGCTAATCTCTCCAAAACCTGCTTCTCAACTGCTTTGTTGGTAATTGCTTCACCAATCCCATCTGTATCCTTTGCTTTGATTAGCGCAGTGAATTTATCCTTCTCTGTGCGGAACTTGGATTCTGCCACAAATTTTCCAAAATGTATACGTCGTGAGAGAGCTTGTAGACACAGAATGTCTGCCGTTGCTGCAGAGCCATAATTCTCCTCTGTCTCTCCTCTATCCTGCCTTCCAAAGTCCGCACATGCCTCTGGGAGAAATTGATGTATGTAATGCTCTTTGATTTTATCATTGACGTTGATATCATTCTTATATAGTATCTTTGGATAATGAAGCGGCTGCAAAATCGGCGTCTGGAGTGCGTCGGGGAAGAAAGGGTATTCGTCAGGGGATTGGAAGCGTCGAATCAAGGAGTCGAGCTTTTCTCGTTCTCGTAATGTCCAGTCGAGGAAACTGAGGTCACTGTTTGGTATTTTGACTGCGCCGGCGCTGTAGATTGTGCCATTGAGAGGAAATTGAACTCTTTCAATGAGGTGGAAGGTGATTGTATCCTCTAACCGACTAGCAGTGTTCTCAGCACAATAGAATCTTGGGTAGATTAGTAGGAACTTACATCAACTGAAAGCGTATATTAGAGAGATCTAATGCTTTATGAGGGTCAGAGAGATCTATAGCACTGTCCATGCTGACTCAACCACCCAGCAAGTGGGGTAGAGTAAGCGTAAAATTGGTTGAGACTTTCTGGGTTGATGATATTGGAGTTCTAGTGTTGAGGTGCGAGCTACACAGTAGAGAGTACAGTGAGCACCAGAATCTGGAGCCTAATATCCTGGAACGAACCGGCGAAGGTAGAATTGTTTTCGGAGGTTCGCTGTTTATGACTTGTTCTCGCGAGGACAAGCAGCTACCCCTGCAGGTGAAAAAGCCCCTCGACGCCACAACCTGGACCTTGTTGTGGCTTAAACGCGCCAGCCAGCATCATCGTTCACACGACCAAGATGAACAAATCTATCAAAATCTACTGCCTATCGCCTCATTCAGCTCCCGCGGACTCGGACACGGAGACCCAGGCAAGGATACAGCTTTACATGTTTGGAATACGGTGAACGATCTCCTATGGCTGGCTCGAGTAGCCATAATGCCTCTCCCTTCGAAGGACTGGCGGAGGATGATACTGCTATAATATCGGTAGGTACTGGCGCATTCAGTAAAAAGTTGATTTCCTAATTCAAGAAAGACGAGGGGACTAGAGGCATTTGGGAGAAAAGTTACAACCACAGCTACGCATCTCATAGGGGACCCAATGACCACTAGTACTCACTACCAAAATGCAATGACCGACCTGCATAAACAACTACGGAGGCCAAACCTACAGAGAAGCGTCTTCTCATTTGCCAAAACCAGTCCTACAGATCTTGTACGCTCGAAACTATCGACTTCAGAGATACAGTACCGTGCCTTGACATATTTGCCCGATGAACTTTTAAGAAATATTCCTGAGGATGAAAATGTATACTCATTATTCCAAGGTTTCCAGGCTACCATGCCTGAGAATAGCCCAAAAGGGAAGCGCCATGGAAGGAGGGTGTCGAGGGGGAGGAAGCTTCTCGAGGACGAGAAAGCCGAATCTGATTCAGGAACTCCACCCTCAATAGGGAAGCTAAAGAAAGAAAAGCACACGCTGAATCATCAGCTAGAAATGATGAGCATTCGCAAGAACATGGCCAGCAGCGAAATACGGGAGATTGACAACAAGATAGTCAATCTCAACAGCATGAGGAAGATAGTGTTGGACCGGTTAGCAGGGTTAGAACAAGAAGAGGCTCTTTTGGAGCACGACAGTACGTCCAAGGGTGACAAAGACTGGAGAGTGAGGACTAATCTTTGCTAGTTCTTGATGTTGAAAATCGATTGGAAGACGCGCAAGAATTGCTAGATGACGCAGAGACGCTTGCTCAAGCTTCAAAAGCCGAGGAAGAGCTCGATATTCCCGATGACGATGCCATGGATGCCTCATTTATGTCTGAGTCAATCTATGAGAAGCTGCCATCCGCAAGTAGCACACCCACTCGACCAAAAAGACACAAAACCGTCCGGCGCAAGTCGATGCCTATACTCCATGAACACTTTGAGCCAGGTTCTAACATTAGAGAGATCCACGCTCATCGAGATGTGATTACAGCCCTCGACTTTGATGTTCCATTTGGTACAATGGTTAGTTCTGCGCTTGATGATTCTGTGAAAGTATGGGATATGAACGCCGGCCGATGTATAGGCCTGCTCGAGGGCCATACTGCATCTGTTCGTACCCTACAAGTTGAAGATAACATTGTAGCAACCGGATCAATGGATGCTACTATAAGGCTCTGGGATCTTAGTAAGGCGAACTACGTGCCACGGAGTAATCGGATCAACAAAGATGATGATGAAGATGAAGATCCACTAGCCTTTGGAAACCCAGAGGATGAGGATATTGAACCTCCTGCCGGTACTATGGCTGATTGTCCGCTTTTCACGCTTGAGGCACATGTGGATGAGGTTACTGCATTACATTTCCGAGGCGACACTCTGATTTCAGGATCAGCCGACAAGACCTTGCGGCAATGGGACCTAGAAAAAGGACGCTGTGTCCAAACTCTGGATGTCATGTGGGCAGCAGCGCAGGCTTCAGCCTCAATGGGATCAAACGAAGGCGCTTGGCGACAGACAGGAAAGACTGCGGACTCTTCGGCTGATTTTGTAGGTGCTGTGCAGGTCTTTGATGCAGCACTAGCGTGCGGAACTGCTGATGGCATGGTCCGACTGTGGGACTTAAGAAGCGGCCAGGTGCACCGAAGTCTCGTTGGGCATACGGGTCCTGTAACATGTCTCCAGTTTGATGATGTTCATCTCGTAACTGGAAGTATGGATCGAAGTATCAGAGTGAGTATTTTTGTGAACCCATGTATTTCTATGCTGACAATGCCTAGATCTGGGATCTCCGAACTGGTGCCATTTACGACGCCTATGCATACGATTCACCTATTACTAGCATGATGTTTGATAGCAGGAGAATTGTTGCCGCGGCGGGCGAAGATGTGGTAAAGGTGTACGATAAAACGGATGGACGCCATTGGGATTGTGGCTCAGGTGTATTGGCGGAAGAAGAGAATAGATCGCCTGCCACTGTGCAAGAGGTAAGAATCAAGGATGGGTATGTTACTGAGGGTCGGAAAGACGGTATGGTTGGCATTTGGACTTGCTAAAGTCTGACTACCATTCTCAATCTGGATTAGATCATTGCTGGGGTGTTGCGGCTGGGAGGTATGCATTTGAAGGACTTGTAGATATATGTACAATTACAAGTGGGATACTACCAGTATATAGAAATGCCACATTCTTGCTCTACTCAGTCATCAAGTTTTTCTACCATCGCTTGATATCTTTTTCGCTAAAATACTTGTATCTAATATGAAATGTTGGTATGATTTGGAAAGTGATATGTGACGAGACATAGCTAAATGGCTTCTTTCTTTCTCACTTATTAAGACGAATTTGCTACTCAAAAACCCCAAGAAGAGCTGACATACTATTTCAATATATCATTTGTGTTGAAGGTAAGAACTACCCCCCCCCCCCCCCCCCCCCCCCCCCCCCCCCATGTGGCAAGAGAGTCTCGCCTAACTCCTTGTTTAGTAAATCGTCTATTTTTCACAGAAAAGGATATGGAAAGCAGAGCAGTCATCCACGAATGTGTGTAGCATAGTAATGAGTGTATATTTATCCTAAATGTTTATATATATATGAGTGTATTATTTCAAAAGAGGGTTCCGGAACAAAATTACCGCGAAAAATAAATCAAACGACAAAATTCAAACGCTGTTAGATCCACCACTAATTTCCACTTTCCAAATTGATTTTCTGACTTAAGCTACCAAGTAGCTTTGCTAAATTTGATTGCCTTGAATTTGATGTTGCAGCCGTTAGAGCTTTGTCGGCGCTGGAGAAGGATCTAATAGACCACGTTGATCTTCCATCCGACCTTCATGACCCTTGCAGCGATAAGACACAGCATGGCTGCGAGGTATGCTGCGGCCGCAAACAAAATGAGCCCGGTGTAGTTTTTGCCACCATTCGCTGTAAGAATGAGGCCGCCAATGGGAAGCGAAGTCAGTGTCCCAAAGGCAACCACCATCCAGCAGGTGGCAAAATATCGACCGTATTCCTCTGTCTTGCACATTTGTCCTACGCACACTGGGCTGAGACTGAGGTTGCTGCCACTGACAAATCCAAAGATCACCGAGAAGACGACAATCATTGGAGTTGAGTTACCTGCTGGCAACCATAGTGCAAGGCATGTGATGACACACATGAGGAGACTCAAGATAAGCGTGTTTACACGACCCATCATATCAGCGACAAGGCCGGCAAAGAAGCGGCCAAAGAATGAGCCGGCATTCATGATGGCAATGATTTGAAAACCGAATGCCGAGCTCTGGCCATGAGATGTAGTATATGAAGTGATGTAAGTCAGGGGTACGAAGATGCCCCACTCCATCAAGAAGATGCCTGTGGTAATAAGGGCAAAAGGTATATCCTTAAAAACCATAATGTTTGGAGCGATGCTCATTAGGCTGGCCATGGGCTTGCGAGGGAGACGACTTCTCACTAGCAAGTTCGCCATCAAGAGTAGGAATACGAGAATGAAACCGAGGATCCTAGTGGCCCATGCAAATCCAACGGCTGGGAATAGCTTCTGAAGCATTAAAGGAAATATAATGCCACCAATGGATCCGGATGTCATGGCTATTCCTGTGGCATTTCCTCGTTTTCGAAGGAAGAAATGGCCGATTGAGGCAACACATGGAGTATTGATGAGGCATCCGCCGATACCATTAAGCACTCCATAGACAATCATAAAATGCCAGTATTCTAGAAGATATTAGCCAGGAGGTAAAATATCCAGAACCAGGAGCCACATACGTGTGCAAAGTCCAAGCAAGAACATGGAAGCTATCAAGAGGATACTACCCGAGAAGATCAAAGCTCTAGGGCCATAGGCGTCAAAGATTGGTCCAACCGGTGCGCCACAGAAAAATGTCAGGAACAGAGCAAATCCAAAGATCCATCCGATTTGACTGGCATTGTTGTCCTTCAGTTGGTGAGTACTGAAGTACTCGAGTAAGACAGCGGTGCTGTTGATGATGCCGAAAACAGAAAAGCTACCGCAAAAAGCTCCTACGACAACAAGCCACGCACGGAGGCCACCTTCAGGGAAGTCGTCCTTCTCATCCTGATTGAGAGATAAGGATTCCGAGGCCGTATCGCTGGATGGTCCGAAGATGCCATTCACAGTAGATTGTGGGGGTTCATGCTGGGGAGATTGAGCCTCGTTAGGCCCAACCTGGAGGGAGGCGGTCACGTCCGCTTTTCCAACATCGCCGGGAGGAGGGACGACAGGAGTGCTTCCGACATTTTCAGTATCTTGAGAGTGAAAAGATTGGAGTTTTTTCAAGCAGCTGACCTCTGCTACAAATTGACCACTGTGCATTCGCTATTTCCGCCAAAACAGCTCGTTTGATTCAAAGCCTCTGCGAATCTCGCAAATGAACGTTCGAAGCGGTTGTTTTCAAGGAAAAATCAGGAGAGGAGGCGGGGGTTAGTGAAGATATTTGCTCCCACTTTCGGCCGGCTCCGTTAGCAAGTTTGCCGTCCACGTGAGTGCATGACGGCATCTAATGGCATTTTGGAACTCAGAAGCATTGTGGAGAACATTGTTGTTCCAATTGAGAGCGTTGCCTTGAAGCCCGAAGGACCGAATGAAGTCATTTGAGTTGAGGTGACGAATAAGTGAAGCTCTTTGGCAAAGAGCGAAGAGCGAAGCCGTAAATACCAGTTGATACCCGGGTGTTCTCTTACTTTATTTTCGACACTATGACAGCATTTTAAAGAAAATACTTTCAAAATTGACTGTTGGGCTTTCTCTGACTCAGGTACTATATGGACATCTTCATTAGAACGTTCCTAACTGTTAGGAGACAATCTTAACAACATTAAGTATTTTATGTTAAATTTGTTCAGATTATAGATTCAGAGTTCAATCAGCAGCTCATGATTAAACTGAAGGATTTGTGATTGGGCTTGATTGAAGGAGTTGGATATGTGACGTGCAAAAGTATATATAAATTTAGAATTTAAATTCAAATCTGAGACGAGCTGAGGGCATAATCAAACAAGAGTTTAAAGAGCACGGTAACCAAGCGTGAGTGACTTCATGTAGCTGCAAAAGTCTTAGTAAGACAATTAGGGCTTGATGCTACTTGTCTAAAGCTTATGATGACCTGTTGGTTTATGGCTTGCATGAAGAAAAAATGGAAGAAGGTTACGAAGAGAAATTTCTTAAAAATTATCGACGTTAATCTGCGCCCAAAAAAATAAAAAACTACTCATTGGATTTGGAAGAAGGCATGTAAATGAATACCTTTCAATGTGGAATTTTAACTTTTTAAATAAAGTTAAATTACATATTGGTGTACAAAGCTGACAGAAAATGATCGTAGTTGAGATTGTAAATCCAAGATAGATTTGTTCTTATGCAACAGAATCCACTCCACCTTTTACTTCTTGACGACGCCGATTGGCTAAAGCATAATTAGTCAACTATTTCGTATCATTTGTTTAAGTGTAGACCATACCTTTGGAGGGTGAACATGGTCAGTTGTACCAGCCAGGGTTGTTAGCCACACGTCACTAGGACGCTTGACCCCGCCAGGACCACCCAAGAAGGTATTGGGGAAACCGAGGTCGAAAGGATGAGCATCTTCAATCTCCTTCACTTCTTCCTCAGTTAATTCGACAGACAATCCAGCAATGTTGCCCTTGAGGTGGCTAATCTTGCGGCCACCAACAATGGGAAAGACGTAGGGAGTCTTATCCATAACGTAGGCCAATGCCACGCTGGTGATCTCAGCATTCTTCTCTTTCGCAATCTTTTCAAGCACTTTGCTGACTTTAAGTTCCGCTTCAGTTGCTCCGCCCAATTTACGACCTTCTTGGCTTTGTCGTTGTTCTTCAGTTTTGAAGTTTCCACCACCGAGTGCACCCCAGGGAGCCAATCCCATCCCTTCTGCTTCACACATAGGAATGATTTCGCGCTCGAAATCACGTCTTGCGGCACTCCATTGACCTTGGTAAACTGAAAATTGGCGGAATCCGTTTTGCCTAGCATATTCGTTGGCTTTGCTTACAATCCACGCTGGCGTATCCGAGATTCCTAGATAAAGAACTTTTCCTTGCTGGACCATTGTGTTGAGAGATTGCATGAGTTCCGGGATTGAGCATGTAAAGTCCCACCAGTGAACATAAAGCTACGAGATATTAGCACACCTCTATGACAAATCTGTTTGAATCTGCTGTGCTCAACACCACATTGCGTAGTAAGTTTTGCTGGGCAAATTTGACTTTTGCAAATAGTCTTGATAGTCGAGATTAGCACTCACCAAATCAATATAGCTAGTCTGAAGTTTCTTCAAGCTGGCTTCCAAAGTCGTGTGCAGTGATTTCGTTCCATTCCCACCGGTATCTACAGGTAGGTCAGTATAAGATATGCTGATATCGAGAGCAAAAGGAGTCGAGTGAAGATCAGGCCGAAGAGCTGTTTTGAGGCGAAATGCCTAAAAGATAGCTCCAAGCTCTTGGTTTCCGCAGGAGATTTGCAAATGAAAGTGAGATCGTCTTACTGATGATAATTTCCTTATCGCCATGACCAGTCCTGTAGGCAGTTGTAAATTTTGTGGCAATGACCATCTGATCTCTATTTCCACGCTCCTTCATCCATTCCCCAATCCAAATCTCGGATTCTTCTTTCTGGTAGTTGCAAGCAGTGTCAATAAAGTTACCGCCCGATTCATAGAAGTAGTCAAGGATCTCAAAACTAGTTTTCTTGTCGCATGTTCCCATAAAGTCTTTCCTAAAGTATGGTTAGTGTCTGGACGTGGGTTCGCAATTCACAATCAGGTTACCAAGCATCACCAAAGTTCATGGCACCAAGACATAGAGGGCTGACCCTGACGGCAGCAGTTGGAGAGAGCATGCGATATCGACCAAGAGCGGTCTTGGGTGGTGCGGCTGCTGCGAATGCCATTGTGATGGATATTCAGAAAGTAGATGGGTTTGGAGAAGAAGAAAAAGTGCAGTGGAATTGATCTGATCTCAAGGCTGATTGATGGAATGAAGAAAAGAGAAGAGGCCGACGGGTCTGGTCTGATACTTATAGAAAGAACTCCAGCGACTGCGGACGGCAAGTCGCCTAAAGCCCCTCATTCCAATGCCTCCGTCGATGACCGCAAGAGCAGTTTAAGAATTTAGATTTAGCCCAATCAGAGCCATCAAGGTGAAGCTTCCTGACGCTATGCATTCATGTCCGATAACTTTCGGCTTTTGGCTGCTGTGAAGTCATCCACATCGTCCCACATCTTATGCACGATCGGCAGTATTCGCTTGTAGCACCCCGGCAAAGTCCTTAAGTCCATCGCCATTGCAGCAGCATGCTGACTGCTCCATCCCATCGATTCGGATCTCCGCCGTCTTCGGGTGGGTGCCTGTGGGATTCGTGGTGTTCAGACATGGCGGAGAGTCTTCGAATGAGGACACTCGAACTCTTTCCACCATAGCCAAGGGAGGGTCCGATATTATCGCGAGAACATTAGAGGTGCAGACCATAAATAGCAAACAACTCGAAGAACGGTTGGTTGGCTGAAATGCACATTGGTCAACGTTCCCTCCCTCCATCACAAGTTTTAGGCTAAGCGAGGAAAACCAGGGGCTTCCCGCACTTGTTTCAGAAGCTCAGGGCAAGGCTGCGGCTGTTGGTAGTGGTTGATGGGTGAGTGACGCATTGTTTGGTGTTGCTACAATAGCAAGGACACTCGCTCCTGAGAAGCTACCTATTGACCCCCAACGGACAATGTGATTGTTCACCGTTGCGAATGGGCGACCTTTCGCTACGGCTTCCATCACAATTTATCCTTCATCAACCTCGAATCCACGAGCTACTTCCACCTTTTCCATCAGCACCACTGGAGCTGCTTCGCAAGCCAAACCAAGATCCATCTGGTCTCGCATTCTCTACCCCACACTTTCTGCCCAAAGAATCGATTTCTCCCGAGCTGAATATCTGACACCAACATTGATAGCACCCGCAAACAAAATGGAGCAACTTCGGAGATTGAAGGAGACCGTCGTAGGTTATCTCTCTCCAGCGAAGCGACGTCGCACAATGGGTCCTAGTACACCTTTGAATGATGCCACCGAGCACAGGTTTTTCAATCCCACTTCTGAGCCGCTGGGCAAGGAAAAAGAATCTGCGCTTCTTCGACAGATTAGCCAGAAATACCTGTCACCTTCGGATACCAAGAACTCAAGAAAGCGAAAGAGACGAGGAGAAGAGGATGGAATACGTGGAGACGAGAGGGCCGAAGAAGATAGTGTCGATAAAAACAGTATTCAAGGTGACAGCCCTGAGGATCATATAGTGGAAGAAACTTTCGAGGCAAACGGTGTTGAAGGTGACAGCGTTGAAGATGACGTGGACTTGTCAGATCACTCGATTGAAGGAGAGGAAGGAGATCTTTCTCCCGAGGTTAACCCCAACGACTCAATATCCCAAGGCAGCCCTGTCCAGAGTGGTAGCAACGACGCTCTCGAGGATTCTGATTTGGTAGAGGACCTTGAAGAGGCATTCGAAGAGGAGATCGACATTAACGAACTTAACGCAGAGGCACAAGAGAAAGCGGATGCAGAGGCCAAGGTCGAGCAGTACCTTGCTAGACAGGCCGAGCTTGAGCTGAGGAAAGAATCAGTTCAAGAAGTCAAGGCATCTGGAGACTGGCATCCTCATGAAATCTACTTGTTCGAACGGCTTGCTATGCGTAGTTTTGAACCTCTCATTCCTGAAAGCTGGCGGATTGATTTTCCAACACTGCCTGATGAGCTTTTCTCTACCAATGAGGATGAGGCCTTTGTCAATGCGAATTGCCGTCCAAGTTCACATGGTAAGTTCGAGCGAGGTCTTTTAACAGCCAAGACTAATTTTGCTGTCTAGCCATTAAAGCACTCCAGTCTCTTCTCAATCTAGGTGTTCGAGTCAGAGACAATATTATCTGTGAAGCTCCCACGGAACGATTGATATCAAGGGAAGTCAACAGCTATATCAAATGGTCTGAGAGGGATGGCGGATACACGACATTGCGCTATCTTCCTGTCCTTACAGTCGTTACTGCTCGACCAAACCAATCAATTACAGCCATCAGTAACAGTATCACCAACCAGTTGAGCTTCCTTGCCGAGAAGCATCGGGCAGAGCTAGCTATTCCTGGTGGACGGATCAATGAAGTTGGTGAAGTTCAGTTGTATACTCGACAACCACCTCTACTTTACGGCATGATTATTGCTCAAACTATGATCATATTTGTTACGCTAGATTCTGCAAAACCCGAGGCAACTTTACGGCATCTTTCACATTTCCAATTCAAGGAGAAGAACATGGATGTTTGGAATGGATTTGCTATTGCGATGATGGCTATCGTGGCACGGAATTATTCAATGGATCACAAAGATTACATGGAAATTGATGATGACCCAGTATCTGATATTGATGCGTAAACACACGACATCTGCATCAGGGCCTTTGCGATTAAAAGAAATTAAGTATAGGCTTTGTTAATGAAGACTAATCCGGTGGCAATCCAAAGTTTTGTTTTCGACTTTTGAAAAACGTCAAGGATATGGTCAGGAGTATTGGTGTTTTGGCCATGAGGTGTAACTTTCATTTATTTTGCAGAAGGAATACCCCCAGGTGCACACAGCACTCAAGCATATTGTGTAGGAGTAGATACCCAGCGTTGAAGCTTTAGGTCCAGAATACAAACTTGAAGGTCAAACATAACCTACAGATTCCTGCCCTAATATACAATATATAGTTTTATGCTTCCGCCGAATGCAGCCATGATCTCGTTCATATACAGACGTTTATCGGAGAACCCATTCGCCCTAAAACCTCCTCCATCTACATACAATTCTGGAGCCATTTATCCCTTCGATCACGATCAATTCTCTAAAGCTCTCTCCTCTAACGCCACCACTGCGTTATCCAACTCTCTAATCCTCTGCCCAATCCTCCTCTTAATCTCCTCACCCTCACCCCCTTCCAATGCCTCCTTATACATCGCCTTCAACCGATCCAATTCCTCTCTTGCAGCAGCCCTATCCTCCGCCGCATACACGGATTTCTTCTCTGTTTCCTCGGTGGCGATCTCGAACTCATCCCGCGCCGTGAAGTACTGTTCTTGAATTTCTTCGATGAGTTCGTCTGCTGGAGAGGTGCTGGTTGAATATGCGCGAGAGGGGAGTCGGATAGCTGTGAATGCGCTTCTGCACGTGGCATGGCTGTGAGGTGATAGTTGCGCTGATGTCGGGGGACTTATGTGCGAGTTGAGGCTGCGTGGGGTGCGGATTGCGCTGGATGTGGAGAGGGTGAAGGATCGATCAGATTGTAAACCGCGCTTGTGAATGGCAGAGCGCGCTGCTCGAGCTGGTAGGCGGCAGAAGGAAAGCATTGTGTGTGTTGTAAATATTGAAATGTCGAAGAAGCTCTTGGACAGTGAGCTCGGCCTTGGGTCGATGACGGACTCGGCTGCAGCGGAGGTCAGCCTTGCGTGTCGTGTCTCAAATTGAGCTCCTAGGTTTCTGGGCCTGCTTTCTTCTACAACAAACTTCTCTTAAAATTCAATTTGAATAGACAAAATGTCGAAGAGTAAAGGAGAAAAGGAAGAGGTTCCCATCCATTTGGATTATTATTACCGAGCTCGAGACTTTGCATTGGGCGTACATCCGCTGTCCAAATATGCTGTACCAGTGTTACTGCTCGCAGATGCATTGCTTTGCAGCTTGATAATTTCCAAAGTTGCTTGTAACTTGACCCCAGATTTTGCTGTGTTTCTATTTGCTGACAGTTGCAGATACCGAGATCGATTGGAGAGCGTACATGGAACAGGTAGAGCAGTATGTCAACGGCGAGCGCGATTACACCAAGATCAAAGGAGGGACTGGGCCACTAGTTTATCCTGCTGCTCATGTGTATATCTATTGGGCATTGTATAAGATCACAGATAAAGGTCGAGATATTCTGCTTGCGCAGAGAATCTTTGGTGTGTTGTACTTGGGGACAGTTGCTGTTGTCATGGCTTGTTATAGAAGAGCGAAGGTAGAGTTGTTGGACACATTGAAGAGATGATATACTAATCACTTCGTAGGCACCAACATACGTTCTACCGATGCTAATACTATCGAAACGTCTCCATAGTATCTTCGTCCTCCGCCTTTTCAACGATTGCTTCGCTGTCTTCTTCCTCTGGGTAGCCATTTATGTGTTTCAGAGGCGGATATGGACTTTAGGAAGCATTGCATATAGCTGGGGTTTGGGAGTCAAGATGTCCTTGCTACTGTCCCTTCCAGCCATTAGCATTATACTCTTCCTCACTAAAGGAGTAGGTGGCAGTTTCAAACAGGCTTGGTTAATGTCCCAGCTGCAGGTTGTCATAGCATTTCCTTTCTTGCCGGAAAACACTTTGGGGTATCTCAATAGAGCGTTTCAGTTTTCGAGGCAATTTCTATTCAAATGGACCGTCAATTGGAGGTTTGTGGGAGAAGAAACCTTTTTGAGTAGGGAATTCTCGATATCTCTCCTCGTAGGTCATATCAGCACACTTGCTCTCTTTATATCAACAAGATGGCTTCGACCGACCGAAATGCCCATTGTGGAACTCATAGGGAATGCTCTGAGGTATGAGGAACCGTGTGGCAAAATGCAGCATGCCATTTCTACCCGTATATCGCCAAATTATATCCTGACAACGATCCTGACTGCCAATGCGATTGGTCTCCTCTTCGCCCGTTCTCTGCACTATCAATTCTACGCCTATATTGCGTTGGCAACACCTTTCTTGCTCTGGAGAGCCGGATTGCATCCGGTACTTCAGTACGTGCTATGGGCAGCGCAAGAATGGGCTTGGAATGTATATCCGAGCACTGATCTGAGTTCAATGGTTGGTGTTGGTATTCAATTGATCACCGTTGCAAGTATCTGGTGGGGGACCCGAACGGATTTCATTGTTCCAAAAGGAGACGGTGGTGCAAGTAAGAAATTTACTTAAGCCGGCTGAAGGATGCTCTATTCTTCTTCTGAGTCGGAAGGAGGCATTTTGCCCATGGTCGATTCCTCATCATCCGAGTCCTCGGGGTATGCAGAGGTTTTAGGGAATTCCTTGGGCCTGTGGCAGAGTTGTCGTTAGACAACAATTTACAAGAGAAGGAAACCACGAACCAATACGATTGTTTTCTCCATTCGCGCTCTTCCCGGACGATGTTTATGATCTCTCCACTGATCTTATTTTGCCTCACCTCTGCCTCCTTCGTATCAATCAAGACGTATCCTCCGCGCTTGAGCCATATGGTATTTCGAAATCGAGATTCGAGTTCGACAAGGACAGTCTTTTGATTTGGCAGTGCACAGGTGTATAAACTATTACCTTCCGCCTTTACGATACTGGCAATGAATTGGGTCGCTGTCAGAGCTAATGGTGGGGTCGAGGTTTCTTCGGCAGCTGCGGTAATATTTCGCTTTGGACGACCCATGATCTGTTCTGGATAAGGCACGACTCTGTGTGACGGACTCCTGAGTGTATGACGGAAGGTTTGGCGCCAGCTATCATTCACCGCATCCACACAATTTTTTCCTGTTCCTAGAATTATTTCTCCACGACCACTACGGGAACTAGGTGAAACGTTTCGCCGAGTTGCTGATATCTGAGGGTCGAGAAGGTTAGCCGAGCCCGGCTCGCCGAGTTTGACCTGATTGAGCTGAAAGTAGAGGCACATCGAGAACATTCATTGATTTCCAAGCCATTCAATACACATTTGCTAATTTCTCGCCGCGGGGTTGAGCCCATAGGGCAATTGTCTGCTCGGACCCCGTATTCACCTCCAATTTGTTGGATTTCCTATCCAGCTGATCAGTCTTTGCATGAACCGTCCTGTTGTCCTGTCGTCCTGTTATCGGACCGTTCACCTGCACGCATTGTCAGATGGCTCCAGTTTAAATCCGCATATTCACGTAGAGTTAAGGTTCCGAGTAGCTCTTTATTAAGGTCTTGTCGGTGTTCAAGTTTCATCCCACTGATCTATTATCTCCCTTTCTCGACCCAAACGTCGATCATTTCTTAAACGAACCTCTTTATTGTTTGCTTGTATCTCTTGGCGCCATTCAAGTGAATAATTGGACATGGCTTCTTACGCTTTTGGTGCCCTTATCGAAGTCGAATCTTCACCCAACAACCAAGAACCTCAAAGCATTCCAATCGCTCCTCAAAAAGCTCTGCCAAGAACTTACCATTCCGTCCCCGAACCATTAGAACTTGACAATATCGAGTGGAATGTGAAAGTAACCAGCGCTCCTGGACCTTCTGGTACCTCTGATAATGCCACACCATCTGGGTACCAGACCCCAATCGTGCTCGATGACCTGGAAATGAGTAGGTCACCAAGTCCACATCAAGAACATGAAGGTGTCGAAATGATGCAAAGTTTCTCGAGTCCGCCTCAGAACAGATACAGAGTTTTGTCGATTTGCCTGGTCATTTTCGCGTTTGGAATCAGCGATTCAGCTTCTGGTGTCCTTCTTCCTAGCATTGAGAAGTAATTAGCAAAGCATTCCTATTTGTTTTCTATGCTGATATCCAATAAGATTCTACGGAGTTGGTTACGCAATAGTGTCTCTAATATTCGTTACTAATGCTGCCGGATGGATCTTTGCAGCTTTCTTCGTTGATGCCCTCAGACTACGACTGGGAAGGGCTAGAACTCTTATGCTCGGACAAGCATTGATGGCTTGTGGCTACTTACCAATCGTTTCAACAGCCCCCTTTTCTGCTATAGTGGCAAGTTACTTCTTGTTAGGTTTAGGAATGGCCATCAATCTAGCCATGGGCAACACTTTTATTGTGAATTTGAACAACAGTACGAAATTACTTGGAATCATGCATGGAGCATACGGCATTGGAGGAGTATTAGGTCCAATCATGGCGACTGCTATGGTTGAATTGGGTGGCCTTCTATGGAGTCGATACTACCTTCTTCCTCTAGGAATAACCGTTTTCAATCTCGCATTCGCAGGATGGTCATTCTGGAACTTTGAATCCGAGGCAGGCGCTTCAATTTTCACGTCTCTCGAGCTCACTGCATCTCAAGCTCAGCATGATTCGCTTGAAACCCGTCAATCGCGTTTCAGAGAACAGGTCTCGAATATGAGAAAGGCATTCAAGTCTAAGACAGTCATCCTAGGCGCTCTCTTCATCTTTGCTTATCAGGGAGCTGAAGTGTCAATTAGCGGGTGGGTTATTTCCTTCCTCATCGCTAACCGTCATGGCAACCCTTCCCACGTCGGATATGTCACAGCTGGATTCTGGGGTGGCATTACTCTTGGACGCTTTCTACTATCTCACCCGGCACACAAGATCGGAGAGAAAATATTCGTTTATGTCATGGTTCTAGGAGCGGCTGTATTTGAATTGCTGGTCTGGCAAGTTCCTAACATTATTGGCGAGGCAGTTGCATTGGCCATTGTGGGCTTGCTTTTGGGTCCGGTTTATCCTTGTGCAACGGTCATATTTTCGAGATTGATTAGCCGAAAAGAGCAAATCAGTTCAATGTCCGTCATTTCTGCTTTCGGAAGCTCTGGAGGTGCCATCGCGCCGTTTACTACTGGTATATTAGCTCAAGCTGCTGGAACATTTGTGTTGCATCCGATCGCCATTGGCTTATTTGCTGTTATGCTCGGGTGTTGGTATTGGCTCCCAAATCCGAGAAAGAGGACCGAATAGGTGCTCTTGATTGTTAAATGGATATTTATATTCTTGGCTTCAATGCTTACGGTGCTAAGGGGTCTGATCTGTGGGTTGCGAACTTTGGAATATGGTAGAAGGACTTCGTGAGGGCTTAAGACGTTGAAAAGAGTATTTTAGCGTTAGGAAATGATTGCACGCTCTTCTATTACTTAAGTACATTTGATATGAGTGATGAAGGATAATAGGGCAATAAGGCTAGTTTATTACCTTTTAATGTGTATATCGAGCGAGTTCAAAGAAGTCACATCTTAGTAATCATATTATAAGAAAGTGTTGTTAGGTTGCCTACGTTGCTTATTATCTTAAATTAGAGTGAACAACGGGAAGAAGGACTAAAGGAAGCTTCATTGCCCGTCACACAGTATAGCCGCAGTTGAAGGATGGGTTAACGGCAGGGTCCGAGAGCGGGCGAGCTGAACCCCGAAATGTTAAACTTCCCCGGACTGCACTTGCCGAGGTTGGACCAAAGCCTTTGCCAACCGAGCCGGTCACAAGCTGGAGCGATCTACATACATTTCCAACACCGAACAACCTTCCTGTAGAGTACAGACTTTCTTACTACTCTCAAACAGTCATATCTCCATAGAATACTGCAATATGGCCTCAATTGCACGAGCACTGCGGCCAATAACCCGAGCTGCAGCAGCGGCTAAACCCTCTGTCAGAGCTGTAAGACCTAGAGTATATCAACAGTACGAGCTTCCAAACTTCTTGTCAATGGCTTTGCTAATGAGCATGGTAGTGTTCGATTATTGTCTGCCACAGCTCGTCGACGGGACGAAGCTGTCGATATCACTTCCGTACCTCCGACGCCCATTACACACATGTCGGAAATTGAAGCTGCAATGGCAGACTCAGTCTCCAAATTCGCAAACGATGTTATAGCACCCAAAGTCCGCGACATGGACGAGGCAGAAGCCATGGATCCAACAGTTGTAGAACAGCTGTTTGAGCAAGGGCTGATGGGAGTTGAGATTCCAGACGAATACGGTGGCGCAGGGATGAACTTCACAGCTGCTATTGTTGGCATTGAGGAGCTTGCAAGAGTAGACCCTAGCGTCAGTGTGATGGTGGATGTTCACAATACGCTGGTCAACACAGCTGTTTTAAAATATGCCAGCGTTGAGTTAAAGCAAAAGTGGTTACCAAGGCTGGCTACGAACACAGTCGGCTCTTTCTGTTTATCTGAGCCAGTCTCAGGGTCAGATGCCTTTGCTCTAGCTACGAAGGCTACCAAGACAGAATCCGGGTACAAGATATCTGGCAGCAAAATGTGGATTACTAATTCCATGGAGGCTGGGTTCTTTATTGTTTTCGCCAACTTAGACCCTAGCAAAGGTTACAAGGGCATTACAGCATTCATTATGGATAAAGACATGAAAGGCTTCTCGATAGCTAAGAAAGAGAAGAAGCTGGGCATTAGGGCTAGTAGCACGTGTGTGTTAAACTTCGATGATGTTGAAATTCCTAGAGAAAACCTCCTTGGCAAGGAAGGAGAGGGGTACAAGTACGCTATTGCTTTATTAAACGAAGGCCGAATTGGAATTGCGGCACAGATGACTGGACTTGCTCTTGGTGCTTTCGAAAACGCTGTGAAGTAAGTGGCCGTTTATCAAACTCGGTGAAATTCCTCGCTAATATATGTAGATATGTATGGAATGACCGAAAGCAATTTGGGCAATATGTCGGTGATTTCCAAAGCATGCAACATCAAATTGCCCAGGCCTATACCGAGATTTCAGCTGCCAGGGCTCTGGTCCTTAACGCAGCGAGAAAGAAGGAAGCCGGAGAGAATTTCGTCCAGGATGCTGCGATGGCGAAACTGTACGCATCCCAGGTTGCGCAAAGGGTTAGTGGGCAAGCGATTGAGTGGATGGGCGGTATGGGTTTTGTTAGGGAAGGAATTGCTGAGAAGATGTGGAGAGATAGCAAGATTGGGGCGATCTATGAGGGGACCAGCAATATTCAGTTGACGACGATCGCTAAGCTGCTGAAGCAGCAGTATACGAGTTGATAGAGGAGGTTGAAATGCGAATGTAATAGAAAAGAAGTCCTGCGCGTGGGATAAGAAAGTCCTGTGACTTTTGTGGCGTGAGGAAGAGAAGTTGCCACGGAACCGCAATGGGTCAGATGATATGAGAGAGGGCACTGTAGGGTGTTTGGATTGTGCTCGCACCATGAAGCCACAGATGTGGTCTGAAGCGTGAATCTCAGCGGGTCAGATATATCCTCCATACTCTTGTTGTTGACAACGGCCCTAAAACCACCCCTCTATGGGTCTTGGCAGCGAGTGGGACCCCAAGGCCCCAGCGCTTCCGAGAGCTAGTCTGTGCGCTGGGCCGGTTGCTGCAAAACACCGCTGAGGAACGTTGAAATCAAAGCTGCACTGCCATACGCCCGCCTATCTTGTCTGTGGAATCACGGCCGCTCAACAACCATTGGATTCCACAGCCCAAAACAAGAGCACTGCCCAACTCAGCTCCAGCTCACATCCCAAGGCGAAGTTTTGGATGGATCCTTCAGCCAAGGCACAATTTGTCAACATTCTATGAGCTTCCGCCACTCCCACCAGACAATACGAAATCGGCAGCGCATCCTCCCTCCAAAATTGCCGGTCCGTGTGGCTGAGCCTTCGATTCTTGAACTGCCTGCTATCCTCTCACGTGTGTTGCTCACACCTAGAATCACCCGGAACCAGGTAAATCCCGCCAGTTCGACAGGAGCATACCCCTCATGAGCTTCACATAATATTTGTGTGTTGATCGCATGCTCGCAGAAGAAAGTCCTGGCCGCCAAAGTCCTGGAATCGTCAACACGACCCCACTTCCCCAGCGCCCCCCAAACTCAAAACGAGCTCCCAAACTTCTCCCCTCCATTTCTTAGATTCTTCCCAGGGCCGGCGAACCCACGCCAAATACATCCATCATGAATAACGATGACGATGCTCTCACTTCGGTGTACAAGAAGATCGAGCGTGAGCGGGCTCTGCTCAATGCTGCCAACCAGATGCGGCAACAGACTCAGAATGAGCAGGTCCGATCTAGAATAGATACGCAGATGCGCGAGGGACGCAGGAATATCCAGTACTTGGAGGAGCGCATGCAGGAGCTTCAGATGCGGAAGATGGGCCAAGGGATGGACAACATGAATCTAGGTCCTGGCGGTGCAGGTCCTGGCAGACCGCAGAGTTCTGGGCTTCGCAACGATAGAGATGGCCCGCCTACGCCACCGCCGAAAGACTCAAGGGGTTATATGGATGCCGGATCTGGAGGTGGTTATGGGACACAAGAATACAGTCAAATCGGAGGCCATGGCGATATGATGCCCCCTCGACATCCCTTTGCCCCTCCTGGGCCGGGTCAGGGCATACCCCGATCTCGTCCAAACTACACCAAACTGGGTGAGTTGTCTGGAAGGTTTGTATTTATGCACGCTACTGACACTGAATAGATCTCATCAAATACGACACTCCATACCTCGGTCCACGAATTCAGCTGATGTTATCGCAGCTCGAATTTAAGCTCAATGTGGAGAAACAGTACCTTAAGGGTATCGAGAAGATGGTTCAACTTTACGCTATGGAAGGGGATCGTAAAAGTCGCGCAGATGCCGCTGGCCGCAGAATAGAGAGCACACAGAAGATCCAGATTTTAAAACAAGCGCTCAAGAGATATGAGGACCTTCATATTGACATGGAAAGTACTGCAGATGCACCAGATGGTAAGATCATATTTCATTTACTGGATAACTCGGAGACTAATAGTCTTGCCTAGATGACAGCATAAACACCCCAAATATGCGGAAACCATTGACTGGACAACTATCTATTAGGATACAGGCAGTGAAAGACGTAGATCACGCAACCACTAGTCGATTCACTCGTGGTCCCGAAACATTTATAGCAGTCAAGGTGGAAGACAATGTGGTAGCTCGCACCAAAGCGTCACGCAATGACAGATGGGAAGCCGAATATCACAGCCTCAACGTGGATAAAGCCAACGAGATTGAACTTACTGTTTATGATAAGCCTAGTGATCACCCACTGCCTATTGGGTTACTCTGGGTTCGAATATCTGATATAGTCGAGGAAATGAGGAGGAAGAGAATCGAGGCCGAAATCAACAGTTCAGGATGGGTATCTGCAGATCGAATGGCAAATGGCAGCATGCCAGGTCAGGCACCAGCGCAATTTCCAATGAGTCCACAGCAGCCACAATTTGGGCCTCCTCCTGGAAGCCAAGGTGCTCAACTTGGTTCAAACAACGCAGCTATGGGAGGCCCAGTGGTTGCAGCTCAGCCTATTGATGCATGGTTTGCTCTGGAGCCAGCGGGCGCAGTCCATCTAACAATAGGATTTACAAAACAAACCAAAGTTGGGAAACAATTTGATAATGGACTCGGCCGTAAAGGCGCTATTCGTCAACGCAAGGAGGAGGTACATGAGATGTATGGACACAAATTTGTGTCTCAACAGTTTTATAACATCATGCGTTGTGCGCTCTGTGGAGATTTCCTCAAGTATGCCGGTGGCATGCAGTGCGAGGATTGTAAATACACTTGCCACACAAAGTGCTACACTAGTGTGGTGACCAAGTGTATAAGCAAGTCGAATGCAGAAACCGACCCCGACGAAGAGAAAATCAATCATCGTATTCCGCATCGCTTCGAGAAGTTTTCAAATATGAGCGCTAATTGGTGTTGCCACTGCGGTTATATTTTACCATTCGGAAAGAAAAACTGCCGAAAATGTTCTGGTAAGCCATTCTTCTCCATTTATGATGAGTTTAACTAATATCATTCAGAATGTGGTCTCACGTGTCATGCAGCATGCGTACATCTTGTTCCAGATTTCTGTGGCATGTCTATGGCTGTTGCCAACGTAATTCTTGATGGCATCCGGAACCAAAAACGGAGACAGACTAGCCAGACGCCTATGAGTGGACGGACACTACGGCCACAATCTAACAAGCCAGGCTCGATATCGGAACAGGCGTCCTACACTGAATCTCGCACATCTTTTGGCCAGTCTGACGTCTCCCGACCTCCTCGGTCTCAATCATATGGAGCAACTTCCCCGACGTCGTCAGAAGCGACAGAGGCTGCTAAGATGATGTATACACAGGGGCAGGCATCTCCAACTCGACCAGCTGGCCCTGATCGAACTTCTTCGTCCTCGGCGGCGGCGGCGGCGGCGGCTGCGATGGCAGGACCTCGAAGTCCATCGCAAAGAGATCCATATCAAAGATCGTCCACCGATTACAATGCAGGACGAGGTAACGGACCTGCTTCAAGTTACAACACCCGACTTGACACATACCCTGAAGATAATCCTTACGGTGCACCTCCCAAACCTCAAGCTCCATCACAGCCAAGTTATAACCCTGCAGCTTATGCACAAGTCTCCGGATATCCAACACAACCTCTTTCACAAACCCAGCTCCAGCAACCACAGCTCTCTCCTACAAACCCAATGTATGGTGCCCAAACGCAAACGCAAACACAAGCACAAGCACCTGCCCCAATACCTGAACCCCAACCCCAACCATCGTCGTCTGCAGTAGTTCCACGAAAGGTAGCCCCTCCAGCAAATGAGCCTGGGACTGGCCGCCGTATCGGTCTTGATCATTTCAACTTCTTGGCCGTGCTTGGAAAGGGTAACTTTGGTAAAGTTATGCTTGCCGAAACCAAGCAAACCAAGCAATTGTATGCTATCAAGGTCTTGAAAAAAGAATTCATCATCGAGAACGACGAAGTTGAAAGTATTCGTTCGGAGAAAAGAGTGCTCTTGATTGCAAACAAGGAGCGTCATCCATTCTTAATTAATCTACATGCTTGTTTCCAAACAGAGACAAGAGTGTACTTTGTTATGGAGTATATTAGTGGTGGAGATTTGATGCTTCACATTCAGCGTGGGCAGTTTGGGACGAAGAGGGCACAGTAAGTTATAGAAGTATATTTCTTCAAAGCACTTGCTAACAAAACTAGATTTTATGCCGCAGAAGTGTGCTTGGCTCTGAAATATTTCCACGAGAATGGCGTCATATACCGTGATTTAAAGCTGGACAACATTATGTTGACCTTAGATGGCCATATCAAAGTCGCCGATTATGGTCTCTGCAAAGAAGATATGTGGTATGGGTCAACAACAAGCACTTTCTGTGGTACTCCTGAATTTATGGCTCCTGAGGTAAATAGTTTCTCACTAAATCAACAATAGTATCTGCTGACTTGATAGATCTTATTGGACAAGAAGTATGGTCGAGCTGTGGATTGGTGGGCGTTTGGTGTGCTTATCTATCAAATGCTTCTTCAGCAATCCCCTTTCCGTGGAGAAGATGAAGACGAAATTTATGACGCTATCCTTGCTGATGAACCCTTATACCCGATTCACATGCCTCGCGACTCCGTTTCGATACTTCAAAAGCTTCTCACTCGGGAGCCTGACCAACGTCTGGGAAGCGGACCAACCGATGCTCAAGAGATTATGAGCCAGCCGTTCTTTAGAAATATTAATTGGGACGATATTTATCACAAGAGAGTCCACCCACCGTTCCAACCTTCAATCAAGGATCCTACAGATACAAGCAATTTCGATTCCGAATTTACAAGCGTCACGCCCGTTTTGACACCTGTGCAATCAGGTATGTATTATCCCCTTTCCGACAAGAACAATTAACTAATCGTTTCCACAGTATTATCACAGGCTATGCAAGAAGAATTTCGTGGGTTCTCTTATTCAGCAGATTTCGTTTGAGTTGCCAAAAGTGGAAGTTATGGAATCACGAAACTCAATGAGTCACGGCCATGCCCGAGATGAAACGACAAGGGTAACGACCACGGTAGGGAAGAGAAGATTCGGAGGGCTCAAAAGCACACCTAAGCATGGGAATGGAACTTGAAAGATATAACACTGCAATGAGCAAAAGTCATGCTTCGTTCACATTCACTTCTTTAGACGGATGGCATCTGGGAAGGGGGAGAAGGATGGGTGGATGTCTGTCTGTACTTCGTATTAGCAAGCCAGTCCAGTCGCCGGCCTTCTTATAATAGATCACTTTGATTTCTGAAATACATGAACATCGATACGGATGATCTCGTTAAGAAAAAGTAGGATTTCATGTCGAGTTTTGAAACTCTTAGGTAGCTATTCGCTTTCATAATACCCTGATTTCTCAAAGCAAGCAGGTGACCGCTCATGTTCTCACCACAATCATCAATAAGTATCAGATCATCATTTACTAGTTAGACTTTTCCTCAACTCCACCCACACATAGCAACGCATCTAATAACTACGGCCAAACATACACCATGCCTCAGCTAGAGCACCGCACTCTGGATTCAAGCATTTGGTCTCTCCCTTCACCAATCCCTTTGGCTGCTCGAAAGGAATGCACAAACTCTTCATGCCCATGGAAGGAGCTTTCATCTCACCCTCGACGGCTTCCTCCTGCTTTCCTGTCGTGAGATCCTTGATCTTATCCTCGCATTTCTCAGTCAAACAGCTAGGAATCAGGACCACGTTTTTAGCGTCGAGAGCCGGGATCACTTCCTCCCATTTGGTGATCTCGATGCGGTGTGAGCGGAATGAGGCTTCAGCTTTTTTATACAAGTCGGACTGGATCTTTTCGAGGAGAGCAGGAATTTCTGTGCTAATGTCGACAATCGCGATAGTGCCTTTCTCACCAGTGTCACGGCGCGCGAAGGAGACTACGGATTTGGCAGCATCTTTGGGGCCATACTCGAGACGAAGGGGCACGCCTTTGAGCTCCCAGTCATTGAATTTCCAGGCTGGAGTGTAGCCGTCGCGAATGTCGTAGTCGGCGCGTATATCGGCTTTCTTGAGTGTCTCCTTTAGTTCTTGGAGTTGGTCGTAGTGCTTGGTCTTATCTTCAGGAGTGGTGGATTTTGTGATACCAACGGGAATGATGATCGTCTGGAGTTTTGAGATGCGAGGAGGAAGGACGAGTCCCTTGTCGTCGCCGTGAATCATGACCATAACGCCTATAACGCGAGTTGAGAGACCCCACGAATTTTGCCAGACATGAATATGCTCTCCTTTTTTACCGTCCTTTGGAGCTGGATCTTCGACAGTGATGTCAAACATCTTACTAAAATTCTGGCCCAAACAATGAGATGTAGCACCTTGAATGCCACGACCATTAGATGGGATATAACCCTCAACGGTAGTGGTATAGTACCCTCCTGCGAACTTCTCTTTCTCAGTCTTGCGTCCCCGAACGACAGGGACAGCAAGCAATTGTTCGTAGACTCCAGCATAGAGTTCTAGAATCTGTAAGACCTCTTCACCAGCTAGCGCTTCAGTTAAATGAGCGGTATGCCCTTCCTGCCACAGGAACTCGCGTGCTCGTAGGAAAGGAGTTGTCTGCTTCGCCTCCCATCTAACTACACTGTTCCATTGGTTAAGACGGAGAGGAAGATCTCGGTGAGATCGAATCCATTTTGAGTAGTAAGGATACATCACAGCTTCAGAAGTGGGACGAACAGCTACTGGAACTTCGAGGTCCTTGTCTCCACTATATGGGGTCAGAATTGAGTTATGTACTTGTATGGCACTTACGCCTTGGTGACCCAAGCCAGTTCCGGAGCAAAGCCCTCGACATGGTCCTTTTCCTTCTCCAAAGACTTTGATGATAAGAACATAGGGAAACTTGCTTCCTCTACGTCCAATACCTCAATGCGCTCCTGAAACCATTTGCGAATGGTGTTCCAGATATACATTGAGGAAGGGCGCAGAATGAAGAAGCCAGAGATCTCATTATAATACTCAATCATCTCTGCCTTAAGAACGACTTCCTGATACCACGCTGGGAAATTGTCTGTTTTCGAGACCGTCATGCCGATTATATCGTCTTGCTTCTTCCCCCCCACCACTGCGACAGTTTGTTGTTTGGCCGCCTTCGCGGCTTTCTCTGCGGCCATCTTTGCTTGCTTTTCGGCTTTCTTAAGAGCACTCTTAGAAGGCTCTGCCTGAGTTGTTACTTGCTGGTCCGCCATGACTGTAAATTGGGCTTTGAAATGTGGAGGAAAGGGGATCTCTTGTAAGAAGGGCGGGGGTTTGTTGACTCAGTTTATGACTCGCGGGTTTCCCCTCCATTGTGGCTGGTGCGCTAAGCGAACATCGTCAGCCTCGTCCAAGGGACTGGACTCCATATATGCAGGCAGATAGCGGTTGGAAAGGAGTTGTAGCATACTTAAGAGATTCAAAAGCAAATGACTCACATAGATTGACCGTAAGGGCAAAACCACATTTGCTCCAATGCAAGTCTAGCTATGCCTGCTGGCTGACCTAATATAAATCAATGCCTCAGCGTTCCACCTGCATAGAAACTTAAGTAAGTCTATATTGCTCTAGAGGTGTAATCGAGATGGTCGATTTCCTCTGACGGCTTGCCTCCCAGAGGAAGGACAGATAAAGTTGTTCAAGGTGTTGACTTGAAAGCTAAATCTGACGCAAGGCTGACAGTAAATGCTGGAGCTTCGCTAGCGTGCCATCGCGTCGCCTTCCATGATTTCTTTGCGACAACCAAAAATCTTTGGAGAGCTTAGTGACCAGCAACACCACAACCACTTTTCAGTATGGGATCCCTCTTTGAACAGCCTAGAAATGCCGGAACTTTGTGTACGTCCTCCTGTTCGCCATAAGATCATCGAAACTAACATCGTACAGTTCTTGGCGGTCAGAAAATCAGTGGTTCAGATATTAGAGACCAAAATGGTATGACTTTTGATGCTTAAAGATAAATACACGCTTATTCTCTGAATAGTCCTGGCAACTCAAGCAATTGCAAATGTTGTCAAGAGCTCCTTTGGTCCCAGCGGGTTGGACAAAATGATGGTGGACGACATAGGAGTGAGCTTGAACGAATTCTAGGCAGGCCGTTCACTAGCTAAACTTGAGTAGGATGTTACTGTTACAAATGATGGAGCAACAATCCTAAGTTTGTTAGATGTTGAACATCCCGCAGGCAAAATTCTAGTGGATTTGGCACAACAACAAGACAAGGAAGTGGGTGATGGAACAACTTCGGTAGTGATAATTGCTGCAGAGCTTCTTCGGAGAGCAAACGAGTTGATGAAGAACCGGATACATCCTACAACAATCATCACTGGATACCGTTTAGCACTTCGCGAAGCTATCAAGTATATGCACGAAAATATCAGCATCAAAGTTGATAATCTCGGTAGAGAATCACTGATTAACATTGCGAAAACCTCGATGTCGAGCAAAATCATTGGTTCGGACTCAGACTTCTTTGCGAATATGATCGTGGATGCTATGCAGGCGGTCAAGTCCACGAATAATCGTCAAGAAGTCAAATATCCAGTGAAGGCAGTGAATATCCTAAAGGCACACGGCAAAGGAGCACTAGAATCAATCCTCGTCAAGGGATATGCTTTGAATTGCACAGTCGCTTCACAAGCAATGAAGACCCGAGTCACTGATGCCAAGATTGCCGTTCTCGATATGAATCTGCAGAAGGAAAGAATGAAGCTTGGGGTCCATATAACCATTGACGATCCACAACAGCTAGAACAAATCAGACAACGTGAATCTGGGATGGTCATGGAACGTGTCGAGATGATTTTAAAGGCTGGTGCAAATGTTGTCTTCACGACAAAGGGTATCGACGACTTGGTCTTGAAGCTTTTTATTGAAAGGGGAGCAATGGCCGTTAGGCGTTGCAAGAAAGAAGATCTCCGAAGAATTGCCAAAGCTACAGGTGCTACTCTGATCAGCTCGCTCTCAGATTTGAACGGAGATGAGAGGTTCGAGGCTTCGTCTCTAGGTCACGCCGAAGAAGTGGTTCAGGAACGAATCTCAGATGATGAATGTATATTGGTCAAAGGCACGAAAGTCCATACCTCAGCATCCATCATTCTTCGTGGACCTAACGACTACCAACTCGACGAAATGGAGAGGTCTGTCCATGACTCTCTGTGTGCCGTCAAGCGAACACTTGAGAGTGGTTCAATTGTCCCAGGAGGTGGAGCAGTTGAGACCGCATTACACATCTACTTGGAAGAATTCGCTGGCACTGTTGGCTCCAGAGAGCAACTTGCCATTGGTGAATTCGCTCAGGCACTCTTAGTCATCCCAAAAACCCTGGCCGTAAACGCCGCTAAGGACTCTTCTGAGCTTGTGGCACAACTTCGCTCTCGCCATGCTTTGTCACAGCGCATCCAGGAAGGTGATGCTAATGAGGACGAGAAGACTGTGGCAAAGAAGAAGAACTACAAGAACTATGGTTTGGATCTGACAAAGGGCAAGGTCGTGGATGAGATCAAAGCTGGTGTCTTGGAGCCAAGCATGAGCAAGATTCGACAGTTGAAGAGCGCGGTCGAAGCTTGCATTTCAATCATGAGAATAGACACGCTGATCAAACTGGACCCGGAGCAGAGAGGTGAGCAGGATGACGGACATGGACACTGAAGGGTGGAATATATTATGGAGTAAATGATGCTTGTAATACCATAAGAGCCGATATAGAGCGTTAGCGTGGATGAATCCATACTGTACTGGAGCTTGTTGATTAGATTAGTATCAGATGAAAAATTCCATATTTCACAAAACACAAAACAATATAAGTTCTTTGCAATGCATTTGACGATCTTTTGTACAACGGCATCAGCCTCGTCTTCTACAAGCCGCTCCTCACCCATCTATTCCTTCCCTACAAATGAAAAGACCACTTCCCACCCCGATCTCATTAGTCTAACCAATCACCAGCGCATTCTCCTCAGGAAAATCGTATGCCGGAATTTCCAAGTTCAAGGGCGCAGGTCCCTTTCTTATACGTCCTGAGATGTCATAATGGGAACCGTGGCAAGGGCAGAACCATCCTCCGAAATCACCTGCTTCTCCGATAGGCACACATCCGAGATGCGTACAGACACCTATTTCAATCAATTTCTAAACAAGATAGATCCAAGGCGATATCAGGACTACATACCAACCATGATCAACCATTCTGGCTTCTTGACACGATCTGCATCAGCTTGGGGATCTCGCAATGTCTCAATCTTGACTGCTTCGGCCTCCTTGATTTCGTCGGCGGTTCGATGGCGGATGAATACGGGCTTACCACGCCACTTAATGATGACCTGTTATTTGTTGTTAGCAGTGATTGCGTGTAACGATAACAAAGTACTGACGTTCTTGCCCTCGGGAATTGCAGCAAGGTCAACTTCGACTTTAGCCATGGCCAAAACATCGGCAGAGGCGGACATATTGACTAGAAAATCTATAGATTACATGTATTAGTGGTTGGTCTCAATTGACTTGTCTATCTTGCTTCCTAACGACTCATCCGGCTTCTTCCCTCACATCGAAACTTGGTTACAGAATCATCACGCACCTTGAACCGTAGCTTTTGCACCAGCAGCGGTGAGTGCACCCATTGTTCCGACCATGACTATGAATCAATCAGCATTTCTCCCCTAACAACAGGGAATCGGGTATGCAAGAGCCGAAGACTCCTTGAGTGATCTCAGGCCTCCATCCCATCATTCGAGAAGACGCACAATATTGAAACAGCAAGTTGCTATTCGACCCAGCCTTGCTCCTATATTTACTGAAATCGGGAACGTTGCCGGCCTTGTCGTTGCCCAAGCCGCGGAATGGCGAATCGAACGAGCTGGTGGCTTCGAGCTTTGCAGACGAGGTAGAGAGTGCCCGGATGGGCATTGAGGAGGAGAGAGAGGTGCGCGGTGCTGCCCGCAGCAGGGTGCGAGAGGCTTGCGTGAGAGAGGCCATCGTGCTTGAGGTCAATTGAGAGCGGTGGTGGTGAGGATCTGAGGATTTTCGAGGTTGATGTTCGCGAGGCGATTTCGGGACGGAAAGCTTTGACCAATCAGAGCGGGCGAAATGAAATCGGATTTCAAGAACGCTGAGAGCCTCAATTCGACACGCCATATCCTCTCTTATCAAAATTCGCAAAAGTCTTCACCCAATTATATAATGTGATCAATTTCGGGAATACTTTAGTTGTCTCCAAGAAAGCTAGCTCAATTCTTGTGTAAGAAGTCTCAACCTTGGCAGAGCCCATGCTGCTACAATCACAGCTGAGAATGTTAAACCTTCCGAGATGGTCTTTCCTTCATCTCTATGTAGTTATTTGTTATTGTAGTTCTTCTCGTACTGTTTTGTGGAAGTCAATTTTGTTCCGTAGGCATTTAAGAGTTTGGCCCTTCTGTAGATGGCGGTATTTAATATTTTCTCCTCCCGCGCAAGTCTCTCAAGGCTTTCATGTTTTGATTTTACTCCATTGGAGTTCCGATCTATGCTCTATATGCAAAATAAAATGCCTCTATCTAGTCTATATTCTCCAGTTCTTTTTGCTCCATCTATTCAATGTCCTCCTCTTAAATTATTCACTTCAGCCTACTCTTTGCTTGAAATCTTTAGCACCTTCAACCGATACTTTCTTCACAGTCGTCTTCCCATCAACAATATTTTTCACGGTGCTTAATATAGAAGACCAATCTTCAAACTCTGTAAATGGAACGTTTTCGCGGATACAGTATTTGACGAGATCTACAAGGGATTAATAAAATCTTTTTGTGCCGACTCAAAAAAAAAAGTCACCTTGACCCTTCTTTGCAAAAAGTAAATCTGTTTCTTTCGCAGCAGAGAGATCGGATACTCCATCTCCAGCATAGAACATGGTCGGACGCTCGCCGTCTGGGAGCTTTGAGTATTTCCGAAGCTCTAGGCTCTTGTCATGGCCAAAGTGGCTATATTGTTAACCTTTAATTGATCACTAGAGGAAGAATTCTACCTATCATCGTGGAATGCAATATTCCAGCCTCCTTCTGAGTTGATATCCTTTCCATCTCTAGAGGAAACATTATTGCTAACAATTTGAAGATCGTGTGCGTCGTCTCCTACTAAATGCTTTAACAATGCTCGGATGATGGGCTCCATACCACCGCTCAATACCACAATAGGAATATTCTCCTTCTTAGCATAATCATGGAATGCCTTGAAGCCCGGATCAAGAGTGATATTCTCTAGCAGAATCTTTATACACTGGTGATACGGTGTCTTGACCGAGTCCATCATGCTTTGAAATGAATCCCGGAAGGATGATTTCCCTTGGAGAACATCTTGGTTTCCTTGCTTCCGTAGTATCTGGCCAAAACCTAGGTTGTCCGTCAGGAAATCGTTCGAGTCGCTCTGTGTGATTGTTCCGTCGAAGTCGGTGAAGAAGATAAAATTTGGGTTGGTTCTCATAGCGGGGAGGGTGGAGGAAGACATTGTGCGGAAGATCTGAATTTTTGTCAGTACCTTTTAAAACTAAACTTTTCAGCTCATCCGATGGAAACTTACTCTGATTGCTGGGACAGAAACTAAAGCTTATAAAAATGTGTTTTTCCTCAGGAAATTGAGGTTCGAAACTTACAAAAACAGACTCGAACTGAATTGAATGAATGCAAATTTACCAAAACTGAATCCGAAGAATCGAATTTTCAAGTGTATTTAAAGACGAGATAGCAGCTTTTCCTCCGAAAAGCCCGAAAAGGAAGGATGGAGGGGGTTGTTCCAGTCCTCACCAACCCCACGTTTTGCCAAAGGCGGTGAATCAACATTTTTGCCGGAGTTTTAGAGAGCTCGAAAAGCTTCAACAGCAACATTCCTGCAGCATTCTGCAACGAAGACTGGCGGCAATGCAACCACTCATTCGCATTGTCCCTAGGCTTTTTTGTGATTCAATTGTATCGCCTTCGATTCGGAGGTCCATTCAAATCCCAAAGAGACCTTCTGTGAGGGCCGCTGTCTGTTTACAATGTAGTATTGGTACTCAGGTTCGGCGGTTCGCCGAAGCTCCTAAACCACCGTCGTCATCGAAAACGACTCCTGCAGGGCAACCCGATGTCTCTAGTTCGAATCCTCTTTCATCTAACCAATCTCCTAGTTCAAAACTAGATACTGCAACCAATCTCGCAGATGAAATCCCGTCGGACCTCCCTTCCGCAGAAGAAGGCCGCCGTCTTGCAGTTACCAAGCGCTTTTCACACCTCATGGACCACCTACAAGGCAATATCTTCATTGCCTCTCAACGTATCAATGACCTCACTGGTTATTCTGGTATCGAGGCCTTGAAAGGGCGCATCGCTAATCTAGAGCAAAATGTCCACAACGCACAAGAAGCCGTGCGCTCCTCACGATTAACATACAAAACCACGGTCGCCGATCGAGCTGCTACACAGAGAGAGGTAACTACGCTATTAGCGAGGAAAGATACCTGGACTCCGGGGGACTTGGAGAGGTTTACGGCACTGTACAGAATGGATCACAGTAACGAGCAAGCAGTGCAAGAGGCTGCCACCAGATTAGCAGATGCGGAGCGCGAGGCGGAACATGCGGCTTCGAAATTAAGCAGTAGCATTCTAAGCAGATATCACGAGGAGCAGATCTGGAGTGACAAAATCCGGCGGATGAGTACATGGGGCACGTGGGGCTTGATGGGAGTCAACGTGTTGCTGTTTTTGGTGTTCCAGTTTGGTTTTGAGCCGTGGAGGAGGAAGAGGTTGGTACATGGATTTGAGGAGAAGGTTAGGGAGGCATTGGAGCAGGAGAAGGCATCTAAAGAGAAGCTGATTAACGGTGATAGAGATGTATCTTTAGATGGCGTCGTTGCGGCAGGAATCCAGGAGCTAGAAGAAGAGATTGACGATGGTAAAAGCACTCCAGGGCCTGCTGTTGATGCAGTTGTTGCATGCATAGAGGGCGAAAACGACAGTAAGAGTCCAGGAGAAGAAGAGCTGGAGGTGGATGCTGCTTTTGACACAGCAGAGATGCATATTCCTGCCATTTTCACGAAGTTCAGGAAAGCAAATCCATGGGCTCCGTACATTTTGGCAGTGGGAGATCTTTTCAGCTCGAGGGTCATTCAAATGAAAAAACAAGATGTCACGATAGTTGCGTTAGAAGGTGCGGCCATAGGCGCAACTCTTGTTACTATTCTCGCCGCTCTGCTTCTCCGCCCATCATAGGCGATGATCGAATTGTATATACATGTAAATTAGAATCAGAAATATTCAAGTCCTCAATAGACTCCTGCTCGCGGGCTATAGCTAGGAATAGGAACCAATTCCGGCTCTTGCATAGAGGTCAATGCAACAGTGCCAGCTTGTAAGGTGAAATTTGCCAAATGAGCACCTGATGGTTGTTGAGCCCAGAGCTCAATAGCAAGCCAATTTTCACCATGATAATTCAAAATGCCTTTGAGTGTTAGTCGATACATGTCAGACTAAGAAGTGAAACAGAAAGCCACTTACCCTGAGGAACCGGGAATTTACTCTGCGGCCCGACATTGTTGACATATTTCCCAAATTGATACCCATTAACCCATAACTGCGCCCTATACTCACTAACACTCCCATTGACCGTCGTATTCCCAAATATAAAATTAAGCGGGATATCATACCCTGCTGGCAAATCCAGCGTAAGCTTGGCAGTAAAGAATGCAATCCCGGCAGTCGGTACCCCCTCCAAAGGACTCTTAGAAGCCCAATTTTCACTTGGAGGGTTTGGTTGCGTGAGTCCTTGACGTTCAGCGTACAAGCCGCCTTCATTTAGTGGTCCTCGGACTTTATCCACGTATTCCTCGCCCCCGAAATTTCCTGTTAGTTTCCAGACGACGTCTGATTGAGGGTGTCCAGCAAGTGAGTAAGTCAATATTCCTCGTGGGTTTTTCATGTCATCGACCCCGACGTCGTAATTTTCATCAAGGCCGTTGACATCGACTACGACGGTAAGGACGTAGGATTTTCCTGCGGTGAGGTTCGGTAGGGTATAGTTGTTTGTGTGGGTTGATGAAACATCAGTACCTGACCATGATCCGAGGTAGGTGGAATTGAGCCAGGCGGAGCTGCCATATGCAGATCCGCCTTGACTTGTTACGCTGACGGTGGTTTCTTTTCCAGTGGCGGTGAAGTGGCCGCGATAGATGAGGACGCCGGTGTTGTAGCCATAGTCGCTTGCATATAAAGAGGTGGGGGTTCTGAGTGAGTTCGGGTTATTAGTTTTAGTGTTATTGGCGGCAGTCCAGGCTGAATCATCGTAAGAAGACTGGATTTCAGGGAGATTATCCAGGTATTTCCATTCGAGTCCAGACAGATCTGGTAGGCTTAACACAGGAGGAGTATAGGTGAGGCAGGAAGACCATTCTCCAGTCACAGGATCCGTAGTGAAATTTAACCTTTGATTGTTGAAGAATAGTTTTGTTGCAGAAGCTGGCGTGCCGATAACTTTGATAGGAACGGTGGCATTCAAGTCGCCTTCAATATACAGGGAAAGACCGTCGAGGCGAGCTGACCTGACGAGATACCCAGCCTGAACGACAACTGATGTCATATTCCCAATGTTTGCGGAACTATTTATGATCAGTTTTTCTGCGTGGAATTCTAGATCTCAAAAACTCACTACGCTTCCCAATGATCAGCTCGAACAAAGTCAGGCACCCAGTAATTGTACGCCGAGTTTCGATCAAGAATATAAACCAGAACACTCCCAACTTGTACTACTCTTCTTGTAGTGGTAGTTTTCCAGTTGATAACAGCTGTACCATTAAGGGTCTTCGTCACCACACCGGAACCTTCAAGAGTTGTTACTGAGCTGTTTGAAACAATTGCGAGTTCGTGTTGCTCTCCAGGTCCCCCATAGACGACTAAAACAGTTTGATTGCTAAACTTCTTCCAAGTAAAAATCTCTGCAGTCGAGTAGAGTAGATTAGTGCCACCAAGGTCATAGTCTGTTACATGGAACTTGGAATCTCGACCACTTAATGTTAAGCTGCCGTCAAGTTGTGGCACAATAATGCTGCCTTGACTGGTTGTCACGGTCAATTTATAGCTCTCTGATGTTTGGCTTTGGTAGTCGAGGTGTCGAACTACGTAAAAGTTTGTACCAGTCCCGTTGCTGGAGAGCGGGGTAGTATAAAGGGTACGAGAATTGGTGTAGACGGCGGCGGTCCCGTTTCCAACAGATGCAGTCAAGAGAGCCGGCGATACTTTGATGAAGTTCGCCTCTAGCTTTAGTTCACTATACTTCTCTCTGCGAAGCTCGCGATTCTCTGTGATTGCCGCGCCGTAATCGTAGCTTGTATACCCTCCAGGATGGCTAAAATTATTAGCTTTTTTAAACCAGTTTTAAGATTTTGGTAACCGAGCACTTACCCATGATTTCCCCAATTAGTTCCTCCAAAGATCATGTAGAGATTCAGCAATGTAACACCTGCGGCAAAGTTGTTCTTGTAGAAAACTCGTTCAAATTCCATGTTCAATAGAATAGAGCATTGATCAAAGCCCAATCCTCCCCATGGGTCGAATGATCCTCCTTGGAACTCATCAATGGAGTTTAAGGTTGAAGGACTCTGGGTCTCATGTCTAGCATGGAAATATGTTGGGATTGATGATGTTGGCCATGTGTATGGTCTAGCGCAATTGAAACCAAGGGGATAACTGTCATAGCCGTAAATATCAACATCACCGGCTGTTGATCCTTTGATAGAAGTTCCGGGAGCAAAATTGCCATTGGGAGCTTGGTGTTGTTAAAAGAAAGCTAATAATTACGGAAGGAAAACCTACAAGCATCATTACTTATCAAGGGTACTACGATTCCGGCGTCGAGAAGTTGCTTCTTAACATAAGAAAAATAGACAGGATCTGGAAACCCGCTGGCAGCCGTTCCCGTTGTGTACTCATTCTCAGGCTGAACAAGGATAATAGGACCACCATTAGTGATTTGCGCTTTAGCAATTGCAGCACCCATATTAGCCACGTAGTTGTCTGTGGCATTGAGATAGTCTGGAGCACGAGTTCGAAGCAGTCCAGTAATTCTTTGAAGCCATCCTGGAAAACCACCTCCCGAAGATTCAGCATTGATGTAGGGGCCTGGCCTCGCAATGAGGTAAATGCCGGCTTCTTGAGCAGCAAGAAAGAACGGATCCAGGTCAAAGATTCCATCCGCACGGTACACGCCTGGTTGGCCTTCTAGGAGTGCCCAACTAGATTTGCAAGCTTAGTTTTAATCTTCTGAACAGATTTAAAACCTTGGAATCTGATCCGACGTACTGTGTATAAAAGGAAACCGCATTGAAACCTAATGCTTTGATCTTCTGGAAAACATCGAGGTAGAGATCTGGGACTGGAAGACGGTATGGATGAAACTCTCCACTGAAGATAAAAATCCTTTCTCCGTGAACCATTAGAGAGCGTGCATCGTAAGTGACCTGTTGAGTTTAACACCAGTATGGGCTCCGCGAGCAATGTACTCACGATATTCTGGAGACCATCGCTGTCCCTGTCAACCAACAGTCCAGTATTCCCAATTGAGATCACTGCTGCCTGAGCTGCGAGGGCGATGGTTGAAAGAGCAAACAATTTCATATTGAGAGAGGAATTCGACGAACACAGCACCATTTCATTAGAAAGAAACTTTGAGCTCTCTTATATGAGCTCGCCAGATGGCGGGGATATGCTTTGCCGGCTACCATGGCTGATAGACTTGGTCAAGTGCAGGCGAAGAGTTGTGAAGCAAGGTAGATTAAGAGAAGCCAAGGAATGACGGCCGTTGCATCTTGCCAACTGCAGCAAGTCAGGTACGCGAGGGGACGGAGACGGTAGTACTTCGTGACCGCACTGGGTGGGAATGAGGGGACTGGCCTACCAGCAGCCCCGCCGGCCTGACAAGCGACCAGGAGCCTTGCTCGGTGTAATGTTGACTCGGTGCGGAGGAATATATGTATGTATGGATGGATGGATGGACGGATTAGCCAGCACCTGCACCGAATAGCAGTCTCCAGGTTGTGATGCAAAATTGATCAATGTTGTGCTTTGGACTCCTCAAAATATATTAGAGGCGAATTCCACCAATGGGAACATGGGACATATCTCGACTCCCGAGGTGACCTGACCTGCCTCGATATCACGTCACAGTCATGGAGATCTGCAAGTATCCCGATTGACTGCATGTAAGTATACACATCTCTGCTCGTAGGTATATCTACTTTACACTTGTGCTACTCACCTCGCCTGGAGAAGAGGCTCTGGAAACCATGGCGCATCCTCTCTTTTCACATCATGAGCCATCCCGTGCCAACAGAACCGGCTTCTTTTTCCATGTCCGCCCTCACCAGAGACCAACGTCCGGAAGCGTATCCGTTCATCGAAGTCACCAAGTCGCAGCAATATGATCCGACCCGAGATACCGACCCCCATCCGGTCTCCAATGTCTCGCTGCCCTACTGCTCAATGTGGCTGTCGTGATATTCCTCTTTGTCCTTGTTTTCGTCGATATCTGGATAGCCTATCCAACTCATAATCGGCCCACACTCTCATCTGCTGGAAGGACAGCCTATGTTGCCCTTACGACAGCACTGACGTCGCTCATCTCAACCATTTGCATTCAATGATTCAGAAAATTACCTGGAAGACATACTGGGAATTGTCACTGCGATGGTGTTCGGTGATCACTTGACCAACACGGTTGACAGTACAGGATTGCAGAGTTCAGGAACACTCAACATGATGGGCGTGAGGGTTGGGCCTGGGAGCAAATGGGCGCTGGTTTATGTAATGCCCTCTTTTTATGCACTATGCCTCCTAGGGTTTCTATTCTCGAAAAGCCAGAATGGAGCTCGGTATAGTCAACGCCTGAAATCATGGAATCGACATCAGTAGCTAGCGCAGCACATAAAATCCTTTCACTAATTTAAACTAAGAGGTCACTCAATGCGTGATCGTGTTCCTCTTCGTCTATGATACGTACGCCATTGGAATGGGGATTGTGAGTACAACAGAGGCCATTTCAGGTACTTTGTTGGCTGGGTGGATTGCTCTTTTGTAAGAAAAACACTACTGTGAGAGCTAAAACCATCATTGCTTCGAATTTAAGCAATAACTCTTCTATAAGTATTTTATACAAGCTATCAAGGTTTTCGAGACTGGGAAGCTCTGCGATGAGATTTGAGCTGTGGCTTGCTGTCCTGCACTTGGGATTAGAGCCTGAAGCTACTTCATTCAGCTGAAAATGCTGAAAGCAGGTGATGCTGTTCTTATCATTCAGAAACACTCTACAATTATCTAGCTACTCTTCAGTCGAATTTTCAGAGGAAGTCATAGTAACATGGCGAACTCCTACTTTTACCTCTAACCATCGTCACCACTACAGCCCTTGTTTGGGTTGGATATGGCACTGAATTAGCCTTCGAGGCAGCAGAATTTTTGAGCTGGATTTGGTTCATCCCATTCTCAGCTCCATTCTTCTTTGTACGTTTTTCACTGAGTATTGAAACGAGAAGCGAGAAATAGGAAATGTAATTCAAAATGGAACTCTATACTTTGTACTGATGCTCCTATGTTTATTATACTCTTTGGGTAGTATTTGGACTCGGAAATGAATTCATGTGGGCATACCTAGCTGATACTTGTGCCATATGTCTTCACACCTGACAACATATATCTACTCTTCGCTTTTTTTGCAGCACTATGCTATGTGCTGGGATGTATATATGTAAGCTGCTGGTACGCTCATTAAGTCGGTGGTTCTCAGGTCTGAGCCAGAGAGCTACGTTCAGCCCATAAAGATGGAAATATTGGGCTTTCTGAGATGTCGATGTTTGTAGCTAAGTCAACGAAGTTATATACTTGCTTCCTTGAGCTGCTAATACCATGCAATTATCCGCACTTTCATCGAGGAAAATTTTAAATTCTGAAGAGATAGGATTCAGTATTATTTCCGCAAGCCTAGTAAAATATCCACTACTAAATCTCGCCTAAAATCGTGGAGTTGATGGTGATCTGACAGGCAAGAGCAAGGACAGAAATGATTCGGGACTTCAAACCAATAAGTTCACCCTGTCAGAAAACAGGCTACGCATACGCTACTTACTAGCGAACTCTAGTAGCAGCATTGCAGAACCCTGATAAAAAAGCTGGTGATTTTATGAAAATTTTAATATGTCTTCAGTTGAAAGGTGGACGACCAACGCGAGAAAAGTCCACTGAGTAGATATCAGCAACTCAGACGATCAAAGTGGCCAAGCGGTTTAGACTGATGTGAATCCTCTCGTTCGGTCTTACATTTCTGAAGCGCTGACTGATACCGTCCATTTTTTTTTAAATGATAACTTGCTAAATATTTCGCTACAAGCGCAGGCAGCTCTTGTTGTTTAGCCACGAAGCAGCGGAACAGAAACACAACGATTTTCTTCACATCGAATTCTTCATCTTCGTCTCTTTAGAATTTCTCTGGGCTGTTTTGACGTGTAGATATCGAGGTTTGTTTTCTACAGGTAGCTGACCTGTCCGGGCACCTGTGGTATGACTTTTATATCTCCATTGTTACGATGGAAATTCTTACATCGATTTTCCAATTTGATTGAACAGAGATCTTCCTTGAAAATATTCAACAGAACGATTGGGTATTTAACATGATGGAAAAGATCTCAAGCAGTGGAAATCCTTCGCCGTAAACACCACCAGTAAGTTGTTCTCTCATTCCAAGACTCCAAAACGCCTGCACTAGTCAATGCCTTCAGTCAAGACTTCAGCATTTTCAACCCGATTTTCCAAGGCTTGCACTCCAAGCCTCATCAGCACACTCATCTTTTCCGGCAGCACCAACGATGAATTCTAAAACTTTGCTAACCCTCTCATTTAAAATACCTGCTTTTCCCATTGTTTCCGTAGGTATATTACCTCTCGCCTTTAACCCCGCAACTTTTGCTCTCCAAGCCCGTTCTTCTCTTTGTTTTAGGGCGCGGTCGACCCGTATTGGAACCGCTAACGTAACTCTTACAAGATGGATAGTAAGTCTTGCTCTTCCAACAACGTCAAGATATCCCAGTCCCATGAGCCGTTTTTGTACTCGATGGATGCGGCCGAGTTCGATATAGATCAAGAGTGCATATGTTCGGGTCGTTAGGACTAATTCACGAATTCGTATGAAACTCCGTTCGACATTGATCACTACCTCCTGGCTAACGAGATTCGGATATTTGGTGTGGAGATGTTCTAGCCAGCTTCGGACAATTGCAAAGTCCCCAGTCATAAACTCATTGAGAATGACTTCAACTGCGCTGCGAAAAGTGTGCTCGCCCCCTAAAAACGTGGTCTTGTCGGGTAATTGCGAGCTGGTGGGTTTCGATGCTCTATCATATATCTTCCGTGCTGAAGCAGACTTGAGGAGATTCCATGCAAAGCCTAGTCTTTGGAAAGCGCTAGAGTTACGAGTTAGAGAAGAATGAGAGCCCAATCGATGGAGGCAAACCTGGTAGAGGAGGGATGAAAAGGAGGTTTATCTGGGTGACATATTTTGCATCGTTCGAGGTAATTTCGACGTAAGTCTGCCGCAGATGCAGTTCTTGGAGCGCCGAGAATCTTATAAAGCTGTTCCAAATTAGCTGTCTCTCTTGATAGTCTTCTGGAGTATCGTACGTCTTCTTCGCAGAGTATCTCTGTATTTTGTCAGTATCCTTCTCAGTCACATGTGAAGGGAGAGATGTACGCTGAATTATAACGTCTTTCTGATGAAAATCATCAGACATCGCGATAAGATAGCGGCATTAGACAATGGGTCAACGGAGAAGTTGTTGACATAATGAGGCCGTGATACAGGTAGAATGACAATAAGTCGAAGGGTTTAGTGGAGTAGAAGTGTAAGTTTGCTAGATTTCACATGCAATGCCGGGGGATTTCCTGTGCATGTGAAACGGGGTCTGACCTCAACCCACTCACGCCACCCGGCGTGGTGACCCGACATCATTGATGGCAAAACTTCGGTACAACTTGAGCTGTGCTGGATAGTAGCGACAGCTACAGAATAACTGACCATCAACGATTCTGGCCGTGACAACTCCATAGGGGACTCATCTTGCCGCCATGGCAGATCAAGAAGATGGCACTGCGAGACGAGGGCGCTCTCCAGGCCCGGCGGAGACAGCAAACAACCACGTCCGCTTTGAGAGTCCAAGTATCTCCACTACAGATAATGCTTCGAGGTCTACTTCCGTCATGACTTCGCCGTTAAGCCTCGATTTTAAGGGTATAGATGGAGATGAGAAGGTCCCTAAGTTTCCTCTTCTTCATCATAATCCACCTCAACCCTCGGATCCTGCAAACCGCTCCTCGTCGACTGTGGATGATGTAGATGACGAAGAATGCGCCGCGAAGCCATTCCAGCGAACTTCAAGTCCAAACTCAGATCTGAAGAGGAATAAAGGTGCTGAATATGAGAAAGTTGGAGACCAAGGGGTTTGCAAAATGCATCGCTTTACACTATACGAGACTGCGACACGATACTATATTGTCGGCGCAGATGTCATGGACAAGCGTTTCCGCATCTTGAAAATTGATAGAAATGCCGACGAGGGGACTTTGAGTATAGCGGAAGATGAAATTGTGTATACAAAGAAGGAGACGAGCCAATTACTGAGCGCTATCGAAGATGGGAACAAGGCAACTGGAGGCATGAAGTTAAGATGCAGTACATGGGGTCTGCTAGGATTTATACGCTTCACCGGGGCATATTATATGCTGGTTGTCACAAAACGAAGTCAAGTGGCTATGATTGGAGGTCATTTTGTTTATTCTGTCGATGGTACTGAGCTTATTCCCTTAACGATGGGTTCTAGTTCAAGATTTAAACCCGAGGCTAGAAATGCGGAAGAAGCACGCTTCCTTGGGATTCTCAACAATTTGGATCTTACACGATCGTTCTACTTTAGTTATTCTTACGATATCACAAGGACTTTACAGCATAATGTTCTCACCGAGCGAGCTGCTATTGCGAAAGGCACACCGTTTCCACACAAGCAAGATTTCAATTCTATGTTTGTATGGAATAGTTATCTTTTAAAGCCAGCCGTCGAAGAATTGAAAAACACATTCGATTGGTGTTTGCCAGTTATCCATGGATATATTGATCAGTCTGCATTGTCTATCTATGGACGGACTGTATACATCACGGTCATTGCGAGACGTTCTAGATACTTTGCCGGTGCTCGTTTCCTAAAGCGAGGTGCAAATGACCTGGTACCTTCCCCAGGTAATTATTTTAGATTTCTACTAACGTAGATAGGGTTATGTTGCAAATGATGTAGAAACAGAACAGATAGTTTCTGAGGTCCTTACTACTTCTTTACATGCTCCAGGCCCAAAGCTCTTCGCAAATCCAAATTACACATCTTACGTTCAGCATCGAGGAAGTATACCGCTTTACTGGACGCAAGACAATACTGGCGTCACCCCAAAACCACCGATAGAGTTGAATCTCGTCGACCCCTTTTATGGAGCAGCAGCATTACATTTCGATGATCTTTTTAAAAGATATGGCGCTCCTGTTTACGTCCTTAATCTTGTAAAATCTCGAGAAAGAACGCCACGAGAGTCGAAGCTACTTCATGAATTCACGGATGCGATCAATTACCTAAACCAATTTCTTCCGACGGGTAAGAAAATTATCCATAAAGCCTGGGATATGAGTCGAGCTTCCAAGAGTCGAGACCAAGATGTCATTGGCACCCTAGAGAATATTGCTGAGGAAGTAGTCACCACAACTGGCTTCTTTCAGAATGGAGATGGGAAAACCGAAATAACAATGCCCAAAGTTCAGAATGGTGTTGCAAGAACTAACTGTATCGATTGCTTGGACCGGACCAATGCAGCACAGTTTGTAATAGGGAAAAGAGCACTTGGTCACCAGCTTCATGCTCTAGGAATTATTGAAGATACGTCTATTGAGTACGATACTGATGCAGTCAATCTTTTCACTCACATGTACCACGATCATGGAGATACGATTGCGGTGCAGTATGGTGGCTCACAACTCGTCAATACAATGGAGACATACCGAAAGATCAACCAATGGACTAGTCATTCGCGCGATATGGTGGAAAGTTTCAAAAGATACTACAACAACTCGTTCCTTGACGGCCAACGCCAAGAAGCATACAATCTCTTTCTGGGCAACTACATTTTTGCCCAAGGCCAACCTATGCTTTGGGACCTAGCTACTGACTATTACCTTCATCACGCTAATCCGCGAGCGTGGTCTCGTAAAGGGCGCCGCAGCTATACAAAATGGTTTACTCCTGAATATCTGGAAACACGTGTGATCCCTGAACATGTGGAGCCATGCGGAGTGACGACGAACAAATCACTAGGCTACTTTGATGACTTCTGGCTTGAGTACTACAAACCTCTATCTGTTTCTTCTTTAATTAAAATATTTTCTTATATGGGCAAGATGAACTCGAACCTTCACTACATTCCAATTCGTTCTACTCATGACGGCCGCTATGATCTATCTCCCTTTAAAGTGCGGAAAGGTGAGGATGATGACGAAAAAAAGAAACTTAAAAAAGGAGTAACTATTGTGGATCCTTCAAATGAACAAGAAGCCCCAGTGGAAGCTGATGACAGTCTCTCCATCAAATCAGAGACCACACTCAATACAAAGCGCATCTCGATCCAACGCTGGCTGCAACCGATCCATGAAAGAAGCCATAGTATTATGAAAGAGTCACGTCCAGGGCCGGAACCGCCGAAGCAAAAGCTTACTCCCTTAGATAAGAGTAAAGCAGCGCAGTGGACATTTACTCAAGTTGTTCATGAAAGTCTAAATCCGAGTGTGAATGCTCAAGAGGAGGCAGATTATGCGCGATACATCTCTCATCCCCAGACGCTTCCTCTAGTCGTGCGTACTGAGATACCTACCGAGATTGATTCCGAGTATCTTGATTATGTGAATGGATCCTGGAGAAATATCGGGATTGTAACGGCAGATGTTGATGGGGCAGTGATGGATGAGCTGGAGGTTAGGGACTACAAGGATTTCCTCGATGTTGCGAGAGCGGAGAATCCATTGACAGTGACTGAGGAGGATCTTCCCAAGAAGAGATACAAGGCTTATAGGAAGTGGTTGCTAGGAAAAAGTCTGTTTAAACAGCAGCCTATTGATTAACTATTTTTTAAAGAGAAAGGCAATATTTCTGATACCACGATAGCGAGGCGTTGGCGTAGGTGCATAGGTAGCATGGAGTAAAACACCATGACTAGAGAAATTTATTATACTCTTATTTTGCTTCGTTACTAATGTCTTCAAAACCAAATAACTCCCGCATCGATCCCTCAATCTCAATCATCGGCATCAACTCTTCTTCGATATCCACTTTCCCCTCCACAGCCTTAATGAATACTCTCCCAACAGTCTTCAACTCTTCCCTGGCTTCTCCCAATTCTTCAGCATCCTCCCGTTCAACAATATTCCAACACACAATCAGCATCCTAATCACCTCCCTCCTATGACCCTCCTCTCCTATCCGAGGCCAAGCATTAAGCAGCACTTCTTTCAGTGCCGCCAGCGCCGCATGCAAAAGTTCGGGCTTAGCGGTCGCGAAAGGATCCATTAAGACTGGCGACAGCATCGGGATAATATCCTTAAGATGCTTAACAGAATAAATACCCATTTTATGAACTGTGAGACGTAATTGCGTGAGAAGGATTTGCACAATAGAGGGGTATTGGGAGGTCGAGCCGTATGTCCATCCGGCGAGGATACCATGGCGGAAGAGGCGGGTCAAAAACGTGAGGGCTTCAGGGTTGGGATCTGTGGAGGAAGGAGGTGGGTAACGAATGGCGGATAGGATGAAGAGCGCTGTATATGCGGCAGGTAGAAGCTGTAAGCTTTCTTCTACGGGCGTGAGGCTTGGGAGATAGAGCAAAGTTGGCATGACAGCGTCTTCAAAGACTTCTCCTAATCCCGTCTGAGTGAGTAATGTTGCTGTCAATTTTGGGAGAAAGATTGTCAAGATCTGTAATCCTCCCAGTCGGTGAGGAGTTGACATTTCATCCAGCAGCGTTAAAACCGGGGGAGTGATTAAATGCCATGACTGGGAGATTGTTTCTGGTGAGACGTTGCACACTGCCCATTGGAGTACAGTGATGCTATATGGAGCCTTGTATTTCCATGGTTTGTTAGAGCGGGCTGCGCCAAAGTCGTGGGGTTTTGAGGGAGCAGAGGTGGGCATGGCTTTTCGACCACTAGCAGTAACAGTAGAAGGGGCGGATTTGGAAAAGAGGGGGCGAATGATGCCTTGGAGGAGGAAAGTGGTAATAAATTCGGGAGATTGGAGGTAGGTTGAGAGGTTTGAGAGTAGGGCAAGGGACTTGGAGAGTGCGGATGGGGTTGTCCACGGATCGGAGGGGGAACTGAACGCCAGTAGAGCAAGGAGAACCTGATTGTTGGGAGTTGGTAATTTGGAATCAGAAGACATCTTGTAAAGGGATGTCAAACTCCCGAGGCCTAGCGATCCTTTGTGGCGGATTCGGAGAAGAGACGCTTCTCGTGAAGCTCTGTTGCCATCTGGATTTAGGATAAGCTGATTTGATCCTAACTTCGAAGTGGTCATTTACCTTCTGGTGCTTCATCTGATGCTATAAAACTGCCATCCGGGAGGATTGCTCTTGAAATCCAGGACGTTAACTGGGCAATACATTCTTGCTCATCATCCGTTCTTTGGAGCCTGGTGGGCTCTTGTAGGCAGCCGGTCAGGATAAGGAGATTTTCGAGCTCATTCTAATTGACAGTTGTCAGAGAAGAAGAAACAAAAATAATGAGAGTTTCATTACTTCTTCTGATTGAGATTGATCCGGGATCACAAGCTCGGCTTGGAGTTGAGAGAGTGAGTACGTCTCAGGTAGACCTGGGAATGTAAGCTTAGCAATCTTTTGTTTTCGGTTTGTGGCTTACATTTAGAGGGGATTTTCAAGTCACCATTATCTGATATCTTTCTCTTTAACAAATTTGCCTTGGTATATTTGCGGGCTGTTGAAAACATTTTACTTTGTGGTTTATTGAGGTTGTATTTGAAGAAGGAATTTCATCTGATTCAATTCAACCAAACTCGGCTCGCTTAGAAACCGCTAGTACTATTTCACTAGAACAACAAATGATACAAATGAACAAGCAAATAACTTAAAAGTGGTAAAATACGACTCAGAAGAGTATTCACTCAATAAATGATTCGAATAAGTAACTTGAATTGAATTTATTTCATATTCCAACACATTACATATCATAAAGCAATCAGTATCTTTTACCCTTCCTAAAGTTCGCTTCTAACTTAGGGACAGTAAACATAAAGCTGGTAAACATTCCACCGCCCTCATTCACCGCCCTTCATATTAAATTCAAAATTTAATATCTTAGGTATAATAATAAATAAGCGGTTTTGTCCCCATCGAAAGACACAAGTTTGGCGTACCATCTAGCGGATGGTTCAGGACAAGAACTTGCATCTAACACCCATACTCGAACATGGTTGCTTAGACACACAACAGGGGACAAGATAAAATCGACTGGGTCACCAAGGGAAATGAGGATAAAATCAACTGGGTCACCAAGGGAAATGAGGATAAAATCAACTGGACACCAAATGCGACAAACAACACCAACGCGAATAAAAATCTGAACCCAGCCCACCGGGCTGAGGTTCGGGTTCTCAACCAGGCCTATAGGCCTGGTTGCAGTTTGCCAAAATATTCTATGAATTTCGAAATTTTTTTTGGGAATCCCAAGGGTTTTTCGCGCACGATCTGTCACGAAGTTGAGATGTGATCACCAGATGGTGTAGGATAGGTTCATAAGCGTGTTTATTTTTAAGCGAACACTACACCCTTTCCTCCATTTTCATAGGAGCGGTGATAGCTAAAGATTTTTGTATTTAGACAGAATAATCTCATCTCTTGGAGAATATTTGCTCGTAAGTAGTTATACTTGATTAAAAACTGAATCCTTGGATTAAAACATTAAGTATAAATTAGATTTTATGTCATATAAGTGATGATGAAAAGAAAATTTAGTACATATTGACGAACAGTTACGTTGATGGTCTGACGCCCATTTGAAGTCGCGTCTTTAATAAGAAATACATCTCGAATATATCGAGAGATACCTAGTTAAAGCCATTAAGCGATGCATTGCAATCGATAAAAGGAAATAGTGTGCAACTGCAAGCATCTAAAAATGTCTTCTATTGTCTTGTTTCGTTTATCTGCCACGAAATCCTCAAGTGGGTATATTTAATTCAGCGCGTTTTCCCTTTACTTCCGCAATAGCAGCCTCTACATCCTCATTTCCCGGATTCCGAAGTTGCCATGCCATGCACACCTCCAAAGCTTTTGCCATCCATGGCCCTGGCTTTTTGACTTCGAGAGATTTTAGAAGCGTTGATCCATCAACGATTGGTTTCTCCGAGGGGGCGTTCATGATTTCCATCGACTCCAAGTGATCAATAAATCTCTGCCATTCACTGACAAGTTTCAAATAACCTTTTAGAAACTGTTAACACAATGAAATGAAGAAGTGCAAGAGCCTTACCATTGGCTGAGTTTGCCATTGAGTCCACTAGAATTGCAAAAAGGGTCTGTAATCGCCAATTTCCTTGACTATCCCATTTTCGAATCATCATCCCGACGGTGTCTCGCTGCGTAGTATAAATTTCTTTCTGGAAGATAGCATCCTTAAGGGCTGTGATCTCCTTGTAGTTCTTCAAAGATCCCGAGAGCAGAGTCGTGACCTTATTTTCCGATTTTATCCCTTCTCTGGCTGCCATCGCTCCTGGTGGTAATTTTATTTTACCTTTTTGAACAGGCTCGGAAACTTCTGCCCAGGGCGTAAATGACACAAGTATCCAAGCTAGATACTTCGCTTCATCAGCTCGGACAAGTGTGTGGTAGATGGATCCAGGTGTCTCATTATTCTTTAACTCTTCAAGAAAATCATATGCCCAATGCCAATCAATAGTACTGGGTTTAGGGCTGTCTTTGGCAGTTGGATCTGTGAAAATAACCGAGTATAAACCTAGACGGTCAAACAGCCGTAGTGCAGTCAATGGACTCTTGTCTGCTTAAAGTCAGGGACAAAGTTCCAAAAACTTCTGAAACTAACCTTTCATCATCTTCATCACTTCAATTCCTACTCGCTCTCTACTGATTTTGAGTTTAAGAGCCTCCATGACATCAGGATCGCTCATACATGCTTCACACTCTGGATCTATTTTGAAGTACAGTCTGCTAGCAAATCGAATCAACCGTAGAACTCGTAAAGGATCATCTGTGAAAGTTGTCTTGGGATCGAGAGGGGTCCGAATCCGTTTGGAAGCAAGGTCTTTAAGGCCTCCAGTGAAATCTTCAACGGCATCACTATGAATATTATAGAAGAGTGCATTTATCGTGGCGTCACGTCGGAGGGCATCTTCTCGCGCCTCTCCAAACTCCATGAGAGGGTTCCGGCTATTTTCTGTGTATGTTTCTTTCCGTAAATTAACAAAATCCAGGTCGAACCCAAGCAATCTCGTGGTGGCAGTCTCCAAGTGCTTTGATTTCTCGGGGTTCGCAAGAACTTGGTGAAGATTGCCAACATCTGTAGGGAGCAGAGAATGCTTCTCCATGTTTCCATCTTTGGTGAGATAGCTGCGCATTTCCTGGCAGAAAGGATAACCTGTCATAGCATTGATTGCAACATCGATATCATGGCTTTCGAGACCAAGAAGTTTGTCACGAACCCAGCCGCCAGCAAAGCGGAGCTCCAACTCTTCCTTCAGGATTTTAGATTCGTTTATGCTTTGAGCAACATCTAGTAAGATTTGTCGGAGCTGTTCCTCACGAGACGTGAGTTTGATTTTTGTCGTTGCCATTGTGATTTTAGGCCGTTTGAATTCCAGAGCATCTACAAGAGGCTGGTCACTCTTTCGTTTCATAAGATGGTACGAGTTCAAGAGGACTGAAGAATATGGCCGTACAAATCTGATTCTGGTGGTTGTCAAAATCCCTTTTTGCAGGGAGGTGCTGTGAGTCGAATTTAAAAGAGTCATCGGTCGAGCTTGACATTTGAGCTCCAAACGCAAGCCATTGATTCGCATGTGCGATTACAGAAACTTGATGTGATGTCTCGTAGACGAATCTGAAAAATGGATAGCATATATGAACAGGAAAGTCATTCAACCGTCGCAGTCACGTGTTGTAACAACGGCGGAATCTTTCGAGACGGGTTCTCGGAATACGTTGCGCCACGGAACTTGGACACAATGCCGCATACCTAGAAGCTCTAAATCAACACTGTGAAACTTAGGTGATACTTGGAGTACATGCCTATTTCATCAAAGCCGATCGAATATTTAGTACGATTTCTCTACTGTGGCTGGTCCTTTACTAACATTTGACCTTCGAGATCAGATCTCCTCCACCGAAGCACATGCCGTTACAAAAGACTTTAGCTACTGAGCTATACAATAACTCTACCAACTGGAGGACTCCTCTGCGGTCTTCATGCCACCTTCAAACAATGAATCCCCTATCGATCCCCCCGAAATCCGAGTAGGCGCCCCTCCACTGAGGCTGCCCAAGATACGAGGTTCAGAATCTCCATCAATGACATCCTCAGTGTCTAGCCTCCAATACAGAAATACAAGCGCCTCTGTTTCGTCTCTCTTTGCATCAACGACCACGCCTTCTGGCTCGAGATCCGCTTCTCCCAGCGGCAATGCGACTCCAAGGATGATGTCAGAGTCCGTGTTTGGGGGAACACCAGGAGAAAGCCAAGCTCTCTTGCCTTCGGACAGAGTGGATGATCCCAGAAACCTCATACTTCAAGCTTTTATTCCGCACATCGCTGTCCATACCTCAGACGACACAGAAGAACTTGTGAAAGACAAGGGATTCGATGGTGGATTATGGGAGCTGCTGCGGCCATTTGGAGAAAGAGTGCAAGGGAAAGTCACTGTACGGGATAGTATAGGTGCTGGGAAAACGTACGAAGACTTTGCAGTGCGATTTGTGCAGCTAGGGGACGGAGTACAGATTACAGAAGGATCTCGAAGAAGTGGAGAAGGGAAATCGTTACCTGCAAATGGTGCAAAACCAGTTCCAGAGTCCATTATAGCACAGCGTTTAAGAACAGGAGGAGATATTGGCTCGATTGAGACTTTAGTGGATCGGCACTTGATGCATGCTGAAGACTACCCGAGTATGAATGGGGTTGAAGACTACATGTCTGTCAAGGAAGCACCACAGAGTCCAGATATGGCTTCGCCATTCTATACGCTTTATCTTCGAAGGCTATTATCCGGCCTTCCTTTAGCACCTCATGAGACTTTCTCGCATCCGGTTGCCTGTGTAATTGCTATTAGCTCTCGGAATGCAAATCCAATTGAGACTCTACGCAGACTCTACGATGAATCGAGCCATGGAGATAGAAGACTGCCTCTCTGGGTGAACAACGAATACCTCCGGTACTATGTACTTGTTCATGACGAAGAGCGGGATGACATTACAAACTCCATAACCATGTTCGAGAAGATGAAACGTCATTTTGGTCTTCACTGCCACCTGTTGAGGTTGCGGAGCAGTCAATGTGTGGCAACTGATGATGATAGTATCCGCCTGCCACAATGTGAATGGCTGTCGGCTTCAGAAGAGATTGCCATTATTCAGGAAAGAGAAATGGAAGAAGACGTGGAGGATTCATATCCATGTATCTTTGAGTCTGACACCACAGCAATCAAAACATTTATCCGTGAAATGGTCACTCAGTCTATTGTGCCATCAATGGAACGTTGTGTTGCCGTCTGGAACGAGCAGGTTGCATCGAGACGACGAGGTATCAGTGGCCGTCTACTCAAAATCTCGAAATGGACAGGTTTTGGAAGTGGCTCGCGAACACCATCAAACAATACTGGATCTAGCAGCTCAAATTATGATGCTTTACAAGGATTCTATCGACCAGATGCTCCTGAAGCTATAATGCGAAAGCTAGCCGACTATGCATTCATGCTTCGAGATTGGAAAATGGCCCAATCAACGTATGAACTTCTACGATCTGATTTCAACAATGACAAGGCGTGGAAATATCATGCAGCTACAAACGAGATGGCAGCTATCAGCACTTTATTGTTACCACAAACAATGAGCTCGAAAACAAGATCGGAAACCATTGACCAGATGTTGGGAGAGTCTTCTTACTCGTATATCACTCGTTGCGGGGCTCCGTATGGAGCATTGCGATCTCTAGCTCTTGGTATGGAACTACTCAAACTTCGAGGTGGATCAGCAACAGGAGATGCTGCCAGATGGGGTACCAGAATCCTAGAATTTAAAGTTGTAGGTGTAGTTGGAGATGCTCTGGTTAAAGAACGTATCTCAGCTTGCTATGCCTCAAAGAAAGGATCAGGTTCTGGACTTTGGGGTAGCAGGACTCGAAAATCTGCGTTATGGAGTATGCAAGCAGCTGATTCCTGGCTGACCCTGGGGAAGCCGCAACAGTCGAAGCTACGTCTCGAAGAAGCGAATGAGAAGTACTTGTCTCTGCCTCATAAAGATAGTATAATACAGTTCTCCGAAGCAAGCGCCTTTTTGCAAGCTTTACAAAAGGAGGTCCAATTAGCGCTTTATCCAGAGTCTGCGATTGAAGCATCGGGGATGGTTGATGATTTAATTGACACGTCATTGGCAGAAGAAAGCGAAACTTTCAATTCGAGGCCTCATCGGAGGAGTTTAATGGGTGGTATTGCACCACCACTTACTGGCCTTGAAACTGCGCCATTACAAGGGACTCTGTTGGAGAACGAGATTGAGGAACCTAAACTTGATCAATTCGAATGATTGCCACGGCTTTGAGAATTGAATTTCAATATACTATCTTGGAACGTTTAGAAGGTGGACGAGCATTGGGTCGGCGTTTGGAGCTATAGAGGAATATGCATAGATAAGGTTGGATCTGGAAGCCACCTATGGTAGTATGGAGTAAGAATCATGCTAAAATAAAACCAAATAATAATCCTCTACTTGGAGATTGTAAATGTCAGCATATGACACCTTTATAAATTGACTCTACTATCTATACTCAACGTGAAACTCATACTCAACTTCCTTGTAGGTTTGATATTCATCTTCCTGCCCTTATAAAAATTGAAAAGAAAACAGCTACTACCGGATAAAGTCTCTCTCTACCAGTAGTTTAGAAATTCTATAAGTAGCTCCTAATCACGCGCATAATGCATATTAGGCGGTTGCATAAAAGCGCGTCATACCGATAACAACAAAGAACGGAAAGCAAACCGTAGAAAACACCAGCTTCACATAGCCCCGATTCATGAGAGCAAGGCATAGCTCATAATGAGTGAGCTTCTTGCCTACCTCCAGACCAACGAGCCACAATTCCGCAAGTATGTATTCCTTCCTTCATAGTAACTACCTCTACCCCTCTATCAAGCAAAGTAAACACTCCATTCTCACACCCTCGCAGAACCCGCCTCGCTGCCCTCTACTCCGATTTTCGACACCTTCAAACTACAAATCCAGACGGCTATCAAGCCAACATCTCAGCATGGAGCAAAGGCCTCGCGTCCGCTGCACAGGCAGGCGTGATGCCTACTACGGGCTTGGAGCCTGATCTACTCTCTATCAATATCAACCAGGACTTGCTGCATGATCTTGAGACCAAAGAATGGGGACGTCCGTTGGCGCTGGGAACGGTTGTTAGAGAAGCCGTGGCTAGGAAAGAGATGATGCTATATCGGGATTTTCTGGATGCTAGGGAAAGTGTCTATGCGAGTAGTTGGCGGATTAGACCGTGGGATATATTGAGCTGGGGATTCCGGCAGTTGGGGCTGGGAGGAGGTACGAGTGATGAGGATAAGCTGCTCATGGGGAGGGTAGTGGTTTTGGGGAATTTAGAGCTGGTGGGGAAGGAAGTTGTGAGCTTGATGGCGAAGGGAGGTAGGGGAAGGGTGGGGAGAGTATTTACTAGGACGGAGTTTGAGGAGAGGTGTAATGATGCTATTGGAGAAGGGAAAAAGTTGTCGAATATGGATATGGAGCTGCTTCTGAAGTTTTTGGCAAGGGATAAAGGTGTACTTGTTTATGACAAGGAAACAGTCAAACTCAAGGCTCCGAATGAAACAAATCCAGGAGCCATTACATCCGAAGATACGACAATAGCATCCCTAAAGACATTGATCAAGGATTTGGAGAATCAAACTACAGCTCTGACAACCAAAGTCGACGAGCTGGCGATCACAGCTAAGGAAGCTGTTGCTCGGAAGAACAGAATAGCAGCTCTAGCAGCACTTCGATCAAAGAAGCTAGCCGAATCAACGTTAGCAAAGAGACATGCTACTCTAGGACAACTAGAAGAGGTCTGCTCAAAAATCGAACAAGCAGAAGATCAAGTGGAGCTAGTTAGTGTTATGGAAGCCAGCACCCGAGTTCTCACCGGTTTAAACAACCAAATCGGGGGTGTTGAGCGGGTTGACAATGTTGTTGATCAGTTACGAGAACAGATGAGTCAGGTTGATGAGGTTGGCAATGTCATTGCAGAAGTTGGACAGGACGTTAATGCTGTGGATGAGGAAGAAGTGGATGATGAGCTGGAAGCTATGGAGAGAGAAGAGAGGGAGAAGAGGGAGGCGGCTGAGAGGGCAGAGAAAGAAGAGAAGGAGAGGCAGGAGGCCTCTGAGACGAAAAAGAAGCTGGATGCCCTGGAAGAAATCGAGCGTCAAGCAAAGGACGCCTTAAGGAAGCAGGCTGAAGAACCTAACACAGAGAAAGCAATTGAGGATAGCATGAAGAGGTTACGGGGTTTGTCATTAGAGCAAGAACCGGCGCACATTGCATCATAGGTATCAGTAAGAGTAAAAGATTTGGAAATCAACGCATATGTATTGGCGCTAGGTCTGAATGTATGATGCAAGAGCCAATGAGCAATAAATTATGCTCTACAAAGGCTCTATGGTTGGGGTATCTGCAAGGATGCTAGCATCATTGTTTAATACTGACAGCTTTCTCGAGCATTGTGATGATGACGGGCTTTGCGACGAGGGAATAACATCTATTTCCGCCTCCTGGAAAAATCTCCTTCCTGACCCTTCGGGCGGAGCAGGTGCAGGATTTCCAGAAGTTTTAGGTGTAAAATTGTCGCTATCAGTCATATGAGTATCTTGTTCTAGTACAGTCTCTGGTGCTTGAGGGTTTGCTAAGAGGGCTGCTTCTGGTGCCTGAGCTTTCGGAGCAACTTTTTGTCTTGCTTTTGCAATTAAGTCCTTAAAGGTAGTGCCATGCGTGTTTGACCAATCTTGACCATCAAAATCCTTATCTTTAATCTGATGTCCAAAATTTGATCCTGAGGGTTTTGCGTTTTGCGCCCTTTCCCACGAGTCCAGTTCTTTCTTCAACTCTAACTTCGTTTTTGGTTTAGTCGCATCGCAGTTCGCATTCCATAGGATCGTCCACTCGGTGTATCTTTTCTCTATAGCCTGTCTTGAACCTGCGGCTGAAATGCCCAAGTCAACCATTTTCTTCTTGAGCTGGGTGTCTTTGTACATGGATATATTAATTGCCGGTAATCGGTCAAGCTTCTTGGCTAGCCTCTCTTTCTCTGCAACTTTGGTAGAACTGCCAAATGTAGGCTTGGTAGTTTTCGTAGTGATTCGAGCCTCATCTGGACAGCCACGATCTATGTGGCCGTTAATTTGATCCTCTTTCACCCTCCTATTACAGATAGGGCATTCAACACATCCGTCTTCTAAATGAGCATAAGCGATCTAGGCAGACTGTATCTCGTGAGGACTTACCAGGAACAAAATCTTCATCCTCATCCTCATCAAGGACCACAACTCGAGTTGTAGCCCGGGGACTCCGCTGTGAGCTGCGTTGCGATGCTCTTGTCCTCTTTCGTGGAGGACTACCATCCCCTTCATGTACTTCCTTTTCTCGAGGCCTCTTTGGAGATGCACTTCTCACAACTGGTACAGGTTTTGTAGCATATTCCATGACCTGCGGCCGCGCAGTCTTGAATGCCCCGACTAACTCTTCCATTGCAGCGTTGAATCGCAACTTCATTTCCTGGTCCTGTGCTCGACATCCTGGACATCTGCCATCGCTGCTTAAGGCTCTTCGTATGCATTTCGAGCAGAAAGTATGAGAGCATGATGTTATCATTGGTGTATCGTAGAAATCTTTGCACACTTGACACCGTAGAGCAGCATCTAATGGAGCAAGAGATGGGAGTGGCGTTTCAAGCCAATCTGTCGAGTCTTGAATATCATTTGAAGTCACCTTAGACATATTCCTTTGATATGCCAATCTCTGTATGTGTACTAAGGTAGAAATTGCTGCATCTACTTCCTTTGAAGAGCTGTTTGCTTGTGTTTTGACAAACTTCACTGTTGATGTTTCTTTCGTCTCATAGAATGGCCGAGTATGTCCTGGACGAAATGATATTGGAGTAAGGAAGCCTGATATTCGGATGTAAATCAATCAAGAGAAACTGGCCGTCGTCCGAAGTATTGAATTCGTAGTTTGCGCTGTTACTTTGGTCCCAAGGACAAAGGTCGCGTAAAGTGATTGTTTGGATCGTGACTTTTCGTGTCGGGGAATCGCGTCTCCCGTGCTCGCCAGACTCGAAGTTCCCAAACTTTTCTTTCAAAGACGACTTTTACAACAGCGCCACAATGACGGACTACAAGAAATATCTAGCATCTAGTATCTTGACTGAAGATAAAATAGTAAGCTATTATTGAGCTTCCTAGTATCCCATCTTCTAACGTATTAGATCACCTATCGCATCCTCAGTCGCGCTCTCAAGATCAATGTCAATGTTGCAAAAGAGTTTGTCTTAGCCTCTGTATATCCGTTGTAGTCGACTAACTTATGATAGAATGCTATACGAGTTCCACAAGCTACAAAATGCAAAGAAGCCAGGCACAATTCATGCGACATACCTTCTCGGAGGAACTAAACAAAAAGAAAACGTTAAAGCTACCAATGGAGACATGAAGAAAGATGGAGAAGATGATTATATGCAAAGTAGTCCATTCATAAGTAGTATGCCTCAGCCAGAGGAGGGAACAGGAGAAAGCTCTATTCTTACAGTAACACTGGTGCGAGAAGAGAATCTTGATGGTATGTTTACTTTAGAAGAATCAAACGGCTGTTAACCTTCATACAGAAGCCCGCTCTCAATACGATCATATCAGCTCTATTCACATCTACAGCATAGGGCCACACCCGTTGAAAGATCTTCAAGCGTTATCAGATGCAACCCGTGAGATACAAGAGCTCTGTGTAAATGAGGATCCGCTAGAACTCGCACCTAAATATGGTACAATAGTCAACAAAAATGTCAAACGCCGTACAGGTAAACGACCGCCTCCGCCATCACTAGTTGCCACTCCTGTTGTTGTTGCAAAGCCAGCTGCAGCTCCCAAAGCGATGCCGAAGCCAGAACCCAAAGCACCAAAACCTTCTTCAGCGAATGATTTTTTCGGGAAAGGCAAAGAGAAGCCTAAGGCGGCTGAAAAAGCAACTAGTAATCCACCAAACAGTGAATCAACACCCAACCCACCATCACTCAAGCGGGAATCCTCCAGCATTTTCAAATCATTCGCTAAAGCCAAGCCCAAGCTCAAGCGAGAAGAAACAGAAAGCTCAGCGGCTGATTCCCCAGCTGCCGAAGATTCGCCCATGAGAGATATAGATGACGATGATGATGAAGAGGATACATGGGTGCCCGAGCCAGAAAAACCAAAAACGGATATTGTAGATAAGGATCGGAAAAGTCGAAAGGAGAGAGAAGCAGCGCTGAAAAAGATGATGGAAGACGATGATGAAGATGAACCGATATCCATCCCTGTCACTGAAGAAGTAGAGGAAGTAGAGGAAGTAGAGGAAGTCGAAGAGAAAGAAGCAAGTGAAGAGAAGGAGGTACCTCCTGTTGTGAGTGATGGAAGAAGGAGAGGTAGGAGAAGAGTTATGAAGAAGAAAACAGTGAAGGATGAGGAGGGATATCTTGGTATGTCTCTACCTATGAAAGTAGATGTGGTCATATTAACCAAATCAGTTACGAAAGAAGAGCCTGTATGGGAGTCCTTCTCGGAAGATGAACCAGCTGAGAAACCCAAACCAAAAGCCCCGCTTGCTTCAGCAGCTGCGAAACCGAAGAAGGGAGCAGCTTCTAAGGTTGGCCAAGGTAGCATTATGTCTTTCTTTGGTAAGAAATAGGAATGTCTCTCTATCCTTGGCCCTGTCAGTTTAATGAAGTGTACGAAGTATAATGCATGAGCGATGAGCAGAAATCACAATCAATAAATAGTGCAAGATTGAATTAGGATTTGATTTTATTTCATTCATCTCATGACCTTCGTCCAAACGCTAGCCGTAAACCGAAGCTGCAGTTCCTGCTATCCTATCCTATTTAACCTCATTCTCAACTAAATAAGGCTTCGCGCCATCACCAAAAATCAAATGTGGTTTCCTTCTCGCAAGATCCAAGATCGTCTGAGCATAAACACTATTCGCCCATGCAAACCAAGGTCTGGTGAAATCGTGAATTAAATTCACATTGATACTCTCATGGACCAATCCTAAAGGACTAGACTGCAACACAAATTTCAAGCACCCTGTAATCTCATTGTCATCCTCAGAAGTCATGGCTTGCATGAGCAAACTCATAGGCCACGCGTGCTGTAGACCAACATGTGGCCCGCCTATGCCGTGGAACTCTCTCCCAACAAGATAATACGGATTGCCTGATTTCTCGAGGAGCATCTTGCGCGTGTTTTGGTACACAACATCTGTATTGTCTACAAACCCTAAAATAGGAAGCGCAAGAAGCGAAGGCACGTTAGCGTCGTCCATTAGAATTTGGGAGCCGTAGCCATCAACTTCGTAGGCGAAGACTCGCCCGTATTTCTTGTGCACAACCACACCGTGAGCCCAAATGCCGTCGGTGATGGCCTGGGCTCGCTTCTCGAGAATTGGAGGGAGCATGACATTTCCAGCGGCTTCAAGCAGGCCAGCTAGTTTCTTAAGTTCAACTGCCATTTGGGCATTGGCTGGAATGAAGAATCCTAAAATAGTTGCATCGTCACTAGGACGGAAAGCACTTCTAATCAAACCTGTACCGTAGTTCAACGGATTTCCAACTCCAGACAAGGGTAGGGTCTCCGTGCCTTGGTTAGTGCTCCGGGAAAAGGTGTAAGTGTTCCTCTCATAACGGCCAGTTTGGGGATCAAATGTAGATTGAGATTGCTGGTCCAGGACCGCAAGCACAGTATCTAAGGCTTTATACCATCTAGGTGTCAAAAACTCTACGGAGCCCGTGTGGTTGTGGAATGAATTTGCTAGAGAAAGAAAGTGTGCCAAAGAGTCCAGTTCGTATTTGCATTCAAAAACGAATGAGGGTTCGTAGGCAGGGTGAACCACATCATCTTGGCCATTGGCTGAAGCAGGGATCTTCGAAGGGGGCGGTGGTTGGAAGGCTAAAATAATATTAGCAGACATTCGCGATAAATGTTAGAGGAATAGACGAAGAGAACAAGCTTTTTGAGAACTGGGCTAATATGTTAAGACAGATTTAGTGAGAGAATCTTCCATACCGTTACAGTAAGGCGCTTCGATCACATATTCCGCTTGGGTGTTGATAGCTCCCAATATCAAGTTGTAGATAGCTGTATCATGCTTGGCAAGCGGTTGGTATTGGAGCAATTGATTTGTGGAATCTCGTAACCATTCGGCGTTGATGTCTCCCGTAACCACAAACGATTGAGCACCTGCCCATTTCCCATTCTCAACTGAGCGTTTTAGCTCGGTGTGCTTCTGTGCTCCATCCACATGCCATCGAACCGTTGTATCGAGCGTGTTTGGGAAAGCATTCTCGAATAGGCGGGCGAGGTCCTTGTCCACCATCCGCTTCGTAACATCTTCAATAACTTTCTCCACCAGTGGCGAGCTGAATGTGCGGCAGTGGATTGATGGTCTTTGGAATGGCAGATGCAACGGTCCTTCGGAGATCGGTTGGCTATGAAACTATCAGTTCTTGTCGTCTGGGAGTCTTAGGGAAACAAACTGCGAGAACTGCGCATATCTCTTGTAATCTGGACAAGCTCTCGAGTAGTCCTCATAGGTGTAGCCATCCCTACTGGCTTCTGGGGGTTGGGCATTGACAGCGCATGCTCCCAGGAGGGGTAGTAGACTGATGGAGAGGAGATGCATTGTGAATGCTACTGGAGGCACAGAATGGCCGGATCTAAGGATATCTACTGTTCAAATCATTGGAAAGCGATTCTCGAACGCAGTTTGAGCGAGTAAGCTCTTAATATGAGCGCATCAAGCGAAGTACTTCTTCAATATATAAACCTGGGATTGTTGTGAGGTTTGGCGTTTCAAGCCTTCTACTCGTAGGCGAGGCTGACAGATTTCAATTCGTTGTACCCTTGTCTTGGCAAGCCTCTTTTCACTTCACTCCCTTACTGCCAATAAAAATATCACCTCTATCTACCTAAAACTACAAAATATTGGCTCTTTGTCACAGAGAAACTATGTTTTACAGGCATGTTTCAGCATCAGCTCATACACCTCAATATTTACCTTCCCCCGCATTGGCCATATGGGCTCGAGATCAATCAGCTCAGGGGATTTGTTTCTTTCTTATTTGGATTCAGCTTGTATCTCAGAAAGAGTGCTCCACAAAGACTACTAAACTGCTGGCCAACGATATCACCAAAACAGTATCAGAGGAGAAAATTAACCAGAATCCCAACACCCTTAGCTCATACCCTCCGCTTCACGTCTTAGTAGATGGAAGTGTGATTCCATACAAGATAGCCAACTTATTCAACATTGCTGTACCCTTCACACTCCCCCAACCCGTCACCGGATCGTATCCTTGCTTGGCACTCCAATACGGCTCATCAGGACTATCGTTGTTATCGTTATTTCCAACAAGAATATCATTATACACCAGACCCTGATCAACCTTTCCTAATTGATACAAGGTAGGGTTTAGCAATCCAAAGCCTTTTATCTGCAAATTTGCTCGATAAGAAGCAAATAGCCCAGCCAACAGCGGTGATGAGGCTGATGTGCCAAAAAGAGCCGTCGGTGCACCATTGATCATGATGCCGCTATATCCTACATGTGCTGCAATATCCGGGAGGAATCGACCAGTTGACTTCATAGTTCCATCTGAATCTGGATAGGATGTTGTGCCTGCAGCAATTTGGTACGGAGGAGTAGGAAACATTGTGCTCATCCCACCACCTGTTGCTCCATACGGAGCATTTTGAAATGGGGAGGAAGAGTTACCCATGTCACTCCAAGCATATTCATCGAACGTGGTGCCCGCAGTAGTTTGTTGTACGTTTCCAACGACCGTCCCGCCCACGCAGGTGACCCACGGATCTGAGGCAGGGTATCCAACATGCTCTGTTTGTGTGCCTACAATCAGATCGGCGGAGCCCCACTGGAGTCCCGACCAGTCAGCATGCTCTACCTCGGTGTGATAGGAGCGAAGCATTCAGTTCGAATTTCACTTATAGTTTGACGGCATCACTGAAGCCACACTGTATGCAAACTGAACAAATAATAAGATATCATTAGAGTACTTACATCACCGGCAGCTGTGAAAAAGGTGATCCCGAGAGAGCCTAAACGTTGAAAAAGGGTACTGAAGTTGTAACCAGGAGACCATTCGTTCAACATGAGCCAACTAGCGCTCATAACAGTTGGTGCCTTTTCACTTCCTTCTGGGAAAGCTGCACGGTTGAGGAGTGTCGTCCAACCTTGTTCGGTAGCGTCACCAAAATAAACATTCACTGTACAGCCCTGAGCGATCGTGGCTGATGTCTGGATGTCTAAACTGGTCTCGTATGATGCAGCTGTTGGGTTATTGGTATAGACGATGGAACCAATTGCAGGTGAAATGTCCACTATAGTCGGGGCTTTTTGATAGCCAGGAACTTGTTGACTAAAGTAAGCTGTCACATCAGTAGGACTGTAGCTGAAGTTTGTGCCACCGCAGTTGAGGAGGCCGATCACCTTGTGAGCAGATTAGTATATGAGTTTGTTGATTTCACAGAGTAAGATGACAGCTTCACTCTGGAAATGCCTCTCGCTCTTTTGGCTTTGTCAAATAAAAAAGAAATCAGCATGCGAATAAACTTACTTGGTTGCTAGAGTCAATTCCAGTAGGAAAATTGTAGAGCTCAGCTATGCGGGTAATAGGAGAATTCGACGAGTTCGCCGGGTCTCCAGAGAACCCAGCGTGGGTTGATAGACTTCGATTATCGAGACCTACGACATGGTGGATGACTCCATTAAGGTGTGAAGGTAGAGATAGCTTCCCCTCATATCCATGATATGTTTCTGTTTGGGGATGATGGGCAGCAAGCTTTATTCCCTTCCGTCTGGCTCTTTTAGCGGTTGGTGTTTCATGTTTGTAACTGTGGCCCGGAAGGATTAGCATGTTCTCTCTTTGAGTGTAGCTTAGGGATGAAGTTGCAGGAGTGCTGTTGCGGCTGTGTTGAGAGCACACTACTTAATCTACTATATCACACAGCGAGATAGGACATTAGGATATAGAGCACGGGAATGCTCACTACTTCAGCTGAACCCCGAACAACGACTTAATCTGGGAAGGCGTTCCCGCAACAGTGAGGGTCCCCGCGCCAAGATGTTTGCTCACGACTTCGATGCCGTGTTCTTTGAGCGTAGAAGAAACTGCTCCGGCATCTTCCTCTGAAGACCCGTATTTTTCGGCAAGTTCTTGAGGAGTTAAGAACTGTCGCTGGTGGACCGGCGTCTTTTGCCAGAAATCTAGATCTGGAAGCTCCGGAGCGCCATCTTTCTTCTTCAAAAGCAGTGTAAAATGAATTTTCTTGTCGTCTTCTACCGCTCCAACGGTTTCAGCGTCCTGTGTATGAGGTCGGGCGCTGCTATCAAGAACCACTTGAGAGGCGGAGGTAGCCATGACGGTGCTTTATAAGTTGAGGAGTGATATAAGCTATATGTGATTAAAACTACAGAGAGAAAAATAATATTGGAGATGAGAAGTATTTATACATAGATGAAGCCTCTCTCATTGCTGCACTGCAAGATGAGAACGGGCGTTGAACGGGCGTTTTTGTCAGAGCTGAACTAAAGCCACAAACTTGTGCCTAGCATTCTTTCGAGAGAGTTTTTACCTCTTTAAATGTGAGAAAATGTCTTTTCTGATCGCGTTGTTTATTAGTGACTGATTCCCCCCCAAAGCTGAAGAAAAGTGATAGCCTTGTGGTAATTGCCGTGCTAGCTTTGAACTGGCTTCAAATGGCTTTCTTATCAAAGCTGGATAAAGCCCCTCAACTTGTGGCAGAAAGCCAAACAGTGTTAGATTATTGGAGGATTAGCGATATGCCAGTGATGATAGGTTGAAGGAAAGCCCATAAGCAAAGAGGCGCCTGATCAGCAATCAGGTCTCAAGAAAACTATACTGCAATGCATCGGGCAGTATGAGGTGTAATCTAGTCTAGCTAGTCAACCTGCAGGAGGGCTACGATTGAGCGAATCATAATTCCATCTCAAGAGTTGGGGAATTGAGGAGAGCTGGACCTTACAGGTTGTAGTGCGGAAAAGTAAGCTGGGCGTCGGTTTTACAAAGATCCAATGATCGTCAAGAAAAGCAAAACGCCAAAGACAACGTCGGTTCGCAACCACGACCAAGTTGTGATTTACAACCACTCAAAGAATCAACATCAAAAGCCTCGATAGAGACCGGATTTAATGCTCGATACACTCGTTAGAGAACGATGGTCTTAATGCAAGTCTCCATAGGCAGTTTTTGACCGTCACACTGCTTTCCTCAATCGATCATTCGTGTGAGATATTTTGGTTCTGTTCTTTCAATCTGAAGTCGTTGCCGGTTGTTGTTGTAAATTGTAGCCTTGTCATAGTTTCACTACACACCGTTGGTCTAGGAGATCGCTTTGAGTGAGCCCGTCTTGCGAACTGTGGGTACCGTGCTGCTCAAGTCACCACTTCCTTTTTCTTCTTCAGACACATGTTTCGTTATTTTCCGCTCCTACATTTGAACGTTGAAATTTGTACACCTCGTAAACTCAACTACTACTTCCGGTATTTACAGCTGGCACGTCTCTTCTCGTTCAACTTATCACTTGATGTCAATGATCATATGGCAGTAGCAAGATAGAACATTCGATAACACCATTTTGAACGTTCTCATCTTTACAATCCCTGGATGAGATGGCCCTTGTGAGTATTCGAACATCTTACTACATCATGCGATCAAAATGACAGGCGTAGAAACGTTCTTGCCTCAATAAGAGCGTATCGTCATCCACATGCTAGACCGTCCTTAATTTTGCAAACCCGTTGCTTGGAACTCCTTGTGGATTGTTCTTTCCTAATGCATCTCGACCAAGGTCTAAGTCTGAATTAACCACGAGATAAGGACGGATCAATCGCACATGGGAAAGCACTTGGCCTTTGGCCTTTGATGACCATATCTCTATGCCTATTCATATGTTAATCCTTTCATCCCTAGTCAAGACCGCTTCATTTCCTAGCTTACATGCGTCCACTTTTATTATTATCTGTTTGGACGTTGCTTCATTAAATGAATTGAACTCTTGAACCTAACAACAATGCCTTTCGACGTTGACGAGGTGTTGAGGAAACTCACCAATGCCGAGAAAGCTTCCTTACTATCAGGTAGGTGCTAGCACAAAACTTTATACTGGTTGTCTTTAGTCCACAATTCTGATCCTCGACAGGTATCGATTTTTGGCATACACATCCTCTACCAGCACATAATGTTCCTTCAATTCGAGTCAGTGATGGCCCCAGTGGAATTAGAGGTACCAAATGGTTTGCTGGGGCTCTTGCCGCTTGTCTTCCATGCGGGACTGCTCTCGGTGCCACATTTGACAAGGTCCTTCTCAGGAAAGCTGGGAAGCTTCTTGGCGAGGAGTGCATTAGCAAGGGGGCTCACTGTTGGCTTGGCCCTACTATCAACATTCAACGATCTCCCTTAGGCGGTCGAGGGTTCGAAAGTTTTTCTGAGGATCCTCATCTTGCTGGAATTCTCGCAAGTGAAATGATTCGAGGTTGCGAGTCCACAGGAGTCACTTCAACTGTGAAACACTTCGTATGGTACGTTCTAGCCTCTTTTTCATGCGAGCAACTCAAGTCATCTCTTCATACGTGGCTCGAAATATATCTTTGGAGTTCAACTTTGCGGATGCTGGGGGATTTCCAAAATTCAATACTAATTTGCTTGGCAGTAACGACCAAGAACATGAGAGGCGTGCAGTGGATACCATCATCACTCCAAGAGCTCTGCGGGAAGTATATTTGAGACCGTTTCAAATTGTAGCTCGAGATGCCAATCCGAGGGCGTTGATGTCTTCATACAATAAGGTGAATGGCATCCATGTTGCCGAGGACCCAAGAATGTTTGAAGAACTGCTGAGGGGAGAGTGGGGCTGGAATCCAATGATCATGAGCGATTGGTAGGCACTTATATAGCTACCAGAGTTCGTCATCGGTCGCTCTAGTAAGCTAATTAACCCAGGTACGGCACCTATTCAGGAGCCGCTGCCATTAACGCTGGACTCGATCTTGAAATGCCAGGTAAAACTAGGCATCGGGGTCCAGCTGTCGAGTTTGCTCTTTCCTCTCGCTTAATCAAGCAAAGTACTCTCGATCGACGTGCTCGCCGGGTCCTTCAATTTGTTGAACATGCAAGCCATCTCAGAGTTTCTGCAACAGAAGGAGAACGAAATACTCCTGAAGATCGTGCTCTTAACCGAAATATATGCGCCAGTAGCATTGTACTCCTCAAGAACGACAGTAACGTCCTTCCTCTTCCCAAGAAGATGAATACCATTGCCCTTCTTGGTTCTCATATGAAGAATCCTTCAATTACCGGAGGTGGATCTGCTTCCCTTGAGCCATACTACTCTGTCACTCTTTACGGTGCAGTACAACCTTTGCTTGGATCTTGGTGTTGAAAGTCTATTTCTTAACGTGTAACTCAGTAGTTGACTGGAGGACTCATCTTTCTAGCTCGTAAATTGTTTACGGATTCCTGACTAATGTTTAAGCAGATGCCATCAGGGAAAAACTAGGGCCAGAAGTAGAGATTAACTACGAAGTTGGAGCATACGCTCACAAGATGCTGCCGCTAATTGACAGAATGATGAGCAATGCCACTGCCTCTTTCTACAACCATCCTCGAACAGTCAAGAATAGAGTTTGTGTTGGTGTCGAAAAATTACACAAAACATACTTTCAACTCATGGATTATAAAAATTCGAAATTGAATTTCGATCTCTTTTACGCAACAGTGGAGGCTAATTTTACTCCGGATATATCCGGCATGTGGGAATTCGGCATGACCGTAAGTTTTTGATTCCTCTGCAGAAACTAGTTTCACAAGTCATGTCAACTCATAGCAGCACTCCCAAAATATCGAAACAGATAACTGACTAATTGGCGTCAAGGTATATGGAACAGCAAATTTTTACATTGATGATAAGCTAGTTATTGACAACACTACCCGTCAGCAACCTGGGACATCTTTCTTCAGCAAAGGAACAGCTGAAGAATTCGGCTTACAAGAACTCATTGCTGGAGAAGTCTATAAAATCCGGATCGAGTTTGGTAGCTCCGCCACTTCAAAGATCAAGAATCTTGGTGTGGTTAGTTTTGGGTACGTCAAACTCTGTCTTGAATCTTCCGTTACTTCAGCTCGCTGGAAGTCTCGGCTTTGAACTCCCAAAGCCCTATGTTTAAGTACATACTAATTGATTGGCAGCGGTGGAGGCACAAGGCTCGGCGCTTGTCCTAGGAGCGATGTCAGAGGAACCATCGACAAAGCCGCGAGAGTAGCTGCTAACGCTGACTATGCTGTTCTATGCACAGGTTTGAATGTTTGTCTTTTCAATTACCAAACCAAATGGCAGGAAATGATTCTGACCATCATTAGGCTGATTGGGAATGTGAGGGGTTTGATAGACCAAACATGAGTCTACCACCAAATATTGACGACTTGATTGCAAGAGTGCTCACTTTAGCTCCCAGGACTGTCATTGTAAACCAGTCTGGGACCCCAATATCTATGCCATGGTTTGGCCGCTCCTCAGCCATCGTCCAAGCGTGGTATGGCGGGAATGAGACCGGAAATGGTATTGCTGATATTCTGTTCGGAGACTTTAATCCTTGTGCTAAGCTGCCACTGAGTTGGCCAGCCGATATCAAAGACACACCCGCGTTTCTGAACTTTGGAAGCACAAAAGGTCGTGTCCTATACGGTGAGGATATCTATGTCGGCTACAAATACTATGACAAAGTTCAGCGCCCACCGTTGTTTCCTTTTGGGTCTGTTTTCCTTATCCCATTTGGCAACTAACTGACATTTATAGTCACGGGCTGTCTTACACAAAGTTCGATCTGTCTTCCCTAGAAATCTCTAATAGCTATTCTTCAAAAAAATCTGACTTTCCACCCCATGTTCTATTAGATGTCAAGAACTCCGGTGCCGTCCCTGGCTACGAAATCCTCCGGCTATATGTATATCCTATAAACTCAACCATCCAGCGTCCGGTATGTGAACTCCACGGCTTTGAGAAAATATTTCTCAACCCAGGCGAAAAAAAAACTGTTAAAATTACCATTGATCCTTACGCAACGAGTTTCTGGGATGAGAGTGAAAGCAGGTGGTGTTCGGAGAATGGCACATACAAGGTTATTGTAAGGGGAACAGGAAGGACAAGTGTGGAGGCTAAGATGGAGGTTTTGGAGACAAAATATTGGCTCGGATTGTGAAATGGAAATGAGCTTGGAGTCAGGGTGCAGTAAACGGATCGGACTGATTCGATGATCTGCTGTCAGACTGATATTCAATTAGAGTAGGTGGGTCGGGAGAAGACGTAATGGTTTTGAAGTGATACGGTACAGCATCAAAATGAGAATGAAACAATAGCCAGGAGTCCTTTAGATAGATAGCCCCTACAGTTATGTTTTGTATGAATTGTTGTCTCTTTTGCCCTTTAACAATATCCTCGTTGACATGAAAGCTGATTGGGCATTTAATGAGGTGGCTTTGAGGCTGTGAAGAAAGTAAGAGTTCATGATGATGCCTGATCTTTGAATCGCAAAGAATCCGAACTTATTCCGAGCACCGGCTGAGCATAAATCATCACAGTCTAAGTTTACTAATGCCATTAGCTGCCCTGATTCTCGCATCGCGATAGACGAACGACGATTGGGCAAGAGACTAAAACGAGGCTGTTTTCAGGAAACCTCGCGCTCCATAATTCGCCACTTCATTCTAAAGAAGAAAATATATTTTCGAATTGAATCTCCCTACTTCCCCTTAGACACCGAGCGTAGGGAAATCCGAATATTAGCACTCCTCCCCGGCGAATGGGACGATCCCGTGCGGTGTGACCTGTCCGTCATCTCACTCAGCGAGAACCATCCACCCTACGAGACGCTTTCGTACGTATGGGAAGGCGCACCAGGATTCGGAGAGGTCATGTTAGACGGAGCACCTCGAGTTGTGACGAAAAACCTTTTTCTGGCTCTCAGGCGGCTAAGGAAAGCCGATGAGGTCAGAACTATCTGGGCGGATGCATTGTGTATCAACCAGGACCATAATGATGAGAAGTCGCATCAAGTCGGGTTGATGCGAGAGGTTTATAAGTCTTGCGAAAGAGTTTACCTTTGGTTAGGAGAGTACGTAGATGCGAAGTTCAACAGCGATGGCTTGCGCAACACCTTTCGGTTTATCGATGATTTAGCCCATGGGAAACACTTGAACGAGGTCCATGGCTATAGTCCAAGACTTTCGAGCGGGATATTCGATCCAAAGATGCTTCGAGCTTTCCAATGCCTTGTATCATCATCCTGGTTTGATCGGTTGTGGGTAATCCAAGAGGCAATCCTACCTCCGCATGCAATCGTAATGTTTGACTCCGAATCAATTCCTTAGGATACTTTTGAAGAGGCTGGTTTCAACCTTTGTAAACATCAAGCCAACTGCTGCCTCACATTCTGGCCAGACTTAACTGACCGAGAGGCACATATCATAGGCAGTTTCGTTCATGGATTTCATAAGCTGGCCAACATACGAAGTGCTGTCAAGAACTCCTTCAACTTTAGTTTCTTGATGTGGGCAACCTACTACAATAATACTAGCAACCCCAGCGATAAAGTTTACGGGCTTCTTGGACTCTCACTATCTCTTGGTCAGAAGATTTATCCAGACTACGCACTCGACGTGGCAGAGGTGTATAAAATAATTGCACTGCATTGTTTGACCGAAGAGAAGACTCTAGGTATTCTCAAAGGAGAGAGATTGGGGTTTGATAGAGGGCCTACTTGGATCAACGACTGGAGCCATTCAGTTATCAACAAGAAGATTTCGATGGTTCAACTAGAGCGTACAATGATCGATCATAATGTGTCTCTGGGAGTTGTAGCGCCTAGGATTGATAGTCAAGGAGACCTTCTGTTCCTTGAAGGTATTAAGACTGATAGGATCATTTGGGTTGGAGAGTTCTGCTAAGAGGATCCTTCTCGGAATTTTGTTCTGTCACTCGTCCAAAAATGGGAAGATTATTGTGAAGTTTTTTTCCAAGATAGAATATATGCCGATCGATGGCGAAAAAATTTCGTTATAACGATAGTTGGAGATTATTCATTTACATCAGGAGGCTGTGAATATTCAAAAACCCAATTTATAGAACGTAATTGTTTCGAAAGATGGAAAACAGCCATCATGGAAGGAGAGATAGACGAAATATATCAGAACTCAGATTTAAATTCATTTGATCGACTAGTATGGTCTGCTACAGTTGGAAGAGCATTCTTCTTAACTGAAAAAGGCTATATGGGACTTGGACTCCCTCAAATTGGCGATGAGGTGTGGGTAAGTTTTTATTCATTTATTCATTTCGAGTTTTATTCATGGACTCCTACCATTTCTTCCAATGAAGAAACCTCGATGAGCTCTCGAGTTAAAAACTCGTTGATCGACTTCAAGACATGGATTTGTCACTGATTCAGTATTCTGACGTGGCGACTCTGATAATAGGTCCTTCTTGGCGGAAATGTACCATTTATTCTCCGGTCTGATCCTGAATCTACTTACTATTCGCTCGTTGGAACTTGCTTTGTCCAAGGGATAATGCGTGGAGAAGCCATGGCAAGATTAGATGAGAAAACGACGGTGACATTAAAGTGAAAAGTCCTATGCTTAAAGACAGAAATATCCTTGCCATGACAACACAACCACAGTATTTACTGAACACCGCATCACGATGGGTTGTTAGACCCATACACGCGCCATTTAAGAAGCTTCGAGGCTGCATTCAGTGAACAAGGATACAAATTTATCAACAACACAAAGAATTATTTATAAGCGGAGAAAAGAATATGAAGGAGTTGCAAGTACTATTCCCAGGCCGAAATCTCCTCAGACTGGTTCCCGGCTCAAACGGAAAGGGGCGAGATGAAATGACTGAGAAGTACCTCAAGAAGACCTAACCATTCGGGAAAACACAGTTAACGAGGCTGCAGATCTTGTGGTATAAGAATTGAAGCGAGTAAATGTTTTTATTACAACAGTACTCTCTACGCACTCTCAATTTACACTCAACAAGTATTCAGCATAGTAGTCAACGCCGATTTCTCATCCGAAGTAATGGTCAGCGAATAGACAGACTTCACCTTCACCCACATCTCAGCGTACGTGCACCAATATGAAGCTAAACCATAGTAAGCACTGTTGCCATCTCTTCAGCAGTTCAACTTACTCAAGCTAGGTTTCCACTCCTCGGGGCCCCTATCTCCCTTTGACTCATTCACATTATCCGTCACAGCAAGCAGCTGCGGATTCGTCAAATCGTTCGCAAACACCAGTCTCTGAGCCGTCGTCCAAGCACTAGCACCGCTCTTCCACGCATTGCTCAGAGGGACCAAATGATCTATATCAACATCCGAAGCTGCAGTCCATGTTGCTCCGTCATACGGAGAATACCAACTTCCTGATGTGGCAGCACAGGAAGAAGAAGTGACGACACCCGTGCCGTCTCGCTTGAGAACTGTCTCGCGCGTGTCACAGGTGCCAGAGATGATAATCCAGTGAGGGAAGAGAGAACGAGAGTAGCCGTCTTGAGAGCCCTGGGCTGCAACTGTAAGAGAAGCCAGTTCTGATTTTGCGGTACTGGCGGAAGGGACGTTAGGTGGTGTCGGAGCGGCGAGGACGTTGGATAGTAAGACGAAAGTGAGGAAGAGAGTAGAAGAAATCATCCTGTCATCGTATGATTGAAAGGTTTCATCCAGCTTATTGAAAAAGAGAGGCTTAGTAGATGACAACTATATATCAGTTTTTCATACTGCCCTGGATGAATACTACTCTTCAACCCTCAGGTCTCCGATCAACAATGATTCTCACGCGCTGATCCACGTATCTCTATCCTTGGCATACATGTCCAGCTTCCGTATCCAGCTTTTCCTCCGACGAATCAAGCTCCTCTTCAAAAATAAGCTTATATATATCCCAGTCCGACAAGCAGGGGGGTTTCGCAACAGCCGCGTACAGCATCGAATCATAACTGCATATGTTCATCTCACCAGCATTGCGGTTTTGCTTGGCAGTGGAGGAAATTACAGGTACAGATAGATGCTGAGACGAGAAGTGGTGTTACCTGCTGTTTTGAGAAGTTGGGTCCTGGTGCCAAGCATAGAATGATTTGAAGATCAGCTGCTGAGGCTTGGCTATTATGTTCGATTTAGCCCATTGAATAGCATGGTTGGGATTTCTAGCTACGATTGGTAGGCCATGCTCAACTACTGAACTAGCCTCCGAAGGACTTCGCCGACATTGAATTTGGTTTTGGTGATCATGGTATAAGCCTATTTACACTCTTAAATACACCAGCGAATCAGTTCGAGCAGTGGCAAACTATCTTGTGATTCGCCAAAAAGTGACTACAGGACTCCATTGGGGGGCATCTGAGCATCGAATATATATATTTATTCTTCGTACATACTCCTCTTTTGGAAATATAACTGGCATTGATTTATGTCATTTATTCTCCTCTTCTTTTTGCTGTGCCTCTTTCTTTTTCTCTCATCGTCTTCCATCTCATAACATAACAACAGAGTGGGAACAGGGCGGTATTAACAGCACACCAGGCAAACAAGATCCCAAAATTGAGACCAATCTTAGAATGGGTATCAAAGAGTAACGTTCTGCTTGCGTTGACAACTATTCGAAATTAGCAATCGTTGAAACGGAAGAACAGTGACGAAGAAAATATTTACCATTATGCAACGGCCAAGCATAACCCCAGAAAAAAACCTCGGTGCGAGAGTGATACTATAAAACGACGTCGCCACATTTGTAATAACCCAAAAAATAAGCCAGAGCGCCGTATATGGATTTCCGACGACCATCGCCACATTCTCAGAAGGCATGCCCAACGCAATCATGCCGACATAATTCAACATCCAATAAACCACGAAAGAGCCTTTTGCGTACGCCGTCGCTGGATTCGCAACCTCGGTATCTGGTCTATTGCCTGTAGAGAACGGAATTTGGAAAGCGAAGGACACGAGAGAGTAGGAGAGAGAGAGGAAGAAGTATGCTGTTACGGTCGCGATCCAACGCCACAAGATGAGTTGCCGGAAGTGTAATGGATGATGGCCTTGAGGTTGAATGAATTTCATGTGTATTGGTAAGTAGAACGAGAAGGAGAAAAAGGAGATGATGATCAGGTAGATCAGACCGATAGTGATAGCTGGTGTTGCGACGGCGGGGAGGAACGGGCGGAGATTAAATGTCGAGAAACCGATGGTGGGACTGACGGCTTGAGGAGCGGCTTCAAGATTTGTGAGGAGAGATGGTGTAGAAGCAGCGCGGGAGAAGATTTGGCCAGCCCACATTTTTCCAAACTTGGCTAATTGAAACTGTAGAACTTGAGGAAGAACATAAGTTCCCACGGTAGTCTCGTCTCTGGCTTCAACATATATGACTTGTGCTGCACCCAAAGGATCATAAGAGGCATTACCATTAGTAATCGCAGCTTGGAGGAGGGCAGTAGCATTTGCGTTGATGATAATCGCTGCCCAGGCCATTTCATGATATATTGCTTGGCGAACTGCCATGGGATCATTGTTGAACTGAGAAGACGGCAATGAACCCCACCCAAGGGCTCCGGTATCTGCAATAAGCGACTCAGCTGCTTCTACAATCATCAGACTCACAATGGGTGTGGTATTACTATAAGGAGCGATACCATCAAAGTCAACCACCCATACAACGAGGCCAGATAAGTTTCGTTCAACGTGGAAGAGGACAGCCCAATAGAGTGATAAAATAGCAAGAATGAATACAGAGAGGATGAGAGCTAATATAGTATTAGTATGGTGGGCACTTGTCCAGAATAGCTCTTTTCTAAGTAGCACGACGAAGGCTGTACATACTTGTGAAAGCCCATTTCTTAAACACCTCTAACCTCGCGGAGCTCAACTCCTTATGCCAGAATCCGATTGGTTGTTTGTCATCACTCCGAGTTCCCTTCTCTCCATTTTCGCCGCCATGAGTTGTATATTCCCTACTCTGACGGTTCTGATTTCCATCTATGTCCACATTTGTTTCCGAGCTATTCCTCATTATAGTTTGAGATTACAAATCGTTGAAGCGCTAGTAACGAGAAAACAGGTATACAAAATTATAATTAATATTTCATGAAAGCAAAAGGTTATATCGTTTATGGACAAGTGAGAGGCTCTAAGATGTATCAAGTCGATTATCGCTGATCGTGCTATATCCGAAGGTAATGATGTCAACATTTCATGACTACGACCAACAAATATGCGCACCGGATATCCGACTGTAAATACCGAAATAATTGAAGAATGAATAAACTCAAATGAAAGAGAAAGTAGCTTTACGCCATTCTCTTTTCTCTTTTCTCGTCCAGAGAATTTCAAACCTTCCCTGTATGATTGAACGCAGATTCTTATCATTGGATAGCCGAAATCTAATCTTAGACTTAAAATCAACGAGATTTTAAAGATCACAACTACTTGACAATTCGTCATAGTCATTCACGTTGCCAATTAGGCTTAGTTGTATATTCGCTTTTATTTCTCTACCGGATATAACTCGTCTTGTCAGATACTAAGATGCCCATTCTCCATCTAATCAGATAGCATAGCGCCAACTCGGATCAACTGACCTCCACGAAATAGCCCTAAAATATGTTATTCTGCTCAAGCCTAGGCCCTCATTCTTTTTCATTGTAAGCCCAGTCCCAACTCGACCGACATGCATGAAATCGCTAGTACGCAGGAAACACTGCAATGCTGATGCCAGAGAAGTATAATGGCACTGTAATCAAGACCATAACCCTTTCCTATGCTTTCGATCTTCAAATAGGTTAAAGAAAAGAAACTTATGTGGTAGATGTATAATGACACTCTGTATCGTTCAATCACGCCAATAATTCAACATCCAATCCAATCGAACGCATGAATAGATTTACGTCAGCTAGCCGTGGGGCGGCTAGTGCAGGTGGGAGAGTTTTGGCAAATGTGACACTGTCCATCACACGGTCTTTGACAGCTAAGACGAGGCGCTGCTGTTGCTCGGGGCTAGCACCAATACCAATAGCAGCAAGGAACTGCCAAACATAGACATCCTCGCCAGATCCAACTGAACCGGGGAAAACGTGAGGGAGAGTTGCCTCGATGGTATCAAAGAACCCATTGTAGGTCATAACCCTAAAAAGTCAGCGATAACACGAAGTGGATCACATCTTCTTACCATTGCTCCCACTCCTGTTCGCTAACGCCCCCGGCTTGTTTCATAAGTTCGGCACGACTTAAGATCAAAGTTAGCATGCCGACGCCTACTCTTGTCCGAGCAATCATATCAACGTTGATGCTTAGTATGAGACCTAGAAGGCCCATGACAATATCCAATCCTGTATCATTCAGATGAGCAAATAGCGAGGGCATCACGGCATTAAGGAACATCTCGATATCTTCACGCATGGTAGCACTAAGTGCCCAATCGGCCGTCGAAACCACCGCCTGTCGAACAACTTCAAGCTGATCAAGATGTACAACAATCATTGTCATTATTGTAGTACGTTGCTCGTCCGAAATGTGCCTAAAGACTCGAGGAATGGCTTTCTTTCCTTTGTTGAAAGATAGGATGGCAATGAATGGGTGAGTGGCCGTTGCACCAATAGGCTCATGTACTTTAAGTTGATGCCAAAGTAATTGGTTGAGATTTTGTGCCTTGTCACGCCACTGGACATGCAGTTGAACCAGTTGAGGATCAACATCTTCGTCGTTGATCGGGGGAGGTTGGTGGCGATCGTGATCTTCCATCTCCATTAAAGTATTGTATACGTTCTCGATATCCTTTAAGACCGTCTTTCTATCGCTGCCGCTGATGCTCGCTTGTTGAGCTTTGCGATCTCGAGCGGAACTTCCTGGTCTATGGCCACCCCCTGTCTCGGGACGCTTGATATTGAGAAGAGGCTTGGGGGTCTTCGCATTACTGAAAGATATCTTGCCTAAACTGCCTTCAATGACCAACTGCTTGTTCTTTGGCTTATTCTTTGCCGCCTCAACAGCACGCTGTACTTGTTGCTCCATTCGTTGCATGTGATTGTCGCCGCCTCTCGCTTGTCGTCTCATGTTTCCATGTCTACCGCCGGTTTGGAATAGATAGGTTTGAGCGAAGTTGTTTAAAGGCTGACCAGGATGTTGTCGCGGGCCACCACGGATTTGATTATGTACTTGGTAGTAAAAGTCCTCAGAGAGGCCAGAGTCTGTTCCATGCTCATTCGGGTTGCCAGTTGCTGTAACAAGTTGTTGCAATTGTATCCGAGTAATAAAATTCTTATCCTGTGGCGTCATGAGACCATTGTCTTTTGACAGTAAGAAAATCTTGTGGTTTCGTTTTGCTCGCTTAGCATCCTCCATAAGAAATGCTGCTCGCTCGTCTTCAGAAAGTCCAGCAAGTTGCTGTGGATGGGTAATGATATGACGAGAGCCAGATGCGCGATGGTGATGAGCTGGATGTTGTACAGCTGGAGCATGTCTTTGTTGTTCAGACGAATATCTATTAGGATTTTGCAAGATCTGGGTAGGCTGAGATGGAATATTAGCTTGGGCTTGTTGACTGGCCTGTTGAGGTCGTTGCAAGATATGGGTTGGTTGAATAGGAGGTGTGGGACGTGGCTCTTCTCGAGGTTGAGTTGCTTTTTGCTGGGTTTGCTGAGGGTAAAGCTGATACTGCTGGGGCGGCTGTTGCACGTATTGCTGGGTCTGGACGGGTAGTTCTTGTGCCATAGGCTGTGGCGTTGGCTTTTTTGCCTGTGCTCTCATTGCAGCTTCGACTTCCTCGAGGCTCATCATCTTTCGTCCGCCTGGTGCCAGACCAGGAGTGGATGGTGACTCGACAGCTGGAGCAGACACAGGTACCGAGCGCTTTGGTGCAACACCCCAAAGGTTTGCATCAACTTGCATCTCAGGAACATACTCTGGCTCCTTGTATCGCTCATATCCAGTCCTAGCCGGCTTTGAGAGAGGTTGTGAGAAGGCCGATGTAGTAGGCGTGACTCGAGTTGGTGGTTGGCGAGAAAACCGAGCTTGTTCTTCATTGATGGCATCTGCAACCTGTGCTGTTCGGCCAAAGAAGTCGAAATCTTTGCCAACAGGCTGCTTGGGCGCATTTGAGCTGTTGCCACCTCCAAATGTATCATCATTCAATGCATCGTCCGTCTCGTCCAATTGATCACCTAACCCATCATACGTATCCTCGAAGTCGAGTCTGAATGGAGATTGTGTTAGTGGGGCAAGCCAAAGGCATGAACACGGCGTTATAAACTCACGCATCATCATCGTCATTGCCATGTCTTGACAATCCCGCAAATGGATCTGCGGCTTGCGAGAAACCAGGAGCAGTGGGATTGTGACCACGATCGCGGGGAAGTGTTGTGTCAAAGCCAAAGAATGACATGTTGGCAACGGCTAGTGTTTGAATCTGTATCTCAGGGTTCCTCAGCGAGACATAGGGTCTGCAGTATCTCGGTGCAAAGTCAATTCGGTGGTCTAACTTGTTCTGAAGCTGGTGGAACAAAGCCTGCGAGTAAGATGGATAGGTGAGAGTGTAGAAGATTGGACATCGGCAATTTGCGTCGTCTTTAGGATAATTTGGAATGAAAGCTTGCGCCGATCTTTCAGTAGTCTGTCCTCGAAGTGAAGATGTGAACAGGCACTGCCAAAGGTCAGTGGAAAGAAATAGAAGAGGTTGTCGTTGCGAAAGAAAAGTAGTATGGCCTCTAGTGGGGGAATATCAACAGCTTCATGAGGTTCCACGCGACGAGCTAGCACTAGCGTCAATACGGAGGACGGCAGTTTAGACCACCGTATTCTAACTAAGCTTTTGGTCAACACGGCACAGCACAGCACTCCCTGCAAATAATACGAGATCTAGACAACCTAACCACAATTTTGTGAGGGAACAGCCCGATCTCCGACTCCTTTTCAGCTTGCGCGTCGTGACAGGAGACCTCCACCCCTTTCGTCACATTCCTGTTCTCGACCTCTTTATTCTTTCGACACCAGCAGAGTGTCCTTCTTCTGACTCTCCTTGAGAACCTCTTTGGGTTTCATAGATCTGCTCAAGATCAATTCTTGGTTACTGGGTTCCTCTTGGGTACTGATATTGTTCGAGCAACATCGTCACATCTAAAGGGTTAACTCTACCCACAATGGCATCTGGAACCGCAAGATATCTGAGATATATTCTCTTTGCCTTCTTTGTATGTGGCATTCCAGCACCTACCAATACCAAAGACTGCGCTGACACATGAATAGGGGCTAGCAGTAATATACTTCATCTCTTCCTCCTCCACAACACAATCAATACCGCTCACGGGTGATGAGAAATCATGGCCCTCAACACCAAAGAAGGCGGGCAGCTCAGATGCTGTATCACCAGCACCTTCGTCTGTTGGGTCGACACCGAATACCCCAGCTGGCCTTCCTCCTGCGACGGCTGACGGCCCGAGAATGAATGCGACGTTTGTCACACTGGCCAGAAACTCCGACCTGTGGGAAATTGCTCGATCCATTCGACAAGTCGAAGATCGATTCAACCGCAAATTCCACTATGACTGGGTGTTCCTCAATGATAAACCCTTTGACGCCACTTTCAAAAAAGTTACTACCTCGCTGGTCTCTGGTACGACTCATTATGGTGAAATTGATAAAGAGCATTGGTCTTTCCCAGATCATATCGACCAAGACAAAGCCCGTAAAGTGCGAGAGGACATGCAACAGCGCAAGATTATCTATGGAGACTCCATCAGCTATCGTCACATGTGCCGATTCGAGTCGGGCTTCTTCTTCCGTCAGCCTTTGATGAACAATTACGAATGGTATTGGCGAGTTGAGCCAAGCATTGAGCTTTTCTGCGATATCGATTATGATGTTTTCAAATTTATGTCCGACAACAAGAAGAAATACAGCTTCGTGCTCAGTTTGTACGAATACGTTGAGACAATCCCCACCCTCTGGGACAGCACAAAGAAATTCATGAAAGCCCATCCCGAACACATTGCCGAAGACAACTCGATGGGTTTCTTGAGCGATGACGGTGGAGAAACATATAACCACTGCCATATGTGGTCCAATTTTGAAGTTGGCAATCTCAATTGGCTCCGATCGAAGGCATACCTTGACTTTTTCGAGTCGTTAGATCAGGATGGAGGATTTTTCTACGAACGTTGGGGCGATGCTCCTGTCCACTCAATTGCTGCTGGTCTTCTCCTCAAAAAGGATGAAATCCATTTTTTCAACGACATTGCTTACTACCACGTACCCTTCACGCACTGCCCGACTGGAGAGAAGACTAGATTAGATTTGAAGTGTCACTGCAATCCAAAGGATAACTTTGATTGGAAGGGATATTCTTGTAAGTTCCTTGCTTCTCGTCACATGCTTATTCTAACATTACCAGGCACATCACGATTCTTCGACATTAATGGCTTGGAAAAGCCAGAAGGATATGAAAACCAACAAGATTAAACAGCATGATCATATGCATTTTAAAAAGGATTAGCATCTTCTTCTGAGGCTTGAGGGTTAAATAATGGGCATGGTACGGCCGGTGGCGTTGGTGTGGTGCGTTTTTCTCTCAGTCAAATAAAGACTGATGTATATATATTTCGAAGACCATGAAAAATGGAGGGCATGGCTGATTGGCGTGTGGTTTTACTTGAAACGAAACTGTCACATTGTGCAAGAATTCTCGATGAATATGGCGCGACTTTGACTTTCACAGCAATCAAAATCCAAGGCGTTTTGAAACATCGAAAGATTTATCCACGTATACGCAAACAACTTGTCCTGAATTTTTTGCGCGTGGACCTAGATTCCAACATTATTGCTGTACTTATTGTCTATTTGATTGTATCTTTACATTGTAAGCTATCATTTATCTGTCTAGCAGAAAATATCTCCATAAATTCCGGACTACTATGCTTAAATCACAGGAGACCAACTACAATGTATTTTGTTCGGATCATCTAACCATCTTATCCTCATATCAAACACTGCCTTTTACTAGCGAGCTTACCTGGCTCTATGTAAACCCTGGTGTTTTTGGCTTGTGATAGCACAACCTGTGAAACGGGTATAACTTGTTCCACGACCGTCTATGTACGAAAAATATATCCCGGAGTAAACTCTGGGGCTCGATAACAAGGATAAGTTATTACTGTATTACTTAAATCTGCGGGATGATTGCTCTTTCAGGATACCTCCGTACCTTTCCCTGGAAAACATGCCGAGGTGCTTCTTGCCCTTGCCCCTCGTCGGCCGATGCTCAAAACGGATAGCTCTTGGCATTATCTTCGGTTGATCTTTGGATCTATACTTGTTTATAGATCTTGTTTATATTAATGCCATATGATTTCAACATGCCTTCCAGAAAATGGACTCCGATCGTGGTCGGGGTAGGGGATATCAAGAACCCCTCACTCAAAGTCGAAGATGCTATTGAGCCATTGGTTCTCATGTACCAAGCCACGCGAGAAGCTCTCGAAGACACAGGACTTTCGCCATCGATAAGTAGCGAGCTTCAATCAAAGATTGATCATCTCGGTGTCGTCAATACATGGACTTGGTTATATGCCGATCTTCCCAGCCAACTATCCGAGAAACTAGGAGCCGATCCGAAGTACAAGTTTTTAAGCCATCATGGTGGTGATTCGCCCGCTAAGTTGTTTGATGATGCGGCGAGGAGGATAGCGTGTGGAGAGAGTAGAGTTGCGCTGGTAACTGGTGGGGAGGCTCTGGCTTCGCGTAAGTTTTTAAAGGATGCTTGGTATGATGATAGAGTTGCTCAGGGAAATTGAGTCAGAGCATGTGCTGCCGCCGGAAAACTACCTCCTCCAGGCTGGACTCAAGCCGATAAAACTGGAAAAGCTGTGTCTGTATCAGATGTCAGCAGGTTTGGAGACAGTACGTCCTCCTCGAAATCCACTTGTAAATCAATGCTGAATCGAAGAAAGACTTGGGAACACGGCATTCGATCGGTTTACCCATTCATGTGTACCCGCTATATGAGAATGGGTTCCGGGCTCACCGAGAGCAAGACTTGGCTGCTAATAATCAAGAATCTGCGGAATTATATGCTGATTTTGCAAAAATAGCAGAGCGTAATCATCTGGCTTGGAATTATGGTCAGCCAGTAGCAACTAAGGATGAAATTGGGAATGTATCAGAGAAGAATCGTATGATATGCTCGCCGTGTAAGTCGTCCAAAGGTTCGAAGTTGACTTGCTCAATTGAAATAGATCCGCTTCTGATGAATGCATTCAACACCGTTAACCTAGCTGCCAGTTGTATCTTGACTTCAACCGAGTATGCGAAAGAACTTGGGATCCCAGAAGAGAAGTGGATTTTTCCTCTTGGTGGAGCAGGCACGAGCGATAGTCAGAATTGTATGTACTACTTATTTTAACTTGTATTATAATCTAACGAGTCGCAGTCTGGACCCGACCAAATTTCTACTCCAGTCCAGCTATATCGAGATCGCTTGATGAAGGGTTGAGAATATCTGGCCGTCAAATAGATGAGATTGATCTCTTTGATTTTTATTCGTATGCTTCTCCCTTCCCATTTGCCAGAACCTGCACTCATTCCTCAGCTGCTTTCCCATTGTTCCCAAACTAGCATGTCAACATCTCGGACTACCAATGACCAAGCAACCTAAACCGATAACCATCCTCGGCGGTCTTACATCTTTCGGAGGAGCAGGAAATAACTACTCTATGCATGCGCTCACAGCCATGGTGCGAGAACTTAGGAAGAGAACTGGCGAAACTGGCTTGGTACTTGCAAATGGCGGAACTCTAACTTACCAATATGTCGTCATTCTCTCCTCTAAACGCAGAACTTCTCCTTATCCAGACCACAATCCTTTAGCAGAAAAGCTCGTTGAATCAGGCCCAGAAATAGAAGAGAAAGCTGAGGGGGAAGCGATTATTGAGGTGAGAAGACCATTGAATACTCAAGGAGCAGCTACTAACGTTGCAGACTTACACCGTGGAATTCAATCGTGATGGTACACCGCTGAGAGGATATTTGGTAGGGAGATTGATGAATGGACATCGGTTTCTTGCGAACCATGCTGATCAACAGACATTAAATCAGCTTTCGAGTAAGGAGAAAGAACAAGTTGGGAGAAAGGGATGGGTTAGAAATGGGAAGGATGAAAGGAATCTGTTTAGCTATGAGAGGGTTGGAAAGCTTTAGGCTTTTGTATATAGAGAATTTAAGGTAGGATTAAATAATTTACATGTGCTCAGCAAGTCATTCTAGCACTTTCGTCTGGACCACCGATCCGACGGAATACTTGACGAGATAGAATATCAAATCATACAATTATGTTATGGTTTCGGTGATCCCCAAAATCCCTAGATAAACGACCCGACTGAGACTATGTTTCGAACACAATAGCTGAAGATAAGTACTTGACTGCAATCCTCCACGCTGCCACCAACCTGATATCTGTCACTGACATCCAAAGCTAGTAGGTAGCTAGACCTCGATAGTCGGACCCAACCGACGACCAGCGCCAACATCAATAAAGCCGCCAGACCCGACCAGAAACTCGCTAGGGGAGAGACACCACCATAGCTCCATCCCACTGCGACGGTCCAAGTCAAATGCCACCAGGTGTCCGATAGGTCCCGCCCGAAGTGCAGAAGAGACGGCGCGCCTGTGTACGGACGTATGCTCGCATCAGCAGCAGCAGCAGCAGCGACGGAAAAGCCTCGAAACTCTAATTCTCCTTTTGCGTCTCGCTCGGCATCCTTCGAGATGCCACAGGACGAAGCTTGGATCTGAAGGTCGCATTTGGAGAGATGCAGCACAGATCCTCCCCCTTTTCCGCTGGCGAGAGGATCGATGCTGCACTTTCGGCTTCCTTTTTCTTGCTTCCCTCTCAACGCGGTCTCGCAGCGGATCGCGACCGGTGTGCCCCTTTCAAGCTGTCGAGAAAATTCTGGAAGAATAATAAACTTGTTCCATCCACGGCTAGCCGGGCCCGTCCTCAGATCTTCTCCCGACCGAGCACAGCAGAGACACCGCGCACCGACCTCGTTCCCTCCCGCGACCGCGTGGGAAGCAGCCCCCGCCGATCGCTTCCGCCCCGCCGATCTTCCCACTACTGCCCACTGCCCACTGCCCACTGCCCACTGCCCACGGCCCGGCTCCCTCTATCCCACCTTTCCCAAACCGTCTCGTCTCGTCTCTGTCGCACTGCATCACAGCCATGCCGCTCCCAAGATTTCCCATTGCTGGTAACCCCCGGGATCCCACCAAACTGTAGAATAAGGAAAGAAAGAAAGAAAGAAAGAAAGAAAGAAAGAAAGAAAGAAAGAAAGAAAGAAAGAAAGAAAGAAAGAAAGAAAGAAAAAAAAAGCCCGAGAGAAAAAAGTCTCGCCACCAACCCAGAAATGCTCAGTCCCCTCCGCCCGAGGAGAGGAAAATCCTCCTACCAGAAAAGATGCACTGCTAAAGAAGATTTCTGCTGGTCAATCACCCATCTGTTCGTTGATGCCTGCACAAAATCCCAGCCGGGAGAACATTGTTAGAAAAATCCACGAGATCGGCCCTGCGTGTGAAAGGTGACGGCTGGATTGGATACCACATGAGATGGATCAGCGCCGTCGTCGCGTGTCCTAGCGATGTGCCATGGATGGAAGGTGTTGTTCTGTAATTGAAGAACTAGGCTTTGGGGAAATTGCCGTGTATGTCGAGATGGCGGTTCGTGTAGTGCTGTGCTGTGGTTTTTCAGTGATCGCTGCAGTTGAATTGGGTGAAGAGGAATGGGAAAATGATAGCGACGCTTCCAACCCAACGGCAATTTAGCGCTCTATTGTCTTGAACATAGGGGAGAAAGCATGAAAGGAATAGGAGAAGATTGGGGCGAGATGCGATTCTTCATTTCTTCGTCTCTCTTTTGAGAGCTTTTTCCTCATTCGTAACTCGTGTCAACAGCTCCCCCATTGCCTTGCTTCTATGTAGCTCACTCAATCCTCCCGTCAAATGCCAACCGTCTTGACTCAATTCTTCTCCTCTGGGTCCACCACTCCCATTTCGACCACAAACCGACTAAAATAAATCAAGAATTGAATGGTAGAGGTATCACACAATGCCACAAAAACTCGCTCTCCGGTATCTAGTCTCGTCGTCCGTAAAATGCTTCAAATATGCTTGAAATTCAATGTTACTTTTTCTTCTCCCATCTGATTCCATCTCATGTTGCCCCCGCCGGTTTGGCAATGTCTAGGGCTTCTAACTTTGCCTGCACGCTCCTCAAAACGTCAGGATCCGGTACAGGTTCTACTCTGATAAAGGGAGCTCGTGGACAGTCGGGACACATGGGGTGCTGACATCGTACGCAATGTAGAGGCTCGGCACCGCTTTCTTTGAGTGCTATGCCTTCTGAACTGGACGGGTGAGGTACTGGTGGAAAAACCATTCTGCACTTATGGCAGGAATATTTGACTGGAAGTGAGATGTTGCTTGATGGTGCATCGCCAGGATAGCCGTCAGGATATTTGTCCTTCTTGGCTCTACAAAATGTTAGCATGTCTCTTGCAGTGAGGATTCAATAACCTACGGATCCCTTGGGCAGTCTACGCAACGGATATGTTGACAACCCGGACATATCTTCGCGCCTGGTTGAAACAATGTAGAACACTCGTGGCATGTTCGGCGAACTCGTTGCTTCGGCTTTTTCCTCACTAATGGCTGGCCCCCTGTTCTAGGACTCGGCTTGGTCAAGACAATCTGCTCGTGAAATCCGAAATGGGTGTCTGGCTCAATGAGATCTTCAACTATTCCTGCTGGACCTTCGACCGTCTTTCCTTTACTGTCGACTTTCTTTACTGGGTATCTTGGACAGTATGCGCATCGCGTATGTTCGCATTGAACACATATCCGATTCGCTCCAAAAGTGGTATTGCATATATGACATGTCCTGTGTATGCGCACCCGTATAGGCTTCTCAACGCGGACAGCCTCAGTATCTGGCTCAATAACAAACGGCTCGATAGGAATTGAGAATCGATCGCCGAGTTGACGGGCACGTTCTGCAGCAATTTGAGAGCGCATCAACTTCCCAGGTTGTGTCCCTTCTGGAATCTTTGGTTCTTCGGCTGGGCTTGCTTCTGGGGCGGGTGGAAGTTCAACAGGTGTTGAAGAACTGGGACCATTAGCACATGTCAAAATACATGTGGCAGAACCTACCTGGCTGCACCAGGAGTATCTCCAACCACCGAGAGCCGTTTTGAGCTCCCACTTCTCCTCAAGACCGTCTTCATCCTCGAAAGATATTTGCTCAATCCCTTCTTCTTCTCCGCCGGGACCTCAGGTCCCTCTGTTGCTGGTGTACTCATGCTTTCGAATTAAGGTGGGTATGGGCTCAACGAACAAGATGCTAGCACTCCATGAATATCTACAGTAGAAGGGAATGCACCGGCCAATGATTGTCGAGGTCTTCCGCAATGCAAGACGGTGAAAGATGTATCGAGGCGTCAATCATATATCTCGTTGTGCGTTGTTCGACACAAGTGAATGTTCCCCCAGGCTGCCCTCGGTACGCTGTGCGTGTCTGTCGGTGCTGAGTGATCGCTGATTGATTCAAGGGATTTCAGAATCGAGGTTTCCACTTTACTGGGGCATCCCATCCCCTGTGCTCTGGTACTAGGGTGTCAGGTCCTTCGGTAGCGAACGAGAAGAGCGCTGGGACAGATGTTTCGACACGCCACGCAAGTGATGGGCGACGCGACTCAGTCGGATCGCAGTGTTGTGATTCCGGCGAGAATGGTGGAGACGGTTGTGCAGGTCCAGGAGAGGAGAGGTGAGGTGAGGTGAGAAAGAGAGAGGAGGAGGTGCGAGTGCAACGGCACAGGTTCGGTTAAGAAGCGGATTGGGGTTTGGTGGCCCGAAAAAAGTCGACGGCAGGATGCAATGCAAGAGAACAACAATAAGTTTGTGCAACCGACCGACACAACACCAAGATAAGAGCATGCACAACTCACAGCGACTCGGAGGAATCGTGCGAGCACCAGACAGGGTTGCCAATCATTTCATATAGTCTTCCAGCACCTCGCGGACGATGGTTTCGACTACTCGCTGGTTCTGTTTCTGTTTCGTCGGAGAAGCATACGCACGTAGACGGACGTAGACTACGGGCCTCCTGGTGCGTCCTTTGGCTCCATCGAGCGACTAGAAGTCAGGAGGGCCCAGACTCTGGAGGTTATCAGCCTTTGGTCGGCAAGCTCATGACACAAATCTATTCGCGGAACATCTCAGCGCGCGCGCCTGGGAAAGACAGCCTTGGAGAGCGGTAAGCAATCTAAATCCACTCCCCAACTGCAGAACAACTGCGATAGTGCTAACCCTCTCTCATGCCAGGCGACGGTGGCACGATCATGTTCTTTTCCTCACGAAAGACTCCCCACGGCGCACACTTCAAGGCTGCCCTGCCCAAGCAAACCACCACACGACCCACTTGCCGGGACCTGCTCCCAGAGAGATCAAGTTCTTGCACCTGTCATCCGCAAGCGAACATGTTCAACGGGTCTCACTGGCTCAGGGCTTTCTCCGCACTCCATTCTACGCAGGAGATGCCTGTCGGGACGTGACTAGGCCTACCCACTGGAATACCCACAGCCACAAGTCTTGCAGCGGTGGGATGGCCCGCTCGCACGCTGTTTCGACATCTGCCTGGTTTTCGAGATCTGGAACACCGCTCACCAAACTACCTTCAACGCTTTCGATCCCGATGAACAGTTTCTGAATTGGGTTGCGGCGCCGCCTGCCAGAAGCCAGTTCAACCCAGGTTGATTTCTACTGGACGTCATCTGCGATTCAACCGTGCTTGAAGCGTTCAACAAGACAGCCAGACACGGAGGGATGTCCGAAATAGAAAGACCTTCCCATTCCGGCACTCGCGAGAGTGAAACACTATCTTGTGGCGTCCATCCCGAGAACCGTCTTCGCATTTTCCACGCCGCAGTGGTGACCTGGCTTACAGTCAAGATGCTGAGTTGTGGTTCTTACAGCAGATCGAAATGCATTTCCGAGTGGTGAGAGTTCAAGCGCAGGAAACGCCGGTTGCCCTGCATAGATTGGTTGGACAAAAGTGCATGAGCGTACATATTCTCGTTTGAAGGAGCGAGGCGAGGGACACGAGCGGACACGTCGTATCACAGCCACAGATGCAATATTGATTTGGTGAAGGGTTGACACGCCACGGAAACAAATTGCTTATTCCCCATGAACATTGAAATCAGCCTCTATCAAAGCTTTCCCGCGAAATCACCCCGCATGTCCTTGCAGCAACTCCGGTCATGGTTTTGGTTTTTGGAAGCTTCATAATCTGCACCTCACTGTTTCGAGTCGCGACAATGGTCAAGATCGCGGCCCGCATGAGTCTGCCATTTCATCATTTTTTGGGCGTGATGATCGTCTTTTCCTTCTCTATGCCAGGGTGCCTAACAAACATTGCGTGGCACAAAGCCCGGCGCTGCCGTACACAATTTTCTGTGCAGCCACTACTACGTCTAGACTATGAGGGACGTACGCGTACAAATCTCTGAGGGCTTCGGATGGTATCCTCGTCTTGTTCTCGTCTGGAATCCGAGGTGACAGGCTAGGTGGTTTCCCATGCCCTTCAAATAATACTTCTGCCCGGAGCCTAGCACAAACGGGACCTTGAAAAAGTCTAGATGACGCTTTGAGTACCGAGCGCAATAGCGCGGTGCCTCATCCCGCTACGGCCCGCAGGGGTCCGCCTCCTCCTTCACTCAAAGCTTTGAAGTTGATCCCTCCTTTCACCTTCCCGTCCCAAAACATATCTTGATCTACAGTACGCTAGTAGAGAGGAGAATCAGATGCGCCGCAGATGAGAGAATAAATTCCAGGATCAGTTTCTCAGGGGAACCCAGCTTGAAGGAAATGCTTGAAACCTCCGATTTCATCTTCGCCGTTTTCCCGGCGGGCTCCAAAACTGGTTCTCTGACGGTCCTTCTGGGAAAATTCTCCGAATTCCTGGTCCCCGAGCATATCAGATCCCATACTGTAGCCCCACACTTAGTATCTCAATGCTCGCATTAACTTTTGATATATGAGCCCGTTGACTTAGTGACTGTCATCGGCGACTATACAGTTGTCGGGAATTTCTTGATCAAATCAGAGTTGATGAAGTTTGGCGCAACGTTGCGTTCATTATAGGCAAAAATGTATAGTTTGATAGGAATAATATAGATCGAGATTTTCGGTCTAATGTTCCGAGATTGGGAGTATATAGATATTAAAGCGGGAGTTTCGCCGTGGCCAATGTCTAGACTACTCGATGGAAGGACGGGTCAAAGCCATGCATGCTCTACCAGAAAATGGGATTTCTTAGGGCAGAAACATAATCTGTACTTACATTTCTTCGCGGGTGGTATCTCCCCAGTTCCCGGACCGCGCCCTTGGGCTGGGTGCAGATCTGGGGCTGTGGCATTGCCCATGTATCCTCGTGTTTCGTCTTGATATCATTTTCACGGCATTAAAAAATATTTTAATACAGAGCGTTGGTCTGTCTTGTGCATGTATTCAATGAGAAATGACGGATGACTTAACCTTCTCGTCCATTTCCTCCACCACCGTTCTCAATCAAGTATTTCTGCCGGAAACCAACCCTCTTACCTTCTCCTATTCCGTAATGCAGGAAGTTTGTATAATGCTTACCAGCTAGGCTTCTCCTATATTTGGAGACGTGGATTGTTGCAAGTCTATGCGTGAAGCAACTTACCATCTTGAGATCCAGCTTGAATGATGAGCTGACTCGAGATCATCTGGAGCAAGCCTTGCACAGTCTCGAACATCGCTCATCATGCTTTCTCTCTGTGGCATACCTGGCATACTTTGAAGACGCCATAGGCGCTGGAAAAGCCCAAGCTCTTGAACGTATTTGATATCTTATTTTGAGATCACAAAGTGCTTTGACTCTTGACGAAGTAACGAGTCTCCCTTTGGAAAGCTGGCTTGACTTTCGCGAACCTCAGATGACTTGTTTTCGATTTTGAAACCAGCCTCTCTTTTTACCCTGCGGAGCATCCGCATCGTCCTCTATTGTTCTTGCAGCTGGGAGAGCTCGCTGCTTAATCTTTTGGAAAGTTACCGGCTTGCAGCGGAGCACATGTTTGTATTTCATGGCAGCTCTTCGTCCGCGAGAGAGACGATCAAGATGCGTCAAGGCCTTGTCATCTCTCAACCTTGAATGTCGAGGAGATAAGCCAGGTCAATTTCTTACATGAGGAACGGTGGATACCAAAAGGGTGGCTGCCGAAATAGCTGTATCTCCAAACAGCTACAGCTATGGGTCTCAGAAACAGTGACGAGACTCTTGACGCAAATCTGAACAATAAGACCTCTGCTAACCTTTGTAGTTGCCAAGCTAGATTACAAGGTCCCGAAACCGAAAGGCAAGGAGGGTGACACTGATGAGAGCCATCTTCCAAAAGTGTAACATGTAGCGATTGGTAGGAGATCAAGGGAAAGTGCGGGACGGAAGGCTTGTTCCTGGCGATGACTTCATGGCTGTAATTATATGACATTACATGGTCCATAAATACAATTATACGATACTGATTTCTGGAAAATTAGGATCAAGATGTTTGAACATTTCGTCGCTTCCATCCTTCAGCACAAAATCAAAGAAAGCCTTTAGATAAGCAATCTCAATAACCGTTGCTCTCAGTCCATTGATAGTCCCAAACTCTAATCCACCAGGATCAACCTCGTCAATAATCCCAATCTCTGTCAGAATTGGACTCTCGTCTGTAAAAGTGAGATGCGTCGAGTTTGCGAGAGTGATGTCGGCCTTCCACCCCCCAAGACTCTTCCACGCCTCCGCCCAATTGGGATCATTTAAGCGAGTATGATTATCCCTTCCTATGAGCAAGAAGGGTTTTTTGGTTCCAGCTTGGATCTCAGAGGGATAGAAAGGTGGGTCGAGCCCACAGGCCCCGAGGATGCGATCATCTTGCTCCAAAGCTTGAAGGGCAGTTGACCCACCAAGAGAGTGTCCAAACATAGCTACCTTGCTGCTGCTGAATCGCCTGTGAACAATCCCAGGGATCTGGGTGACCCAAGTTGCATTGGAGAGTTGAGAGAGCACGAAGAGCGTATCTTTGGTGCGGATGTCGACGAGTGATTGCGTCCCGGCAAGGTTGGGACCACTTTCGATGACTGTCCCATCGGGAAACTGGACGAGAGCGGCGTCGTAAGTGTGATCAATTGCGACGACTAGGTATCCGTTGCTCGCTAGGCCTTCAAACAAGATGGTATACAACTCTCGAACGCCACCTAGGCCAGGTGAGAATAAGATGATTGGGATATCAGGTATCTCGGCGACGCGGGCACTGATGAATGATTGCGTTCGGATGCTCTCCGTAAACCCAGCTGGGAAGCCGAGTACTACATCGGCGTAGGCGGCAAGTGGACTGGGGAGGTAGGGAGCGAACTTTTTCCCGCCGTGGATGTCTGTAGTTGGATAGAAGAGGGAGACCATCAGGGCTCGAGGGCCGGGAGTTGGAGCCAAGGGATCTTGGCGTGAATGATCAATTGCTTCCAGGGAGACAGTCCCCACTGCATATGGTCCTAGCAGGGGAGGAGTAGGCACAATGAAGCCGTTCACCACGGAACTCAGGACCAGAAGCAGAAACCATATCGACGATCGAATTCCCTCCATCCTGACAATTTCCAGTGTCCCCAAGAGCTGAGAAGACCGAAGGATCCTGAAGGAGACCCCATTTTATGAAGCTTCCATATATGTATTTAAGGGAAAAGCCCATGCTAAAAACGCCACAAATGTCAGCTGAAATTTAGGTTGAAGCTTTGATTGTTTAGAGGAAACGCGACGAATGATGAGGTTTATGGAAAGCCACTTTGGCGATGAGAAAAGAGACAAAATCTTGGCATATGCAAGGTGTCGGCGATGCAGTGCAGCCTCGCAACCTGGGGTTGTGCAGATGTGGATTGTATTGTCAATAAGAATTATTAATGACATAGACATCAAGCGCCAATAGGTAGTTGTAGAGAACGAGTAGTGAGAATAAAATATTCGCTGAGTTGCGAACCTTCTGCTAAGGCTGAAAGCGATGGAATGGCAATGGCAACTTTGCTTTGTTCCGAGATCTCTTCCGCCGAAACATGTCCATTAAAATATTCAGGAAGATTTTGTCGGTCTGCTTAAGCTTCTACTCAATGTCATCGCTCGAGAACATTGTAATGAAAAAGCTCTTGCAGTCTTAAGCAGCGTCCGCATTTTTAAATTCTGATCTTGGACTTGATAACCTCATACTCGCTGGCACGAGCCCCATGAACAAGGTAGGACAAAAGTTGTCATGGTATCTTCTACACATGGTTTGTTTGCAGTGCTCGCTCGCTGGGGTGGTGGACCTTGGTCTGAAATCAAATGCTACGAAGTTGAAAATTACTTTCCAACGGAGCATCGAGACTTGCAGCTTTTCCTTGGATGCAGCCAATTAGCCATGGAGGAGTCACAAGATCGAATGCTAAGGTCGTCCAATAGGTAAACGTACATCCGTCCTTTTTACGGGAAAGATTTAAATATGCTTGGAAGACTGTTTTGAGTTGGTATATTGATAAGCACCGGATCACTTAAGCTATCTATTAACTCAAATATCATTCTTCCTTTGCACTGGTACAAGTTTAAACAAGTCCGGTCTTTCAATTGTCAGATTTTGATATCCAAGCAACACTCATAAGCTAACAACTTGCGGAAGCTACTTGAATTGAGAGGGAGTTGACCTCGCTGCCGATAGAAGTCAAGATATGACAATACCCCCTAAAGCGGGTCGGCTCGCCGAGCTGCAGGAACTAAGGATGAATAAAGTCCTTTCCCCCCGGCAATAACAATCATCATTTTATCGGCATTTCTGCATATTTTTAGGCCAGGATTTACACACGAATAAACATTCCTCTTTCAAAAGGCTAGAGCTATTCGAAGCCGCTCCACGATATAGATACCTTGTACGGCCAAGCGCTAGGCCAGCACGCGGGAGCAGGGAATCAGTCATGGATCACCAGCAAGGGCACCATGATCATGATGACGGACCCGAACCCATGGTATTCGATGTAAGTGAGATGCTTTGCATCGATTTAGCTCCTGTTTACCTCTCGTCTTCTGAGCAATGTGTGGCCATTCCTCTGTAGTACTGACTACAGCAGGTGGATTCGCAACCCAGCGATTCCGACTCTGCAAATGGATTGTCAATGGCGTGAGCCTTCTTGGCTCTGCTGCATATCTTATGCTGACAAGGCAGGTCTTCTACTACTTCGGTGAGAACCTCGCTGCTCGAAGCAGTGGAGGAAAATGGCCGGACTTATCACAAATACAAACAAGGAAGTGGGTAGCTCATTGATTGGAGATCGGGTCCTGACTGCGATCAGAATATTACTTGCCAAATGATGAGTCCGAGCAAAAGAGACTGGGTAAGTAACAAGATTGGACTTGGCCACGACTCCGGGACTGAGTTTTACAGATCTTCAACATTATCTCTTTTCATTAACATTCGATGGTAGACTTTACCTAGCACCTATCACGGACCCCAAATGGGTTTTGGATTTTGGCACTGGAACTGGCATATGGGCAATCGAATACGGTATATCCTCTGCGAATTTCTCTTTACATGAAAATATAAAAGTCCGCTAACGCATCCGCAGCTGTTCAAAACCCCTCCGTAAATGTTATCGGCAGCGACCTCAGTCCTATCCAACCTGAGTTGTATGTCTCTTTCTCTGCATCTCTGATTAAAACTTACCCATCTAGCACACCTGCCAATTGCAAATTCGAAATCGAAGACGCCTCCGAACCATGGAACTACGCCCAACCCTTCGACTACGTTCACGGCCGTGCCATGTTCACTTGCTTCCTAAACCCTTTGACTGCATTCCGAGAAGCATATGCCTCACTTACACCAGGAGGCTGGTTTGAGATGCAAGACGTATACTTCAAGCCGCATTCAATCGACAACACAGTCGAGGGAACTGCCCTGCAGAAATGGAACCAGAAAGTAGTGGAAGGAGCGAAGAAGCTGGGAGGCAAGGATTGGCATTGCACACCCAATTTCGCACGGTGGTTCAAGGAGGCAGGGTTTGTCGATGTGGTCGAGAGGCAATTCATGTGGCCTGGGAACACCTGGCCGAAAGGCAAGAAACAGAAACAGATGGGGATGGCAATGTTAGCGAATGCGTTGGAGGGGCTGAGTGGTGTTAGTATGATGGTTTTAACACATGCATTTGGGTGGACGCCCGAGCAGGTGGAGGAGTATTTGATACCTGTCCAGGAAGATCTGAGAAATCGTGAGTTTCGTTCCTAATGGCATGTGAAAACCCCTAACAGTAGACAGGCAACATTCATGCTTATTATCCCATGTAAGTACAGCTTGAGAAGTGGGAAATTCGCTAACTCTTCAGATACGTGGTCTATGGCCGTAAACCACTGTGAATAATTGATATCGCTTCCAACTTCACCAGAATAGAAAATTTTACTATGTTGAACTCAGGTTTGATTCATTGCGACATATATTTCAATACCAATCCCAGTAACCCCTTCGAGTTCCCACGTCCTTGATATTAAGACATCTGGGATTTGTATGATCTTCTTGACTTCCCCAAGGCCAAACAGCTAAATAGCACACCTCATCCCAAGTACACTTCCCACACTCAAGCCAGACACTCCAATCTAAATATTCCATCAACTCATCCACTCTCTTCTTTGCGATATCAAGCTTCTCCTCCTGTTCTCTTAAAAGCAGCTCCTTAATTTCAAATAACGTCGTACAGATATGCTTTGAAAGAGCAGCAATAGCGGCTTCGATCAAGAAGTCCGACTCCGTGGTTGGAGAGACGGGAGAGAGGTAGTGAGCAGTGCATTTCTCCACCGCATCCGTCACATTCGGTTTTTGATAGTCGACGAAATGAGTAAGTAGAAACTCAAGTTCAAACAGCATATCCATCTCCGAAGTCGTATTCAACGCCAGAAACGCTAATCGATCTGCATATCGGGTGACAATCATATCGGTCACACCTTGCCAATCGACCGTCTCCGTCTTTTCTTTCTCACTACTATCCTCGAACAACCCCAAAACACTCCTCCTCAACTTCTTCAAACCGGCCTCATCGGTCTCTTGCAAACGCGGTAATTCCGCTCTAGTCTCATTTGGATTCGTCAGATTAAGTCCGTAATTCTCGAAAAAAGCAGACACCATCCTCGAATAATCGACCGTCACTCTCCCACCACCAATACCTTTGTAGCGCATACTAACTCCCCTCACATACTCCGCTACCCGCAACCCTCTCGTATCAGATGCCTCCGGTCGTTGATACGCGGATACGAAATCCAATCCCGTGCTGAAGTTACACAGTATGAGCTCGAAACCGGCCTCCATGCGAATGAATCCCTCAATGTGAGGAAGGGCGCAGAGAGCCTTGGCGCGGTTGAAATCTCCAAATCCTGGGAGGAGTGTGTGGTTTTTGTCGGAGAGGAGGACTAGATCCTGTGTGTCGAGGGTTCCAAGGCTGCATTTCCCAGCAGACATCCCGTCTATGTAAAGGAGGGAAGTGAGGTCATGGGAGGTAGTGTAAGTGTGAAGGTACCCGTGTTCAGGTTCTTCATCTTCTATTTCCACTTCCATTTCTCCCTCTTCCCTCTTCCCTTCCTCTCTCGCTTCAATTATTATATCCCCAATATCCAGCGGCGGCACTCCAGGCGGTGGTCTTTCACGTCCCGGTCTCCTGTCTCCCGGTGGTGGTCGTCTTCCTCCTCCCGGCCCTCTCCCACGCGCAAACATCTCTGCATGTTCAATCTCGAAAGCGAGCCATTCCATCCCCGTCACTGGTTCTGCGGTGCGCGTTCCATGATAGAGTAGGGTGTTTGCGGGTATAGTTACCCGAAAGAAGGACATCCCATTGTGGTGTAGGGAGGAGTCCCATTGGCGCATACTGCCGTGGATGGCGTTGAAGATCTGGGGCGCATGTTTATTACTGTTGGAGATGGAGGGACTGCTGTCTGGAGCTAGAAGGGGAGCTTGTGCTGGGGTGGTTGAGGTTGCCAGAGAGAGGCTTGAGAGGAGGAGGAGGGGTGCTAAGAGGACCATTGTGAGAATTGGTAGATTGGAGATGAGAATGAGGAGTGAACTCGATGAGTTCGGCCGGATGATATTCACATCTTGTTTTCGTTGTCACCTCTCTTCTGAGGAGTGGGTGTGGGGATGCTTACGCGGTTGAAACGCAACAGGCCTTATCGCTGTCTCGGGACCGAGAGAGATTAGATGATCTGATAAGATCAAACCACGTGCCGAGATTCAAAATATGAAAACCTCATCTAAGGATTTGAAATAAATTGCATTGTTATTCTTAATGAAATAGTTTTCAAATTCGTATCCCGATTTTCCTGCTCATTCTCTTCTGACATCCTACTTTACGGCACACTCTCAATCAATTGAAATCTCAACCCTGCCACTTGACTCTTCCACTTCTAAAAAGAGTTACCATCCCCATAGGTAGCAAACCCTTCTCAACGATCTTCAGTCCTCCGAACTTCTCTTTCATCTCCCCTCCATACAATGATACTACCCACTTCATATAATCATCCCCATCATTCAACTCCGTGCTGTAATTCTCAAACTCCTCTTCTTCTTTCGAATTCAAGTCCACAGTCACAGGTTCTGGTTGTTCAAGGAGCTCTTCATAAACATTCACCAGATTACCTCCGTAGTTGGACCAGAATTCTTCTCGATATCTAGTAAACTCTTCGAAAGAGAAGAAGTGATCGCCGTCTTGGGGGCGAAAGTTTCCATCACTAGTGCGCCATCGGGAATTTGGCTCCTTGTCAAAGGCCTTCTTAGCTTGGCGGTATGCTTCCTCTTCAGCTTCAAAGAAGTCATCAATCAGAGTAGCGGGATTTTCAGAAACCGAGTTCTTGACTTGGACCAGTCCGATGAAAGGATTCTGGAGTTCGAGACCGCCAAGTGTCGTCGGGAAGTAGAGATAGCCATCTGGGATATCCGACACTCCGAAACGCTGCTGAATTGTAGTTTTCAAGTACTCAACAACGTTACTCTCCGAGAATATGCGCTTTTGAATGCGATTCATAGTCGCGAGCATCATATCAACATGTTCTCGTCCAAAGCAATTGGCAGGTTTGCCAAAATTGCTTTTAAAGAACGTTCCCGCGTATGTGTTCCAAGCTTGAACCCACGAGAAAACACTCTTGTTCTTGTCTTGAAGTTGTCGCTGGAGTTGACCAATATGAGTATCGACCATATCTTGATCAATTACAAACTTTCCAGACCTAGGATCCATGTATAGGAAACCCCACCGGATCTGGCCGTCTGGGAGAGAAGGATCAATAGGTGCAGGTTTTTTTTGATCACTCATGATTCTCACGGAACCAGACTTTCCTTCGTTGAGTTTCACGCCTAGTAACAATCAGCATATCATATTTGTGTATTCTAGGAGGAAATAAGTCCCAGAAAGCATAACTCTCGAGACATATTACTCGAATCAAGGAAATGAGTTCACAAGCTCTTGGTTCTCGCAATAGAAATAAAAAGTCTTACCCATGGTATCTGCGAATCTAGTAATCGCAGAGAATCCTTTCACTACAGTTTCGTGCTTCGAAGACCAGAGCCAAAAGTCATCATGCATGCGATATAATTGAGCTCCGTTGGTCTCCTGATTAACGGCAAAATCCATACAGAAAAGAATAGCTTCACCACAAACAAGGGAGAGAGCATGAGCACCTGGAACACCTCTCTTCCGACGACGTGTTGGGGCGTCTGGACCATCCTCTGTAAACTTCAATGGTGCCTCTAGAAACTTTTTGTAGAATCCAAGCCATTTCTCGGATAATCCGAAGAATGACAGTACTGAAGATATAGTAGAATGAGGCAAGGTCGGACTCCACGAGAAGAATTCAGATCGAGCACAGGTAAAGTCGCCATGTAGTCGAGTGTTGACGAGAAGCTCTGTTGAGAGTAAGTGCAAAAGAAAGTGTTTTGTAGCCATAGGCGACTTTGGCACCTTGTCACTGGGCTCTAGATCGTAGTCTTCGTGATAGTGAGAGTAAGTTGGCGGGCGACCCATGCGCATACCGTTCGCGCTAGATGCTTGGTGGAGGGACACTCGTTTCTTATTTTGTTGTTGCATTACCATCATTGATTGCTGGTATTGCTGGGCATTTTGTTGCTGCATCATTTGCATCTGCGGCATTGGCATTTGCGGCATTGGCATTTGCGGTGGTGCTTGGACCATATTTGGAAACTGGTTTGCTTTCCTTGCGGTTTGCTTCGTTCTTCCACCAGTCACTTGGTAATCAACTTCCTCCTCTCCTTCGACAGCAACATTTTGTTCGTCAGGAGACTCAGAGAGCTGAGACATGAAGAAAATAGACTTGTATATGCCTTGACGTTTAGCTTGAACACTTGGCTTCTTCATTTCTGTTCCAATGAAGTATTCTCGTCGTTTCTTGTCCATGTTGGGTATTGTAGGGCGTAAAGAAGCCCAAGCACCATCGAAGTTGGAAAACTTGGTAAAGGCTTCCTTGAAGAAGACACTCCATTTTATACCAATATATTGCAAGAATATCGCTTGCAGAAGCTCTTCGTCAATGTAAACTGTCTAAAGTAAGTAATGGCCTGTTAGGTAGAATGCACGACATACTATGGTATTTTCCAGTAACATGCATCCGTTGTTCAACTGGTATCTCATCCTCCCAGGACCAAGTTGAGATGGCCGCAATTCGCATATTCAATACATCAGAAATTTCCGTCAATATAACAGGACTAGCTAGGAAGTCTTTCAGTGCTCCAGTTTTCTCATCAGACAATAAGCCAGAGCCAAGGAGTCCATTGATCGTCCATTTAAGGACCTCGTTGTTGAATTGATTCGCACTTGACAAGGATATTTCAAAGGCTGCAGCGCTCTTTCGTAATACAGCAAGGGCTCTCGATGCCTGCTTGTTGCCACCATATTCGCCGAAGAGATTACCAAGGTACTCTGAAATGGCCATCGGATCTGTCTCAAAAGGTTCAAACACAAGACGCTCCCACTGCTGACGAGCAGCATCTTTCTCCGCACGGTTAATCTTCTCAAAGCCTTCAAGATTCTCCGGAATATTCCGTTCTTTGGTAGCCTTCTCTGCATTGAGCCACTCGGTTACCAGTTCCCCATAAAGGCTTGCGTACTGATATTTGAGAGACCGGACAGTCAATCGGTTGATCAATGATGACTCCCAATCTCCCAACAACTTTGGAGATATGGATGGATCGTACATTGCCTGACTGAGAAATTGAGTGAGGTTCTTAAGCAGAACTCCAAGGTCTGGATCATTGTTCTCGTTGGCTACGGTTGGACTATAGCCTCTCTTTCGTTTGCCCGAAGTGAGAGTGTATCCAAAGAAGACTTTGTTGACCCCATTGATGAGATTGTGGAGACGTTGTCTCTGGTCGACTTCCTTTCTAGCCGCGACTAATATGGAAGCCTTCTGCTCCTCGAACAGGGTGCGTTTCTTAGAAAGTTCGGTAAGCTTCGTGGTGGTAATAGACTGCAAGGTCTCGGAGAAGACAGTCGATGCCATGATGAGGAGATTTTCAGAAGATAAAATCAGACTGAATCCTTTGTGTGTTGTGCAGGCGAATGAGAACGGATACAAAAAATACGAGTTGAGGTGGATTACCTAGTGAAACTAAGATTCGCTAGTGATGGGTGAGAACGAGCTGGAAGAAGAATGAATGGGTTTGAATGAAATATTTCGAGGAGAGAAGTCCCTGATTTATAGACGAAGAATGATCAGGCTCCAATGACTACTCGGTGTTGCGAACCATATAACATGCCTCGCTCAACTGGCGGCGAGGAGGCGGCAAAGATGATTTCACGTGATCCACTCTCACCGGAATCTTAATTAGGAAAGATTAAGAACATCTTACTATTAGCTGAAATATTGTGCTGAGGCGGGTTATAATAATATATAGGCAACTTTTTGATGTTCTCACGCAATTAATAAGTAACAAAACATGTACACAAGATGGAAGGTCGTCGCCTCTCCGCAGAATGAGAACTGAGCTTCTTTCTGATTGGTCACCTAACCTCAACCACAACTAAAGCACAGAGACCAAGAAGATCTCCGAATAGACAGAGATATACCTCTATTTTATTACACCAAGTTATAATGGTTAAAATTCTCTCGGGTTTTATCAACATGGGATACTCAAGGTAGTTTTGGCAGCTAGGACACGAATTTATGAATCTCTGGTTGGGAATTCGGAATGTTCATCAGAATATAATTACTCGAAGGATAATGTCCGAATGATGGTTCTAGTGTGCTTGCAAAACTGATCCTTCTCGAATTGACGAAGTCAATCTTCACGACTTTCCGATGCCTTGCCCTTTTCTTCCATCTCTTTCTCCTTCTCCTTCTCCTTCTCGCCAAGCTCCTCCCGAAAAATGTTAAGATTCCTGCCCTCATCAAAAATCGCAAAGACAACTTCCTCAATCCCTACCATATTCTCTTCCTTTCCCATGCACTTCTTAAACAGTCCCGCTACCTCCTTTACCGGGTTGCCATAAGCACCACAGCCCAAAGCCCCCAGCACCAAAACCTTGCACCCTTTCTGTCTCGCCACCTGAAAAATCAACTTAATCTTCATCCTCATAGCATCCCTATCCTTCTCTTCCGCATATCTTCCATCTTTCGTAACATCTGGTTTTTTCAGTGCTGCTAGGCTAATGACGTCTACCCAAAACCAATCTTCTTTCTTCATTTCCTCGTTGTCTTCAGAACGGAAAACCAGCACGTCTGGAGTGTGGATGGCTTTGCTTCCATACATAGGGTAGAACACGGGATTTGAGGCCAGAGAAGCATAGAGGGTGGATCGCAGACAAAGGGATTCTTCCTGGGCTCGGGAACCTCTAAGGACACCGCCACCAGGCTGAACCGTTGAGGCCATGTTTAAGACTCCAATCTTAGTTCCGCGAGGGTATTTCTTGTGGAGAGATTGAGCAGCCTGGAATGTATCGGATTTTACGACGCTAATCTTAGGTAGATTGGGTTTTGTATCTGGAACCACCGAGGTAAGAGCAGTTGGTTTGGAAGCTTCAGATGCCGACTTATTTTTGTTCTGTGTTGTATTGGATAGATTTCGAATAACCTCTGTTTTCTTGATTCCATCGAATGATTTTTGGTCGTGTTTGAGGATATGTGGGATAACCTCGTTGATGGTTTGCTTTGCAAAGCTAGCTCGCTGGTTTTTGTTCATTGGGCCTGGTCCGAGGGACGACATCTTGTGTGTGATGGAGATGTTGGGTTGAATTAGTAGCAGGGCAGTTGGCAGAAGTTTACATAGTCTGGATCTATAAAATTGCGAGTGAATGGTAGCAAAGAAAATAGGCAGCTGCGGCCTGGGAGCAGCCACGCACGTGATATCGATTTTTCTAAGCAGACAAAGTTGGGTTTTTTGCTTTTCGTAAGATTCGAATGCATTCTTTGACTTTGATTATTAAGTTTTTGCTTTGTATCTTGAAACTTATCCTCATGCCATTTGTCAAGTTTGAAAAATACTAACCGCCTCTTTATGATAGATCCTCTCATCTGATTGAACTTTGCTTACAACAACTACCTATTGAACTATTGGCGGGGAAAACGTGCTATGAACGGGCCTATAGGTTGAAGAGGAATAGTGGTGGTAGATATACTTCATTTTCTTACATATTATTTCAATCTTTAATGCCCAAGCCTTTTGAAACAGCATGCTGTTAAGTTCTTGAACGAGGAGGGAAATAATGACGAGTTAAAATTCAAGGCCAGAAAGAAAGTTCACAGCAAGAGAAATCAACTAGATCTCTTTACTTTTGTCTTTCAAGGCATAGCTAGGCAGATGTAATAGCAAGGTACAAGTAATCAATTAATAATCTATCTTAGATTGATGTTCTTGCCGTATTAAACACTTCGTAGTAACCCTTTTATTCTATGTATTGTTACAAACGGCGAGGTTTAAAGAGTAGCCTGTAAAGAGAATACCAGCGAGCTACACCAGCTTTCAAGCAAGCTAGGCTACGTGCATTTTAGCTTTCCCGGATAGAGTGAAGACCTCTGTGCGTATCAATAACCAGCTCTATATGAAGTACTCGCTTGATAAAAAATTGTGGTTAATTGTCTAAGCTCTAGACGCCTTAAACAACACCCGACCACAAAGCTCGAGTATGGTTTGCATTAAATTTATTGTGAAGCCATATGAGTATTCATGGAGACATAACCAGGGCAGGTGGTACATTAATTCTAGTACAAATGATACTCAACCAAGTCCCTAACGCCATCATCAAGATCTCGAATTGCTTGTCCTTCCATAAATCCATCCAGATACGCAGCGCCATGCATAACAGTATCAACCATCCTATTCTTCTCACGAATCAATACATCTTTCTCCTCTCTTCCGATTCTGCTAATGTGCCTCCTACCCTTCCAGTCCCAGCCATGGAATCGATTACTTTTCAAGACGACTAGGAAGCTGCAGCCTAGGAATGCGCTGATTTGGTCTCTCCGATGGGCCTCCTCGCTTGCTAAACCTAAATACCCTTTGTTGCTGATGAAAATCTTTCTTTTGTATAGACTTTCACAGATGGTCTCGAGAAGCGGTTGTACATATTTTTGTGCGCGCTTGTTCTCCGCCATCTTTGCTGCGGTTGATTCATTGCTGGTTGTGACACCTGTTGTACTTGCAGCAGCAGTGTTGTCATTATGGCTTGGCTCATCCATGCTATGCTCATTAGATTGAGCTACGAAATCTGGAGGGACACAAGATGGGCCGTTGACGAGAACGTTAAACATAGTAAGCCATGCTTCGGGTGGTTGGTGCCCTTGGAGAGTGCGATTTCCGATCAAGGTTCTGTATAATGAGATAATTCTTTCGTCTCGATCCATCCTATTGCCCGGATTCTGCTGGCTAGGAGCGGAAGTGTGCAACGCAAGGAAACAGTACCGCTTGACCCTTTCGAGTATCTCTATCAAATAGGGTTTCTCAATCCAGTCAGAAGAACCAGTTGGAGATAAGCGGTGAGTGGGATCAATTACTGAGAGATTCAAGGCTGCCAGTGAAACTCCGCGGTGGTATGCATTGAAAAAACCCCCGGCGAACTGCTTATCAAATCCTAAGCCAGAATCGATAATTCCAAAGCCGAAAAAAAGCCGCAAAATCCGTAATACCCAGAAAATAACAGCAAATACTATCACTGGGATAGTGAGAAGGCCTACAATTAGCCAGCATGTTGCTACGGAAAGAATAATTAAAAGTGTATCGCTTTTGTTCACTAAGGGAATATAAAGAAGAACTTTCAGCCAGGGTTGGCATGTAACTGACGACTCTGTTATGTCGTCAAGGAAAGCTGCAATTTCATCAACTTCCACGCCTGCGATTTGCATGCGGTCCGAATTCGTGCCAATAACTTGACTCGTAGTTGGCGAATTATTTCCCCAGATTGCGTAAGAAGCGGGATGTCGTTCATAAAGTTGGGCTTGCGGAAGAGTTTTACCGCCTGCCGAATATTTCGAGGTTCTGTTTCTTGTCTGAGACGTAACACCAGTACCCATAAGGCGGAAGAGATCAGTCTCATATTCTCTGTTTTTTCGATTTCTCATGGTTGGCGTGAAAGGAGGTAGACATATCAATGGGTAACAAATGAAGTCGAGACAACGAGCTTTGTTTAACATGTAGTTGACGAAATATACAGCAGCCGTATGCGGTGAGATGTGATAATTTACCTCGAAGTCGCCGGCTTCCCCATCGTTACTGAGACCTACAAGAGCATAGATTTTGTCCCTTGGGTCAGTGGCTCGGGAAGACTCGTAAATGCACATCAGGTCGAAGAGTGATATTTGGTTATCTGCCGCATTTTGAGCTGTACGAGTTGTCTCCAAGTGCCTCGGCCCCACGCGAATCTCGCGGAATTTTACCGCTTCAATATCATATGGGGAAGGTCTTAGTACGAGTGCCCAAAAATCATCTTTGATGATGTTAAGCAAGTCGGTCCTACGGTTCTGAACTGCATTTTCAACAAACCATTCACTCATATCTGATTTCAGGAGACGCTCGTTCTTCCAACAACCATCTGCAGCTACGAGTAAATCCCAGTTGATTGAGAACGACTTGCAAAGAATTTTGACGGTAGAGGCACACACGACTTCTTGAATGATCCAGATCCTAGTCCAATAGTCGTTATTTAAGAGATTGCCGATAGCAATCCATGATTTCTTGTACTCTTCAACGCCTATGGTGGATTTCATCCAAGCTTCTGGGAAGTCGTGCTGCTGAGATCGCTCTAGAAAATCCGTTGCATCCGCTCCAGTTGTAGGATCAGCCTCTAACCATATGACAACGCCATTTGATGCGTTCTTGTAGATGTCTCTCATATAACGGACTTGTTCATTGCGCTCAGACAAGTTACTCTGATCAATACATATAGCGTCAATCCATGTGTTTCTAGGGATTTCAGGAAGTTGTAGAGCTTGAAGAGCAGCGTGGAGATTGTCACCAACTTTAAAGGTCTGCCCGTCCAGATCGATTGTTGAATTGGAAGTGCCTTTACCCCATACATAGGAAAGCGCCTCGTAAGTAATGGTCAGATCGTCTAAAGCAACATGTACTAAACGACATTTTATATCAGGCGATAAGGACTGCGGAAGGATTTGAAGAAGCCTAATCTCTCGGTTCTGGCTCTTTAAAGGCTTATATTGAAAATAAAGATTTCTCCTGTGCATTCTATTATCAGTGCCAAGAATTCAAAGTAAACTTAGAGTGTTCACCTCGATCCTGCGATTTCTCCGACACGATGAGACGATTGTCTGCTTTTATGAACGCGGAACATATGACGGACGAGTTTGAAGATAAGCAAGATTAAAAGGATTGAGGTTGCAACACAGACGCAGATGATCACCCCTCCTATTATCATACTGAATTGATCTGTTCCTACGAAGCTTAGTAATTCCTTTTCTGACCTAGTTTCTTTCATATTGAGCCAGAGGAGAAAGTGTTTCAGAGAGGCGAACAAGGCTATCGTCTGGACAAGTCGCTGAGGCTAGTAAGCCCAGCCTTGTGTAGGTTTTATTAAGATATCAAGTAAGGCTGTTTGCAAAGCCCAAATATATATATGACTTGCGTGTGCTATTTCCAAGAAGGTGAAATAATTGATAGAGCACAGAAATAAGGTGATAGAAGGTGACGCAAACCGACAAAATCGATATGAGGCTGGAGTAGCGTTCAGGTTGCTGCAAGTCTGACGGGTATATTGCAGGGTTCAGCGTAAGGAGCTTATTGGCTCCTTGTTTTGGATTAGTAAGCTTTGCATGAGGAGTCACCAGGGGGTGTCAGCATTCGTGGTCCGAGCTGTGCACGCCTAAATACACCAAAAACACGAAAGACTATTAAGTATTCTACTATACTTTGCTTTTAATAATTAATCTACTTGTTTCTCTTAGCTCTGAGCATCGATCTAGCATCTTTCTAATCTACCAGAGGCCTGTAGACTTCGAGGGTGCGAATTGTGTTGCAAGTAAGGTACGAATTTGTGTAG